>CM051824.1:121483942-122083942 GCA_028451465.1 Erethizon dorsatum | reverse complement strand
ATAGCTATCATTTCTTGAAACTTAGATTTTAAAGCAATAGTTTTGTTTCAGCCAGGAAATATAAAATATCATAATGTTAGGTTCATAGCTAAACTTATATCCATAGGTTAAAAATTTGGTAAAGTTTAGATGCAAGATGATTCAATTTATAATTATATTTTTTTCTTATTGTGTTAGGAAGGTGGAGTATAATATGCAGTCTGTCCTTTGTTTTGAATCCTTTATTAGGTTTTAAGACTTATATCATTATACAACATTAAAAATACTACTCATTAACATGTGGGATTTCACTCTGTATTAATGTCTTAAGATTGTTATAAAATATTACCACAAAATTGCCCCTTGATGCAGTTAAATTTATAACATTCTAAAGGATGAAATTCTGAAATTTATGTGAGATGGCACCTCACTATTTTCTGCATTTCTCATTTCTGGTGTGTGCTGGAATTCTATGTCATATGACTCTCAATAAAATCTCAGTCATCTTCTCTATATTGTTTTATTTTTGGTTTTTCCCTAAAATTTTCTGCCTCACTCTGATAAGAAAACTTATCATTGGATTTAGAGCCCATATCAGTAACCCAGGATAAACAAAGTGTCTAAATCTTTATTTTAATCACACACACACACACACACACACACACACACACACACATCCCATATATAATAACATTTTTCTACTACTAAGCATACACTTGGTCATTTCAATTAAAAAATAAAGTTGAATCAATCTATATTCCTTGAAAAAGATGTTTGCAGTCTAATATGTAATTTTAACACGCTGAAAATTAAGATAGTGTCATTATAAAGAAGGCAGATTGTTAATGTGAACAAAAATAGGGCTTTAATGTTTTATCTTTAATAGTTGTAGAAGAAAATAATTTCTTCTGACCTATTTCACATAAGCTGTATTTATTCAAATATTTTTACTAACAATTTATATTTAAACCTCTATATTCCAGTCATTGAGGAAAAAAGCTCACTTCAAATTATAGTACAAATTTCTAGCAACTACAGCTGAATGGTGTTGGCATAAAAACAGTTATGCAGACCAATGGAACAAAATGGATAACTAAAAAATAATTCTTTGCATTTACAACTGACTGGTATCGACAATGGACACCAGCTATCAAGACCATAGTAGTCCATTTAGGTCAAATTCTTTATATCTCCCTACACCTGTACTTTTTGGAATGGGAATGTCTATCCTGTGTCATTATGCATTGGGATTATGTAAAATGTATTTGATTTCTACAGAGATTCAGAGCTAAGAGTTCATCTAGAGTCTCAAAAGAAACTTTGACTTAGAATTTTGATAAAAATGATGGAACTTTTGAGACTTTAGAAAAAAATAATTGCATTTTCTGCCATTGCATGCAGAACAGTTGTAGCATGTTGGGTGAAATCATTAGCTTGTTATTTATGATGCCTATTTGGATAGTAAGTGTGGTTCAAAGATATGTGTTTGTGTTTCAAACTGACAATGGTAGAATATGATGCTTAAACTGTGTCAATTTAATTGTATTGGAAGTCACTGAGGGGATTAGGAAAGCACACTTCTTGGATGTGTTTGGGAGGACAATGGAGGTTTGATCTTTTGTACTATTTCTGGTCTGTAGGCTTTCTCTGGCACCGTTCCTCTGCTCTGCTTCCTGACTCTTGTGAACTAAACATCTTTACTCTGCCAGTCTTCTGCCATGTTTATTCCTTGAACCCAAATGGCCATGAAACAAATCCCCTGAAAACATGTGACAGATTAAACCACTTATACATTATGTTGTACACACAGGTATGGTGTCTCAGGGATGGGAAAGCAGGCTAATACAAAATTGATTAATGATTTAACTATCAGAATGAAAACTATTTAATATAACACCAGTGTGTAAAGGACATTTTGTTAAGTGAAGGAAGGCAGGTTCAAAATGATAAATATTGCATGATCCCTATTTTTCTGTGGAAACTTAACATTTTATCTCATAGATTTTGAGCAGAGAATAATGGTTAGCATAGCCTTGGGAAAGTAGGAGACTGGGAGAATGAACAGAGTTTGCTCTACTGGCAAAATGTCATAATTAGACTGGAGGAATAAATCCTGTTCTGTAGCACAGTAAAGTGATTATTAACAGTAATGTATATCTCAAAATAGTTAAGGGAGATGTTTGAGTGCACTTATCATAAAGAAATGATAAAAGTGTAAGTTGATAGGCATGATAACTAGGCCATTTAATCATCAACCAGTGTATAAACACATGAAAATAATATATTGTACCTTATAAATATGCACACATACATTATGTCAATCAAAAATGATGCAAAAATAACAAGTAATCTAGTATCTTTGGTGATGAAGAAAATCTAACTTTTAACATTTAAACAATTTTCATAAATGTACCTTTTCTAAAAATTATACAATTATTAGGATTATTATTAAGAAAACTTTCATATATATTTTATTGAATCTATTAAAATGCCATAATATACTCTACTAATATCACATATTTAAATGCAGTGCAGTGGCTTATACAATGTCATGCATAAGGTAATTATATTTTTGTTATTTTTATCAATGTACATAGTCTCTTTTATAAAAGTTTTGTGAAAAATAAGATTTTTTTGTTTAATTTCCACATATAAGAAAGAATATGTGATATTTTTTCATCTGTGTTTGGTTTATTTAGCTTCATACGTTGTCCTATAAGTTCATCCATTTTACTACAAATGTCAGGATTTTATTCCTTTAGGGCTGAACAAAATTCTTTATTCATTTACCTGTTGATAGCCCTAAAGGAATATTCCCCTTTCTTAGCTATTTTGAATAGCACTGCAATAAACACCAGCATGCAGATACTCATTTGTATGCTTACTTTTCTTCCTTTAGGTATATACCCAGGAGTGGGATAACTGAATCTGTTATTTCCACTGTTTTTAATATTTTAATTTTTGAAAAATCTACATACTATTTTTTATAGTGGCTGTACTAAACTACATTCCCACTAACAGTGTACAAGAATACTTTTTTCTCTAATTCCTTACCAGATCTGAAAAAAGAATGCTGATAACTAAGGAATAGGAGGAGGGTGCTGGAAGAGTTGTGTGGTAATATAAAAAGGGTGTGTGTGAATATGATCAGTGCATGCCCCATGCATATATGGAAATATCATTGAAAACTCCATTAACACATGCAATTCTTATTGGTTAATAAAATAGATATTAAAATACTACTTTTTCAACACATAAAATTTCCATCTGCTTGCTTCATAAATATAAAATATCTTTGATTTGATTACAAGTAGGTATTTACTTCATTTTTGAACGATTAGCAAAAATAGATTACATACTTGGCTTCTTTGTTGGTACATTTAATAATTTAATTATTTAGTCACCATTCGCTTACTTTCAATATATTTTATTTTGTAATTAAAAAAATAATTGGCAAAACTGATTTTATATCAGTCATCATATTTGCTGATGAATTAATTTTTATATTGCAAGGAATGTTGTGGTTTAAAGGTTATTACCATACGTCACTTTTAAAAGCTGATGCAATCTATAGTAACTACATTAAAACCATTAATATTTCCATAACTGAATTTAAAATTGGAATATTGGCTTATATGAAAAAAATTCTTTTAAGTAAACAAACAAGTCTTTAAAAAATAAAAACAATCTAATGAAATTGATAAGGAAATTTGGGAAAAAATTACATTTATATTATATACATGAGAAAATGGAAACTGGAAGACAATACAGACGTTAGATTGTAAACATACATCAAAAGATTGTTACTGATATTAGATATACATTATATCAGGATGCTAATAATCAGTTTGAAAGGCTAAAATGATAATGTAATTATGTGATATATAAGGCTTATTGATTTGTTAAAACACCATCTTTGATGCAATATTCTAAACTTTTGTTCTATTAGAATTATCTTACTAAATTTTTCACATTTGAACACCTGGAATATCCTCATTTTGAAAAATATATATAATTGAATTATTTTTGTTTACCTAGTCAGGTTTTTTATCTTGTTTATTTATGAAGAAAAGCATTAAAAGTTATTAAAAAGACTAAAATACAATTGTATGGAAATTATATTTTTGAAAATGTTATGTTTGAAATAGTAACAACTGATGGATATTACACATTATTTTTAAATAAGGATTTAGAAAAAAGCACTTAATACTTCCTCCAATTGAGAAAAATACAACATTGAATTCATCAATTTAATATTTTAAAATTACAAGAGATATTTTTCTGTTTAGTAAAATAAGTAAAACTATTTATATTCTTAGCTATTTTTACAATTCTCTTGGAATCATTCTTAAAATGACATAAAAATGGATGACTTTACACTAACTTTCCAAATATGTGAACTGTCAGTTTCACACAATTAAGCTCTACATTTAGAAAATATAATTTCAGTACTAGTCATATAAAGCAATTTTTGGTACCATATTTTATAAAAATATGAGAAATCAGATAATAAATTAGCAAATCAATATATAGTTACAGATTATTCATAAAATTACCTATTTGGTTTCTCAAAGCAACAATATTCACATGTGAAAGTGTTGGAGCATAAACACATGTACAAACACACACACACACACACACACACAATCATGAATTTTTCTGAGCCCCAAATTTGGAGAACCATTACATGTTTCAATAGAAGCAGGTAAGTATTTAAACATCAAATACTAGCGCTGAATCTAACACTTGAGGTTACTTAGATTTTATGCAATAATATAAGTATGTGTGCTCTACATATATTTTCTATTTTTATATTAATATAGATACTGAATTTGTTTTTGCTTTTGGTACATAAGAATATTCAATTTTTCAGTAGTATGCTATATTTTTCCAAAGCAAACCTACCTGTGTTAGAAATATTTAAACTCGACTCAATCCAATTGTTCTTGTAAAAATTTTCCTTTTTAAACTCACTATCAAAAATGTGTTGTTTTCTTAGTCCATCCATCATGAAAGATACATGGTACTTTCTGGAAGTATAAAAAGGGTCATAACTCAGTTTCAATATGGAGACGTGAGGTAATTCTTTATAATGACACTGGCTGCTGAACTAATATAATTAAATCTTTAATTCTTGGTCATTTATGTTTGTCATAGACTTATGATCTTCCCAGTGAAATTTGACTAAAATAAGTTAAATGATAGCATGTCAGGAAAGAAAATTTAAAATAATTGATCACTATCTTACCCAGGATATCAGTCCAAGAAATTTTAATAATAATTTCAATGGTAAAGTCTATCTTTTAATGAATGTTACTCAGTACACATCATCCAAAATAACTTATAAATTAGTACTTCAGTTTGTTTCATATAATTCCTATAAGATAGATATTACTATTATATTTTTCAGATAAAATATAGCAAAGATAAATTATATAAAATATATTTATTCCAGTGACTGCTGAAGAGGGCTGTTTTCCTTGACCTCTGTAGCTATTTTATAAAACTCTTTAGCTATTTAGAAAACACTCTAATATTCCTATATTAATGATAAGAGAGACCTAATTTAATTTCCATTTTGGAACTTGAAGTAATATGAAAAACATCACCCTTATATTCATAATGTGTGCTTTATTTCTCAAAAATCAGATATAGATTAAAAGGAGGAAATCTGTGAAAAGATCACAAGATTTGGACAACAGATATAAGTATGTGTGAATGATATAAGTGTGTTCAACTTTCAATCCAGATAGAGAAGACAAACCATAAAATAAATAAAACAATATGAAATATATATCATGTTATTTTGAGGTTAATAATGGAAAATAAAAGTAGAAATGTAATACAGACCATTTGAAATATGTGTTTGTGATATATACATAAATCTGTTCTTATAGATACTTGTTTGTTAAAAATTTAAAGTCAATTTCAAATACAAACTTAAAGATTAAATAAAAAATAGAGAGGGATAAAAGTGACATCATAGGTATTATATCAATATATATTGAATATTTTCTCCATAACCCTCCCCAGTACACACTTTATAAGCAACATGAGATCATAAGGCAATGATTAGAAAATAATTAGTTTCCTTTTGGCAGTAATAGAAGAATGATAACAAAACCAACACACAAACAGTAGACAATTAATTGAGGAAATTATGAAAAATGTCAAAATGAGAAAATAATTAAATCAAAAGTAAAGGTTTATTGAGAACTTGAATATGTTGAAATGTGGAAAAAACGACTTAAAATAGAAACTAGATAAAAATATTTCACAGTGTAGAAGAGTGAATCACTCAGATTTTTTTCCACAATGGTAGGACTATTAACAACAATAACATTAACAAAAATGACATGAATTAACTTATTGATTAACAGGCAGAACTAATATATTTAAAGTAGAAGTGGATGGCTGTTAATTAAAATCCTTTCATGGTCTAGGTGTAAGGATAGAGAATTCAAAATGCATCAAAGCCCTAAATATAAATCAGAAACTAAGACATCATAAGTAATTTTTGGACATAGTCTCTAAAGTATAGGTAACAAAAGTAAAAACAGAAAAATGAAATAGTATGAAAGCAAGAAACTTCTACACTGTGAACAATCAACAGAGTGAAAAGCAACCTGCAGAATGAAAAATTTGCCAAATATCCATTTTTTAATATTTATATAAATAGGGAATTATTATCTAGGATATGAGACCAAAAATTAACCAAACCCACAAGTAATTCAATTTAAAAATTAGAATTTGATTTGAATACATACATCTCCAAAAGAAATATACATAGCTAATAAATAAATACGTGAAAGAACCTAAATATCATTAGGTATCAAGAAAATACAAATGAAATTGCAGTAAGATATCCTTGTATCCTAATTAAAATGATGTTCATCAAATTATAAAACAAATGATAACAAGGGAAACAAATGCTATACATTATTAATAGGAATAAATTAGTATATCCATTACTAAAAACATTATTTAGATTCTTCCAAAACCTGAAAATAGCTCTATCATATGATCCAGTGGTTCAAATCTGGTTATATAGCCAAAGCCAATGAAATCAATATACCCAAAAATACCTGCCCTTCTGTTTTTATTTGGACACTATTCATAATAACAATAATGTGGAATAAATTTAGGTGTCCCTCCATGTATGAATGAATAGGGAAAATGTGGTATATAGTGGAATATTATTACTATATTATGGAATATTATGCAGTCATAAAGAGAAATGCAGTACTGTCATTTGTAGCACAATGAATAGACCTGGAGGGCATGATGCTTTGTGGAATGAGCAACACTGAAAGTTAAACACCAAAGCTCTTTAATACATGCAAGCTAAAGAATGTCAACCACCAACTATACTATAGAATATTTGAGGGAAAAGGGAGGCAGATAAAGGGAATATGAATAGTGGGTGTTTGAGGTATTTTAACACATGCATACAGGTTACACTGATCAAATCAGGACAATTAGCATTTCTAATTATCAACTGAGCATAGTTGCTAATCAAGATTACCTACAACAATTAATACAAAGTAAAATTTTTTACAAAGGAAAAAAGAACAGTCTCGCAACAGTTGAAACCAAATGCTCCTGCCATTTTAAAACACTGCTTCATCATTTTTCTTTAGGTGAGGAAAATCATGAGTAATTTTGTCTAATTATTGCAGTCAATGTTGCATAATTTTCTAAGCAAAAGAAAATTTGTTAGCCCTTGTTACCTTAGGAGGTAGAATGAATTAGTGAGAATCCCAATACTTACTGGTCACCAACAAACAAGAAAAACTGTATTTTAGTGACCCAGTGTCATTTATTGCATTCCCTAAAATTAATGCTATTCTAAATATGTGAAACTTATTACCTTTAGATAAAATTGAATTTATTTTGATGACATAGCTTTAGCTTTCCTTAACATCATAAAACTTTCAGGAAAAATATAATTATAAACCTGTAATTAGGAAAACAATGATTCAAATTGAATTACTCACCTAATGTACAAAATTATACCATTAGCATATGTCAAAATAACAAAGAAAAATGAAATTTAAAATTATTTCTTTAATTTTGTGAAAAAATCAAATTTGATTTATTATTCCTTTATTCTTACTAAAGGTTCCTTGTAGGGTATAGGCCATTCAATGCATGATAGAAATACTTTCATATTACTACCATCTCACACTTGAGATATTTCTTGTAGACTGATATATGATTCAAATTACATTTGAAATTTAAATATGTTTATGATTTTAAAGTGGGCAATTTTCTATAATCTGTGTAATTTTTAAAAAAGTAAATGTTCTTTAAATATTTAAAATAAAATATTTTTCAAAAATTATACATTTTCATATTATGATCTTTATTACTTCAATTCATTTGACAAGACCATTCTACATGATGTAACTTCTGAATTCCTTGTAGTATGACAGTATTTCTTTATGAATAAAGTCTTATGAGATATGAAAGAAATGATTGGATTTTTTTCAAAATACTGTTATTTTCAGTGTCATTAAAATAATTACCCATGTAAATGATTTATAGAAAATTTTATAAGACTTTAATGTGAAACATTTGCATAAAATTATATCCATTAGTTAAAGTAACATATAGAGGTTCAATAACTATGGACTTGGATAGATTGGTAGATAAACAAATGGAAAGGTGGGTGGGTACGTGATGGATGGATGGATGATGCTGGCTATAGCACAAGGTTTTGTAAGGCAACTACTTAATACCAAGCTAGGCTTTATAAAACTGTTCAGAAAAAAGCGACTTGGTGATGCACACCTGTAATCCCAGCACTCAGGAGGCTGAGGCAAGAGGTTTGCAATGAGTTTGAGGACAGCCTGGGCTATATAGTGAGTTCAAACCTAGCCTGAACAACATAGTGAGACCTTGCTCAAAACAAACAAACAAACAAACAAACAAAATCTATACAGAAAATGATAGTACTAAATTATAGGAAAATTATTACTTATACCAAATTATTACTCAAGACACAACTTTACCAAAATTACCTGATATCTCTTTGCAAATACTGTCTAATCTACTTTAATCTTTTCATGTAATCAGTATAACACTCCAGTATTACATATATTTCATGTATATGAGCACAATAACTATGTCATAGTATTAATTTATCCAACATGAGATTTTACATAATAGTAACTATATAATATTCACAAGGTATTACTTTTAAAAAGTTCTGATTTTATGGCTGGAGATTTGCTATAATTAGAGACTTCTGTTCTAGTGAAAAGTCACTAAGGCTGGTGATATATCTCAGCAGCATAAGCGGCTGCCTGGCAAGCACGAGGTCCTGAGTTTGACTCCTGGTACCCACATATAAAAAAATAAAATTCACTAATATTTCAGAAAATCAGAGATCATAATACATAATAGGAATTGTGTATGCTACCTTGAATTTAATACTTTCAGACTCACCAAAATGTAAATTTTCTGTTGTCTATTAGCTGTTTCTTCTACACAGTATATTAGTGCAATCAAATAGGATAGTTGTCATTTCACAATTATTATTGATATATAGAAATGAACTTAAATTAATTTGTTTTTGGTAATTAATAATTTTACCAGCCCATGTTGTCCTATAATGGGTGAATCTAAATATAAGTGTGAAAAGATATGCAACTGGCCCTCCACATTCATGGTTCTATGCCTCTGCTCTCAATTACGGATCAGAAATACTAAAAATAAATCATAGTCCTTCTGATTTTGTAGGTTTATATGTGAAGCTCAACTCTCCCTCAGCATTCTTAAGGATAATGCCAGGACCCTTCATGGATACCAAAATCTGCAGAGGCTTCAGTCCTTTGCATAAAATGACATGGTATTTCATATAACCTACACATGCTCCCTTATTCTTATCTTCTCTAGACATTATGGAAACATAGACAATGAAAATATTATATGCATAGATTTATACTCTGGTGTTTAGTGAATAAAGACTAGAAAAAGAATTCTGTATATGTTCTGTACAGACAAAACCATCATAGGCCTAACCACAACATGCACAAGAAAGATGCGAGGGGAGAATTCTCAAAGAATTGCTAGAGAAAGGCTGAGGAGCTTTGAAAGGGAGGAGGCTACAACAGGGTGTGCTTCTCAGCCCTCCATTTGTCTGGATTCAGCATAGTATTTGACAAATGGCAAATTCAAATTTTGCATTTTGGAACTTATTTACCCAAATATTTTCAATCTGCAGTTGACTGAATCCGTGAAGAAGAACCCAAAGATATGGAGGGCAGACTATTAGTAGTATCATAAAGTATGTGGCATACATATCTGTCTGTTTCTTTTCAACTCATAATTGGATAATTTGCAATAGATTATAGTGTCTGGTTAAAAATTTAGATACTAATGAAAAATCAGAAGAAAATGCTATTGAAATGAATATTATAATGGCTGCCATTCAAACTTCACAATTCATAAATAAATCAGTTGTGTTCTTTCTGGATTTGTTTGTTTGGATCTCCCCCCTCTTATGACATATATCTACTCTAATTTTTAAATATAAAAGACTGAGCTTTGAGATAGACTTTATAATATTTTTTTTGTGGGTACTGGGGGTCGACCTCAGGACCTTGTGTGCCAGCAGGCGCCCATGCCGCTGAGCGATATCACTGGCCCTTTTTTCGTATGTGGGATCCGGGAGTCGAACTCGGTCCCTCACACTCGCCAGGCAGGCACATACACCGCTGAGCCACCTCACCAGCCCAAGAATTTATAATATTAAGATACATCATTTTACATTTGTATTCAGTATTATAAGGAAGATTAATGAAGTCAAGTGTTTTGTACCACAAAAATATTATGACTCTCCTGAACAGATACATGCTCTTTCCTTCTTATACCATGAAAACTGTATAAAAACTATTATGTGGCATTTATTACTTATTAGTTTTTTTTTGTGGGTATCGGGTCGACCTCAGGCCCTTTCATGCCAGCAGGCGCTCATGCTGCTGAGTGATATCACCGGCCCTTTTTTTGTATGTGGGTTCTGGAAGTCGAACTTGGGCTCTCGTGCTTGCCAGGCAGGTGCTTATGCCGCTGAGCCACCTCACTGGCCCCCACTTATTAGTTATTATAAGCAATCTAGATAGAATTTAAAATATAAGAGATGATAGGCTTTGGTTATATGCAGTTTACTATACCATTTTATGTAAGGCCCTTGAGCACCTGCACAATTTATCTGGAGTACTGAGATGAAATCTTTAGGGATCTCAAGGGATGACTTTACTGTATTCCCACTTTTGACAATAAATATATGAAGTTAGTAAGTCATCAAACCTTTTGAGTACTTTTTCCCTGGAAATCTGATGTGTGTAGACTATGTAGTTTCTAGTGATATTTTCAGGTTTAACTTTGTTTACTAAAAAAGCAAGATATCACATAACTAATTTCATTCATTCTCATGCTTAATTTTAAATGTGATTTTCAATAAACTACCTGTGGAAGTTGCTATCATAGAACTTAAATTGATTTTTACCTCTACAAATTATAGAATCTTCCACTTTTTTCATTTGTATATGGACAGCTTACCTGAAAAGATCTTTAATTTGTATAAGTTTCAACAATGTTACTCTAAAACCACTAGGTATTTATAAACTTTTGTTCAAATTTGATATTTCTTTCTAACTCTAGCTGTTTATCAAAGATAAAATCTGTATTCAAGATAAGAAGAAGAGCAGGCTTGTGAAACCCAAATATAAGTTTCTCTGTATTTTCTTTTTTCTATTTTGTGCATCAATAAATACCTGAAAACATCTGCTTAGCAAGGAGATGCTGGGAAACATAATACCTTAAATTAAGACATCTGTTTCAAGAGGTGTGATTGAACAATTTTACCACCTATACTTAATTCATTCTGACTTAAAGGCAGAAATGCTTATAAAGTTAAAAATAAATAAATAGAGGCAATATACACATTAAGCACTGTTCACATTTCCTTCATAATAGAGGTATGCATTTCGATGTTTTATTCTCTCATTGTTAACATTTTCCCCTAAATATCACATATAATAGTGCTTTACATAAAGCAGTACTTCCATATCTCACACATAACACGGTCATTACAAGCAGAAACATATGATCAAGGTGATATCTATACTATTATGTGTTTTCTATTACTAGAAAAAGTAGCCTATTAAATATAAGATTTGCAATATACATATATATTTTTAATAGAAAAAAGGAAATTATATAGTATTTACTATGTAATATTACTAACAAGTTGCACTGTCACTGAATTTATAATTTTGCAATTATACCCTTTTTATATTCCTGAAATTTTTCACATTGTGTTTCCTGAGCTATAATAGAACTAAATTTCATAATATATGCCTGCCACATGTCTAGTTTTAGGATATACAGAGTTTCACAGGTTATATAAAACATAATAATTTAATCTTTTCTTATAGAATATTAGATTCTGCAATTATCAATGAAAAAGGAAAATATTCAAGAAACTTTAAATATATTAATTCTGTTAAATATATTAACTGTGTCTTTAAATATATTAATAGTGAGGTGTTCTCCAAAAGCAGAATCTGAGTCAAAATCACAGACAGATGATAATATGGAAAATGTCCTCTGAGAGCAGAAATGAAATGTCAGAATTGTGGACTGAGAAAGAAGAGGAAATCAATAGAAGAAGCACTGCCTGGGCCGGTGAGATGGCTTAGCGGCGTAAGCGCCTGCCTAGAAAGCGCAAGGGCCCGAGTTCGACTCCCGGAACCCACATACGAAGAAAGGGCCGGTGATATCGCTCAACGGCACAGGCGCCTGCTGGCGCGCGAGGTCCTGAGGTCGACCCCCAGTACCTGCAAAATAAAAAAAAATAGGAGCACTGCCTAGGTGACCACAGCTAAGGATGATTGGTCAGCATGCTCCCTGATCCCTAGGGAACATATTTTATGGATTTGTGAACAAAAAGATTAACAAATTTAGCCTATATGTTTAAGCTTCAAGGCATTTCTTAAGCCTCCCACTTAATTTCTAGAGACTTTTAAATCTCCAAATAAAATTCATTCAGAAGTCTATTTCAAGTAGTCGAGTCTTGGTGTTTTGTCCTGACTTTAAAACAAACTTTGGAAGGGTAACAGGACAAATGGCTTTTGGAATGAAAATGTCCACAATGTTCTCTTCTAATCAAAGATGAGAAAAAAGAGGATACTCAGGTTTGTGTCAAAACAATAAACATTATTGAAACTCACATAATAAATTCCTGAATATTGAATTCTCCTAGAAGGCATTTAAAGTGTGTTACTAATTAACCTGTAAAAAACAAATGATGCATAAATAGGAAGGGAGAATTCCTACTGCTACAGATAATGTCTGGTTGCCATCAACACAAATCTGAGAGACTCTAGTCAAACTTGGAATAATTTTGCTCAACACCACAGCAAGTGGCCAGCGAGTTCTTACCAGGGAACATATGTAAAAGCACAGTGGCTTCCCAATGATTCTGGAAAGATTCAAGGTCAATTTCTGGATATAAGACAATTTCTGCAATGAACAGTTTTTTGTTTTTGTTTTTGTTTTTTGAATGCACCACTCCTCCATCTGAATCCTATGCCACTGATAAAAAGGGAAGGATTGATCCTTAAGCTGCCATTCAGTAGTCAGATGTTGGCCCTCTAGGGTTGAATCTCCAAGTTTTCCTAGGCATGCATGTGTGCCTGCCATGTGGATTCCAACAGGTGTCATCCATTCATGAGAGAAGTTCCCAGAAACAAAAATATCTGTTGTGAGATTGGCTCAGGGAACTGGGCCTTTGGAGCTGAATCGCTAATCGGATCCTGAGTGACGCTGGTTGCTGATTGAACCACTAGAGATAGAAGCTACAAGAACTCCCCAGTCTTCTCACACATTTTGTGGCCCATAAGAATTATTCAGGAGTGATGCTCTATACAATGTTAACTAATGAACTGTTATGAGTTACTTTAGCCAAAGAGTCAAATTTTTATATTCATATCACTCTATGTGAAATCCAAGGAACTAAAAAAATAAACTATTGAATGATTTCATTTGTTAGAGTTGCGATTGATATGACCATTTTAGAATCTGTCTTAAAAACAAAAAGAGGTATGTTACATGATGAATTCATAAAGAAAATGGCAGTGGAAATTGGGGAAATATATTTGTAGTAGCAAAATGAACACAGAACCACTAAGAAAGTGTAACTTAGGAGGATGGTAGAAATAAAATTGGGCTTTCTGATTTCCAAAGTGTTTTAAAAACAGATATTTATGGGGGCGAGTGAGATGGCTCAGCGGCGTAAGTGCCTGCCCGAGAAGCGCGAGGGCCTGAGTTCGACTCCCGGAACCCACATACGAAAAAGGGGCCAGTGGTATTGTTCAGCTGCACGGGCGCCTGCTGGCGCTCAAGGTCCTGAGGTCGACCCCCCGGTACCCACAAAAAAAAGATATTTATGTTAAAAAGAAATTATGAAGACACAGAAAATTTTTTTTTCTGACAAAAAGTGATTATTTATGAAGTCCTAGTGTCAAAACTAATGATTTTGAACTCTAATATCATGTTTCTTAGTTGGGAGAACTAGTTTTATTTTTTAAAACTCACCTATTTAATTTACAGACTTTTCAACTCATTTTTAGTACAATAAAGCACACCCTTTAATGATTATGGTTAAATTAACCATTAAGACTTCTATTAAAACACACAAAATTAGTAAAAGATAATTAAACTAAAAGATGAATACACACACACACACACACACACACAAAAACAGGATGCATCTACAGGTGGCAAATCATTTCAACTGTCAGGGAAGTGAGAAAGAAAAAGCGATACCTGTTCCAAGTACTGCCAATTCTACATTTCAAACCTGAACTTGAAATCCAAAGTAAAAGTTAAAGTAATTGTTTCAAGTCAACTGCTGCCCATGGGAGGAAAATGGGGCAGAAGATTTATTCTACTAATAATATTATGCTCTGTGATCTAGACACTGAATTGAAGATGTCTTTTAGTAAATAGGCCAATATTAAAAATACAATTTTATTGCATTGTTAGAGGAAAAATAAAGGTTCTGTTTTTAAAATTTTAATGTAACTATTAGCAATTAGACCCTGTTATTCCATCTATTCTTTGGCAGATGTTGAATAAACTCAAATGCAAATAACTAGATTAACAGTATTTTTTTTGTGTGGGTACCAGGGGTCGACCTCAGGACCTCATGTGCCAGCAGGCACCCATGCCACTAAGCAATATATCACCAGCCCATTTATCATATGTGGGTACCAGGAGTTGAACTGAGGACCTCACACTTGCCAGGCAGCCGCTTATGCTGCTGAGCCATCTCAGTGGCCTGATTAACAGTATTTTAAAAAAAGAATACTAAGTCATGGGCCTTTTTTCAGAATAAAATAACCTTACATTTTATTTTACTGAAGGAGAAAATCAAATAAAAATGCAATGCAAAATTTTTTGTCTTATTTTTCAAATTAATTTTTGCATTACTTTCTGTATGAGACTCTACCTTAATTAGTGACTTACACGTTTTTAAACATTAATGGATATGTCAGAAAAATACATAAATATTATCATCTCCAAAAAGGGTTATCTGTATGGACTCTTCCTTCACAGGATTTTCTCAAGATTTAGTTATAATCATAGTTCATCATCAATGAATTTCATGAAAATTGTTCTTGAGTGTGAAGAATTTCCATTTTTTTTTTGTGGGTACTGGGGGTCAAACTCAGGACCTCGCGTGCCAGCAGGCACCCATGCCGCTGAGCGATATCACTGGCCCTTTTTTCATATGTGGGTACCGGGAGTTGAACTCAGGACCTCGCACTTGCCAGGCAGGCACTTATGCAGGTGAGCTATCTCACCGGCCTAAGAATTTCCATTCTTTAATTAATTTCTTTAAATATAGCCTAGACTAACATCAGGAAGCTCACTTAGACTGAACATTTCTCCACTTTTCTTGAAAGGAGAAAATCTTGCAATTGTGCAAATTCTTAATATTTAGCTCGTTTATATATTACATCAAAATATATTTAGCTATATATATATAATATCAAAATATATTATGAACTCAGAATGCAATCATAGTTTTGCTTCAACATCAAGTGTTTTGCTTTCATAAATAAAGAGGAAAATATTAGTACTTCTTTAGTAGTATTTCCATATTATATTTCCAATGCTCTTCATTTTGTTTTGAAGTCCTGTTTCTCTTTTTATTTTATCAGCCCAAATAATTCATCATTTTTGTAGTACATTGCATAGGCAATAATAAAATCATTTTTTACCTGAATATTCTTTAATTAAATTTTATTCTTGCATTTTTACCAGATATTCAATGCCACTTAACACCCATTTTTCAGCAATTAAACAGTATTGTTTCACTGCCTTTTGCATTTCATACTTTCTAAATATACAACCAAATTATTTTATTGCAATGTAAATTTTTTTTCATGGCTTCTGCCAAGTTGTTAATTGATCTTTGATTTTTAGCTCTTTGACTAGAATCTACATACTTTGTTGTTGTTTCCACTGTTATTTGTTTTTGTTAATACATCTTATTGTTCTCTGAGCTCTTAAATGTCTAAATTTATGTAAATGTATGCCTTTCCACAAACAGCTATTATGAGCATGTTTCTTTTTTTTTTTTCCTGAAGTTCTCTGTTCTTTCCATAGGGACTACAATTATACATATGTAAAACTTTGGATACTGTCCAACAGATCTCTGAGACACCTCTTTTACTCAATATTTTGGCTTTCCAAAATAGATAGTATTTTTTGAGTCTTTTCAAGCTTGATGCCTATTTCCTTGGTTTTTCCCTAGGCTGGGAAGCTTATTTAGAGAATACATTACTTTAGATAGTGCTTTCTTCCCATATAGAACTTAAATTTGGTATTAGCTCAAGTTTTTCTCCTGAGTATTCTTATCTTTTTATTTATTAGTAGAATATTTTCTCTGAAACATTAAGCATAGATGTTCTGATTGTTTTTAAATTATTTTTTAATTTTACTAATTCTCAATTATTTCAGGTTTAACCACTGGCTATTTGTCTTCTAAGACTGGGTCATGTTTTTCCATTTCTTTCAGATTATGAATGATATAATATATTATAAAAGTGATTGGTTCTACCAAATTCCCCTAAAAATATTATATTTTTAAAATGAAAATTGTTTTGGTTGAGTAATTTCATGTTGTAAAACTTATTCCTTGAGCAATGGGTGGCAGCCCAAGTTTGAGTTAAATTTATTTACCTGTAGGTTGCCTGCGTGAAACATAGATTATGTATATGTGGTTTAGAATTCAGTTATGAAATTATTAATATTAACATTGAAAGATAGAAGTAAATATGCATTTATTTCTTTAGCCTGATATATTCCCCATAGAAGAAACTACCCAACATGAGCTCCCTGGATCATTCTACTATGTATATATCACCATTAATAGTCCTTTGCACATTTTCACTAATTGCACCAATTCCCTTCACTACAGCTATAACTTTGTTATCCTTTTTGAGTAAGGGTCTGCCATCATTTGCAGAACTATTCTTTCTTTGAAAGATGACTCTTAGCCTGCTATTGGAAGTTAGTGGAATCTGAACGCTTGACCATGGGACACTAATTTACCATTCAACTTGAATTGCCTATCGTGAGCTGGGTATCCGATCCTCTGAGTCATAAGGTTGGATGTCCATAGTAACGATTTATCATTAAGTGGAAATGGTATATATGGGACCAATCCAGAGCAGGTCCACATGGTACAAGTAAGTTACATGAAGAAATTGCCCAGATGCCCATGATTAGCTGTCAGAGGAAGAAAAGGCTAGGGCCTGGTTTACAGATGATTCTCCACATTATGTGTGCACCACCCGCAAGTGGACATCTGCAGCATTACAGCCCATATCCAGGACATCCCTGATGGACAGTGGTGATGGGAAATATTCGCAGTGGGCAGAGCTCTGGGCAGTGCACCCAGTAGGACATTTTGCCTGGAAGGAGAAATGGCCAGTTGTGTGACTATATACTGGTGTATGGGCTATAGCCAATGATCTAGCTGGGCGGTGAGGAACTTGGAGGGAACATGACTGGAAAATTGGTGACAAAGGTATTTGGGGAAGAGATATGTGGATAGACCTCTCCATATGAGCAAAGGGTGTAAAAATATTTGTTTCCCATGTAAAATCTCACCAAAATGTGACCTCAGCAGAAGAGGACTTTAGCAATCAAGTAGATAAGTTGACCGACTCTGTGTATACTGGTTAAACTCTTTCTGCAGCCACCCCTGTAATTGCTCAATGGGCTCATAGACAGAATGTGCATGGTGGCAGGGATGGAGGTTATGCATAGGCTCAGCAACACAGACTCTCACTCACTAAGACTGATTTGTCTACAGCCACTGCTGACGGCCCAATATGTCAGTAACAGAAATGAGCACTGAGTTCCCAATATGGCACCATTCCCCAGGGTGATCAGCCTGCAACCTTGGTGTTAGATTGACTATACTGGATTGCTTCCATCATGGAAAGGACTGCACTTTTGTTCTTACTGGCATAAACACTTATTCTGAATATGGAATTGCCTTCCCTGCACATAATGCTTCTGCCAAAACTACCATCTATGGATTCACATAATGCCTTATCCACCATCATGGAATTTCACACAGCATTGCCTGTGGCCAAGGAACACATTTTATGGCCAAAGAAGTGAATCAATGTGCTCATGCACATGAAATTTGCTGGTCTTACCATGTTCCTCACCATCCAGAAGCAGCTGAATTGAAAGAAAGGTGGAATGGTCTTTTGAAGAAACAGGTACAATACCAGCTAGGTGGCAATGGCTTGCAGGGTTGAGGCAAAGTTCTTCAAAAGGCTGTATATGCTTTAAATGAGCATCCACTATGTGGTACTTTGTATTCTCTAGCCAAGATTTATGGATCCAGGAATCAAGGGGTTGAAGTGGGAATGCAACCACTCACCACTATCCCCAGTGATACACTAGCAAATTTTTGCAACCTGCTCCTTCAACCTTATGCTCTGCTGGCCTAGATGTCATAGTTCCAGATGGGGGAAGGCTTGTACCAGGAAGCACAGCAATGATACCATTGAACTGGAAATTAAGACTTCCTCCTGGCTGATGCCTCTGAGGAAACAAACTAAAAAGAGAGTCATAGTGTTGTCAGGGGTGATTGAACCAGACTATTAAGGGGAAATTGGACTATTACTTCACAATGGAGGAAAAGAGAAATACTGTTGGAGTGCAGGAGATCCCTTGGGGTGACTTCTAGTATTACCATGCCCTGTTGTTAAGGTCAATGTGAAACTACAAGAACCCAATCCAGACTGAATGACAAGTGGTCCAGAACCTTCAGGGATGAAGTTGTGTGGCACCCCACCAAGGAAAGAACCAAGACCTGCTGAGATGCTTGCTGAAGTCCAAGGATATATAGAATTTGTAGTAGAAGAAAGTAGTTCTAAATACCAGCTATGACCCCATGATCAGCTTCAAAAACAAGGATCATAGTTGTAATAATTCTCTCTGACTATAATTTCAATCTATTATAATGTTGATAGACTTCACATTGGCTCTTAAGTACTGGTAAACATCTGTCATAATGTTCAAGTTATGAAATGTTAAACGTAAGCACTGACTGATACTGATTTTGGTACAGGGAGTGGCTCCACAGAAACATAATTTGGTACCAGAGAACTGGGGTCATTTCTGTCACTGTACCTGACCGTGTGGTTTAAGAGCCTTTGGAACTGGCTTGTGGGAAGAGTTTGGAAAGGTTTGGAGATGCCAGTAGAAGAAGCTGCCCCAAAATGTCTTAAACTGTATTTGATGGGAGACTTAGGCTCAGAGACCAGAATGGTGATAGAAATACTGCCAATAAAGACCAAGCATGGGAGTTTTTTTTCTGGGAAGAAGGATTGCATTGACTGTTGGACTACGGATGATGTGTGTTACACCTTGGCAGAAAGTTGTCTTTCTTTGTCTGACTTTGCCAGAGACTGAGATTAAGGACAGCAGACTAATCAACCTTGCAGAAGAAATTTCAAGGCAGTCTAATATTGAAGCCCAATCATGGCTGCTGTTGGGGGTCCTTTAGCCAGGTCTATGTTGAGAATCAAGAGCAAAGAAGCCAGCAGCATGATTTAAAACAATATGAGTTCTGCCAGAATAAAAGCACCAGTAAAGTCATGGTCTGCAAATGTGGAACAGAGGAGAATTTAGTTGCTGAAAAAAAAAAAAACTAGCAAGAAAAAGGCAAGTATCTCAGAAGAAAACTATAGAAAAGATGGCTTGAGGACATCACAAGAACCAGCAGGATTTCACATTTACAGCATCAAAATTGCAAAAGTGAAAGACTTTGTTTTGAGAGCCCAGAGCACCAAGTTTCAGAATGATGGTGGCCTAGGGAAGTTGTTCCTCAAGGTTTGGTTCATAGGTACTTGATCCCTACAGCCAACAGAGAAGGAAGCCTGGATACAGCTACAGCTGGCAGCAAACTTTGGCATTATCCACATGGTGCTGGTTTAGGTACATGCAGAATTCAAAAGTTGTGTGGTTAGGAAGGCTTCCACCCAGATTTCAGAAGAGTGCCTGGGAGGTCAGACAGTGTGTCCCTGAGAAGGCAATGTGCAAAGCTGTAAGTGTAGAGCTAAAGTTGCCGTGGAGACCCCAGAAAGTTGAAGAAGCCAAGAGCATGGATCATCTGAAGAAAACTGCAAAGAGGCAGATGATCCAGCCAAAAAGACAAGCTAATGGAGCTACAACTACCAGAAGTGCCATAGAGGTGGATCCACCCAAGCTCTTTGGAGTTCACAACTTGCCACAGACTGCTGGGGATGCTGGACATGGAATTACAGAATTTAATGTTTACCCTGCCTGATTTTGGTCTTGTTTTGTTCCCATTTCTCTCTATCCCCCTCTTTGCACCCTTCAGAATGGAAATGTCTATCTTGTGCCATTGTATGTTGGAAGTGTTTTATTTTCTTCTGATTTTGTATAGGGGCTTGCAGCTAAAAGTTTCCCTTAAATCTCAGAGGAGACTTTGGACTTGAAATTTGTAGCAATGCTGAAAATGGTTAGGATTTTGGCTAGCCTTAGAGATGAGCTAAATGCTTGTTGCATAAAGAGATATGCATGATTCTCTGGGAGACTGGGGGGAAATGTTATGGCTTGTGTCTAGAGGTGCCTCCAAAACCTCATGTGGTCATAAGTGGGGCTTTTGCAGAGGAGGCTGGATATGGAATGTGTGATGCTGGGATAAAGTATTTGATGCTGGTATCAAGAGTGTGTGATTATGAAATTAGTCCACTGATTGGTTTTGCCTAGTTCTGGGTAGAATTAAGGGTCCCCCACCCTGGATGTTAGTGCTACCCACCATAAAGTTGGGTAGCTTGTATAAATTATAAGGAATAGAAAGAGGGCTAGGGTGGTTGTTTATCACTCATTGCTTTCTGACGTGCTTCAATCTGCTTCTGCCTGCCCTGTTATGCAATGCACTCTTTCTGCTCTGCAATGCCTCTCTGCCATGCCTCTCTGACCTGCAGCCAGCCAACTATGAATCGAAACCTCTACAAACTATGAGCCAAATAAATCTTTCCTCCTTTTACTTTGGGTATCTGGTAGTTTGTCTCAGCAATGAGAAAAAATAACTAAGACACCCTGCTTCTGTACCATCTCCTTTTCAAAATATACCAGTTGTCTATTAGCCTTGATCTATCCCACAATTTCTCCCAAGATAATTTAAAACCTAAGCCATGAATCTGTAGTACATAAAGCATGATTTTACATGTACTATACATATAGATATATTGTAATAACTAATTGCAAATTAATAGTTTATATTATTTTGTAGAAGTTATCCTACAGTTGTCAGAAAATAGGCCTTCAAAGTTTTAAAAGTAAAGTGTGAACATAATTATAGTAAACAGAAAGAATGAAAGATGAAAAGAAAATTGAATTGCGTTTCATATTGATATTCTAGAATTGTATCCTTAATACTTGTATGTCATGACATGTATTTTATACTTCAGTGATCATAACTCATCTTTTAAATCACATTTTTCTTGATAATAGTGAAACATGTTAATCCAACTAAATGCTAAAATACTAATCTGTCTCATTAAGTATTGCATGGATTCCAAATTTTGATATAGAGAACTCTAAATTTTAAGCAATCTCATGCTATATAAAAGGATCTAAATGACAGGATGTAATGAAATACAGTATCTTCTTCTTAATCTCTTGGTATTTCAATTATTTACTATTGATCTTCTTAAGAAAACACCAGAAGCATAAAATAATTTTATTTTATGCCTTTGTGATTGTTATTTTAAATTTTCAAAGTTTAGCAATAAGACTATCTGTGCTACAATACCTGGGTAAAGGATAAAAAAGCCAGAATTTCCTTAAGCCTGATTTTATAGGTGCTATATGACTCATGCTGTGGAAGAATATTTAACCAAACATGACTTTAACTGCATAATCTATCTCTAACAAAGAAACAATGAATGTCTACTGCAATAATTTGCTTTTGTGTTCATGACTGATGAGAACATTGTATCCATTTTTAAAGAAAAATTTTGATGATGACATGTATATGTTAGTGGCTAATTAGATCCTTTTGGATTGCATTATTTTCTGTCATCTGTTTTTACTTATAGTTTCCAGCCACCTATTTTTTTTATTAGTTTTGGTATCTTGCTGCATGGACACTTATAACCAAATCATTTTCCAGGAAAATTACTGTGAATCATAGACTTATACACTGACTTTATATTTAGTCATTAATGTATGTATCTAAAATAGATGAAAATCACAAAATCCTTGAAAATCTCTCAAACATTAATTCTCCTAGTAAAATTAAATTCCTATTCAATGTTCGCTTTAGATTTCCATTCCCAAATGACTATTAGCATATCCTCTAGTGACATTTTTCAATATTTAAGAATTAAATGCTCTCAGAAATCACCATGACTTTGACAATATCTGCATGTGTTTTTAAAAATAGATCACAGTTTTATAATATTAGTCATTTACTCTGAGGTATGAGACTAACATGGACAACTTGTTCTCAATAGGCTATTCAAAGTGATTATAAAATGTCAGAAATAATATTAAAATAAGAACAAAATTCATTCTCCAAATTAACTCACTTTTCTCAGGAGTATGGGACATAAGCAGATTAATGTGCTTATTCTTTTGAAAGTTAATAAATTACAGTTTTATGACATGGTCTATACAGACTGCTGGGAATGCAACTACAACAGATGGGAAATATCTGGGATCTCAGACCCCAAGAATTGCCCAGGACTCTCTGTCTTCAGATGTATATTCAGTCTCTCAGGGGATAATATACAATTAAATATGTAAAATAATTATCATTGAAAGTCCATAAATATTTTGTATAGTGGTTACTATGACCTGAGCACTGGTCCTTGAATTCAGAGACCAATAAGTACTTGGTAATTTCTAGATGCTACCAGTATTTATGGAATACAGAAATATGAGGAACAAGTTTCTATAAAATATATTTAGATGAATAATTCAAAGTCATCTAGGAACACACAAGAGGAAAAAATTCAGTGTTTGTAACTACAATTGGAAATATTGAAGACCTTTCAGATGTGGAATCACAAATTAGTGTGCATTAGGCTGAAGATGTCACAGGCAGCCTAAAAAGCAGGCATGATCACAAGCAAAATAATTAGCAGTCTTTCAGCAAACTGACTGCATGCTTCCTGCAGGCTTTAGAATAGACAGATGTTGTTTTATTTATTTTTATTTGTATGTTTTCAGTACATAGTTTACATTCCTTGTGTGAACTTGGTACATTTACATAATACACATGAATTCCTTTATTCATCTAAAGGAATCCTCTCACCTCCCTTCTTCTTTGCAACTCTTTTTTTTTTGTGTGTGGGTACCGGGGTCGAACTCAGGACCTTGTGCGCGAGCATGTGCCCATGCTGCTGAGTGATATCGCCGGCCCTTTTTTTGTATGTGGGTACTGGGAGTCGAACTCAGGACCTCACACTTGCCAGGCAGGCGCTTATGCCGCTGAGCTATCTCACCTGCCCTTCTTTGCATCTCTTGATTCCTTCCCATTTGAGGAAGATTTAACTTTGTAGTTCCTATTATATATCTTTTATTTTGCTCTTTAATTATGGTTTGAGTTTCTCATAGGAGAGAAATTTATGCATCTCATTTATTTCATTTATCATTATGGCATCCTTTTTTCTGTCTTGAGTATTTTATTTATTTATTTTTTATTTTTATTTTTTTGTGGGTACCGGGGGGACGACCTCAGGACCTCGCGCACCAACAGGCACCCGTGCCGCTGAGCGATATCACCGGCCCCTTTTTCGTATGTGGGTTCCGGGAGTCGAACTCGGGCCTTCGCGCTTGCAAGGCAGGCGCTTAAGCCGCTGAGCCGTCTCACCGGCCCTGTCTTGAGTATTTTATTTCAGTACCCAGTAGCAAACAATTTGGGTACTCAAGGTAGGTAATGCAAGGAGGATTTAAAAGTACAGGTAAGATGTAAAGAAACAACAAAACAATTAACATATAAAGATTGAGAATTAGAGGGAAAACTTGAACTTAAAGGAGATTTTTCCATGGGGAAAAGGAACTACATTGAGAATATAATAAGAGAAGTAATAGTATGTAGATTGGCAGGGAAAAAATGAAATTGTATTTATATTAAGTGTTTTAATGTTTATACATAAAAATTTCTAAGAAAATTATTAAACTCTATTAAATATAATAGATTAATTTAAAATGGTCATAGGTTAAAAGACATAAAAATATAATTTAATTCATTCAAATATCAAAAAGTATATTTTACAATTAAAATAATACAACTATTGAACATTATAATGAATGTTAACAGTAATAAAATTGCAAAAATATAAAAGACATATTGAAAGAAGACTGAAATTATCTATTCATAATTGCCACAATTAGCTATGAAAAAATTCTTAATATATTTTTACTAAAATAAATTAGTTAAACTAAAATAAATTAGTTAAACTAAAATATATTAGTTGCTGTTTTGGTTACTATTCTCGTTGCTCAGACAAAATACTCCACATCTAAAGTTAAGGGAGGAAGGGTTTATTTAGCTCACAGCTTGCAGAGGTTTCAGTGCATAATCAGCTGGCTCCGAGGCAGGGTGTCTTGGCAGAGGGGCGTCACAGAAGATAACTTGCTCGTGAACGGCAGAAGACAGCAAAAGCAAACAAGCAAGGGACCTTAATAGGGTCTTTCTGCCCTTTTGCCTTATCCAGGCTACTCAGGGTGGATAGCATTCACAGCCTTAATCCTAGTGCCTTTGAGCCTAGCACTGCACCTTGAATCAATTCCAGTGTCACACACTCTAGACCAGCCCCACCTATGACTGCATGAGGCTTTGGAGGGACATCTAGACACAAGCCATAACAGATGTGTAAGTGAGCTCAGTAAGTGTGCAGGAGACAAGATCAGCGTGGCACACAACAAGCACATTTTATGACTATGTGCTGCAAATAAATGCAGTGCACCCTCAAGTTATGACCAGCCTGACATACAAACAACTTGGGTTATGACCAGAATTTTAGTTTTAATTTAAAACCAAATTCTTGAGTTATGACTTGAATGCTGGCTGCCTGTGCTTCCAGATGGTCTCAGATACAGATTTAACCCTCAAAGAGTTCTGGAAGGGACATTACAATATCCTTTCCCATATGGGATTAATTGAGAAATCCTGGGTCAGTGTCTCACTGAGATCTGCCTGTATACAGGAGAGAGAATTGGAAGGCTGTGTAGAGGATCCCGAGCCTTCAATTGACAATTTGAGTTACAACCAGCCCTCGGGAACAAATTGAGTTCATAAGTCAAAAGTCCACTGTATTTAGATAATAACATATATCAATAATCTATTTACAATACCATCAAAACATAAAATATTTGAAGAGAAGTTTATTTATGCATGTTAAACATGTACATGAATTTAACTGCAGATAATTCATAAGTAAATTTCACAAATATGTGGCTGAATTTCTGACAGTGTTGCTGAGGAAATAAAATAGGCAAAGAATAGATTTTTTTAAGTCAAACTCACTAGAACCATTGAACAACAAAATGGAAAACAAAAGTAATAATTTTAATCATCACTTAGTTACGCACAATTATTAACTTTGAATATATGCAGCATTGATATATGTCTCACTGTAAATTACTCTCAGCGGTGTTTTAATGAGCCAAGCTTCCAGATACTACAGAATACTGTGTATTTCCACTCATATGAAACTCTGGAAAATGTAGATCAATCTGTAATGATATCAAGCATTTTACTGTATCCCTGAGACTTAGGGGAGATCTTTAAACTGGATGGAAACAAAGGAATTACTGGCATAATGAAAATTTTCTAACTGTTTTATGATGCTGTTATTTATATACTCAATGTTTTTTCAATTCTGATACAATGTAAAATTTAAAATGTTACATTTTATGCAATGCAAACATTAATAAAGCTGATTAAAATTGATTACATTATAGGTAAGCAGATATGTTATTCTATGAGTAAAACAATGTAGGAATATATACATGTATACATACATACATATATACATATTTATTTCACTGAGAGAATATTTTTTTCTGTAGAATGTATAATATTTTTAAGAAATAAAATGGATTTGTGCAATGTGTATATATCTCTCAAGGTTAATATAAACAAACATCGTAACATTAAGAGTTCAAGGAAAATATGATGATGTATATAATATATGTTTAAACTTATTTAGGGCAATAAAGAATTAATATTTTGTTATCTAACACACAAGCTGAAATTAAATTAACAAAGAAAAAATAAATATATCTGTTATTTAATTCTTTTGGACATCCTGCCTGAATTAGTTTTCATCACAAAGTAATTTATATTAAAGCCTTAAGCCAATTATTCATATTTAGTTTATATACTGCAGAAGATATTAACAATTCCACATTGAATGATAAATTCAAACTCTGTATGAATAAGCCATTAACACTTCATTAACTTTTGACAAAAAATATTCTCAGCAACAATGTGCATATGTCCTTGAAACAGAATAAAATTTTTTTTCTGTCCAATATTGAAACTTCTATCTTTTCCAAATAGGTGACTACATATACAATGTTTTGTTACTTTTCTTTCACTACATTAAATTCAAATAAATACTGGAACAGTTATTTCTCTTTAATTATTTAATTCTCTATCTGTAATGCTTAGTACCAAGTTTAAGCTTCAAGACATAAAGTTTTCAGTTGAATGCCTGAGAGGAGATAACATACACTGTCGAGGTAGTTGTGAAAAGGTAACAGAACAAAACTGCAAATCACATTTCTTTGAGAATAGTTCATTTTCTAACAATCAGTAGGGAAATATCCCTAATGTATTGGTAAAAAGCGGAGTTCTTGGAATGGTATTTACTCAATACAAAGGAGGAATTAATACTATACAAATCTGATTTATGTCTAACAAAGATATAATATAAGCCCTAAATAATGAACAAGCAGACAAATTCTTTGTAGTAGTTCAACTGGCTCTTAGTGTAAAGCCTAACTGTAGAAGTTAAGAAATAAAAAAAAAAATTGTATCCAGAATGCAATAAGAAACTATCAGTCATTTAAAAGATCAAAAATATTACCTATTACAAGAGACAAAGTAAGACAATAGAAACACACATGAAAATGAAAAAGATGATAGAATTGGTGGACAAAGGCACTAAAATGATCTTATCATTATAGTCATATTAAAGAATATAGAGTAAATAATGAAAAAGGGAGAAAACAGATAAAAATAAATATTTATTTAATTAAAATTAACTATATCTGAAATAAATACATTTAATGGTTTAAAAAATCACAAATTAGACACTGCAGAAAAATATATAAGATTGAAACCACAACAGTGAAACCATGTAGAGATAAAAGCCTTTAGAAATTAAACAACACATCAGTAGCAAAAGATAATATCAAGTAGTGTGTGATGTATATAACCAGAAACAAATCTTAAGTAGGGCCGGTGAGATGGCTCAGTGGTGTAAGCACCTGCCTGGCAAGCACGAGGGCCCAAGTTCGACTCCCTGAACCCACATACGAAGAAATGGCCGGTGATATCACTCAGCGGCATGGGTGCCTGCTGGTGCATGAGGTCCTGAGGTCAACATCCGGTAGCCACAAAAAAAAAAAAAAAAAAAAAGAAAAGAAAAAGAAAGAAACTCGGGCCGGTGAGATGGCTCAGCGGCTTAAGCGCCTGCCTGGCAAGCGCGAGGGCCCGAGTTCGACTCCCGGATCCCACATACGAAAAAGGGGCCGGTGATATCGCTCAGTGGCACAGGCGCCTGCTGGTGCGTGAGGTCCTGAGGTCGACCCCCCGGTACCCACAAAAAAAAAAAAAAAAAAAGAAAGAAACTCTTAATTAGGGAAATTAGTGACATAAGAGAAAGCTGAAAATATACTTAATGCAATAATGACTAAAAACTTTCAAAATGTTATGAAAAATATAAAACAAAGAAACACATACACCATTAACAAGAAAGCCACAGATGAAAAATGAAATCACATAAGCACATTTTAATTCTATTATTTAAACCAGTGCCAAGTAGAAATTAGTAAAAGCAGCAGACAATAAAAAAACACATTACTTCCATAGGAACAATGTCAAGAATGACAATAGACATTTGTTATAAACTAAGCAATTAAAGTTGGAATACTTGGAAATATATATATATATGTAATAGTAGTGCATATTAAAACATAAGTATATATATATTTTTTGAATATATACATCATGTTGAATTCTATGCACAGCAAAAGTATCACCTGAAAATCAAGCTGATGTAACTTTTCTCCACTATATGAAAAAAGAGTGCATGGTCTGCAGACCAAGACTACACACAATGCAAAATGCAAACAATTAGGCAGAAGAAAATAATTCAGATGTATAGAAATTAAACAACAGGAAAAATGATCAATATACGGGTACATATGCTCTACCTTTTTTTCTTTCCATGTAAATGTATTTAGAAGATAAGAAGCCTCCAGCCTCAGAGAAGACATCATAAGCTCACAGGCCCTTAGGCCCACTGCTAATTGCGATAGTGACCTCTGATGAAAATGTACAAAGCAAGTATTAGAATATTATGAAAGGAATGGAAAGAATGCACATTAACTATTGACATTAGGGCTTTGGTGCTAATTTGGCAGTGTGTGTGTGTGTGTGTGTGTGTGTGTGTGTGTGTTTGTACATTTTTTGTTTCTTATATATCTCAGCTGCAGCTATAAATGACCTGCCAGAAAGAACATCAGTTTCATGGAAAGCAAGCAAATAAGAAAACAAATAAACTGCATTCTCTAACCAAAATGGCAGTTTTGGGAAGCACAAGAAGTCAAAATACTTTGGACAGCAGGGGTGCTTAAAGCTGGTGCTCTCCTGTTTGGTAGCAAGTGTGGCGTATGCTCTGAGGCGAAGCTCTGCCAAACTTCTGAGCCTGAAGTGAACAAGTGAAAACAGAGACAATACCTTGGCCTTATACAAAGATAGTGACAATAGGATTACAGAGATTACAGAGTTTGAGGAAATGATCTACAAATCTGTAAATAAGTGTTAGTCAGCACCTTAAGTGTCAATGCACTAAACTTACCAGAATCCACCCAGCAACATTTTTGCATTGTAAACTAGAGTGTGAATCGTTACTCACTTTTTTCTAGTGGATTATGTATTAGATTGCTGAGAAAGATAGAATAAAAGTGCAAAAAATTTGAAAATAAAATTTAAATTTGAGACCTTGTTAACAAAAATCTGATAGTACATATACCATGAACATAAACTCATTGATGACTTGCCAAAATGGAACATACATAATGTAGTATCTACCCTACTCAGAATATAATACAAAATTTCTCATCACAAAAAGAACCCGGAAAATCTCAACTGAAATATGAGGAATCATCAAGACCAAAATGGTAGAGTAGTATTTTATAATGGGAAGATTAAAGTATCTTGATCATAAAATGGTTCCTACAAACAATCACATTCTATTTTGAAACAAGTGAAAAAATAACAATATATCAGTAAAAAACCAAAAGATATAAAAATGAACTAAATAAAAATTAGAGGTCTTGGGCCGGTGAGATACCTCAGTGGCATAAGCGCCTGCCCAGCAAGCGTGAGGTCCTGAGTTCGAATCCTAGTACCCACATAAAGGAAAAAAGTGGCCAGTGATATCGCTCAGCGGCACAAGCGCTTGCTGGCAAGCGCAAGGTCCTGAGGTCCACTCCCGGTACCCACATGAAAAGATAAAAATAAAAAATAAATAAATAAATAAAAATTAAAGGTCTTAAAAATATTACACCACAAAATTTTAAAAATTACTAAGTGGGATAAATAGCAGAATGAGAGTGACAGAAAGTTGAGTTGGTAAATTTGGAGATAAAACAATATAAAACTGCATCATTTAGATAATACGTAAAAAAAACTGAACAAAATAACGTAAACCTGGTGACTTATAGAAAAAAAAATAAACATATGATATACAGTTGTTTACATCATATTTGCACCCAAGGATTACAGGGAAGAAATATGGTGGGAGGAGAAAAGATATATTTTTGTGGAAATAATATGTATAACTGAAAATGTAAATGGTCCTGTCACATTGGTCCAAGTCTATGTATTTTTATTTTTATTATTATTTTTTTATTTTTTGTGGGTACCGGGGGTCGACCTCAGGACCTCGCGTGCCAGCAGGTGCCCGTGCCGCTGAGCGATATCACTGGCCCTTTTTTCGTATGTGGGGTCCGGGAGTCGAACTCAGGCCCTCGCGCTTGCCAGGCAGGCACTTACGCCGCTGAGCCATCTCACCGGCCCTGTATTTTTATTCTTTACATTTCTGCAAGACATACATTGTTATTTTAACGAATATTTTAAAAATTGTGTTGGGCAGTGAGATGGCTCAGCAGCATAAGTGCCTGTCTGGCATGTGCGAGGGCCCGAGTTAAACTCCCGGAAACCACATACGAAAAATGGGCCGGTGATATCATTCAGCGGCACCGGCACCTGCTGGCGCACAAGGTCCTGAGGTCGACCCTCGGTACCCACAAAAATAAATAAATAAATAAATAAAAATTAAAAAAAAATAAAAATTGTGATTCAGATTGTAAAGAATGCACATAAAACTGAAGTATTTATTTTTTAGATGCATGTACAATAATTCTGTTTCCTCTAGTTTTTTTTTTTTTTTTTTTGGTACCGAAAATTGAATTCGGGACCTTGCATTTGCCAGGCAGGTGCTTGTGTCACTGAGCTATATCCCCAGACCTCATCTAGCTTCTTGATTACCATATTTCCTCAGTCATTTTCCTAGAGAAAAGAATGTATTTTGGTATATAAATTGCACAATTTATAAAAGTTAAATTTTGGGGATACTGATCTTGGAATCTGGCAAATTCTAAGATGGATATCAATGATTTCAGTGTTGTCAGAAATTCTCATTTTATTTCACATTTTTTTTCCTTGAACTTGGCATAAAGTTATCTTATTTTTCTTTTCTCATTTATATACACCGAATTCTGTTATAAGTACTTTATTTGAATGCAAAAATATGGGTCACCACTTACTAGTATGAACTCCACTGGACCTAATTTATTTAGATATTTCCTTTAAAATGCCATATTCAGGACAGGTAAATGTCCATGACAGTGAATTCTGTGAGTTAGGCTGCATGAATAACAGAAATGAAGACCAAAAATAGATGACTGGCTAAAGCAGTGCTTGGATTCTTTAAAGTTAGCCTATAGGGCCAGTGATATCGCTCAGCAGCATGGGCACCTGCTGGTGCTCGAGGTCCTGAGTTTGACCCCCGGTATACACACAAAAAAATAAAATAAATAAAAGTAAAGTTAGCCTATAAAGTGAAAGATGGTGATACAATGAGTCAGGTAGGTGGTAAGATAACAGCTAGGCTATATTCGCAAAAGCTTTTTGTGTCAGATATTTTTATACTCCAATAGTAGCTCACTAAAATGATCACATTTGTAAATGGACTCTATTAATATTGGTTTCCTTTATTTTCATAATATATAAAAAGGAAAAAATCTGACTATTAGTGTTGCAATAAGGATGAAATCACTTTGTATGTATGAATAGTCATGGAAATTAAAACATTTCATTCAAAGATTGAAATAAATTGTTATTATTATTATTATTATTTGCTATTAGTATTAGTGTTGTATGGGTGGTTGAACCTACATCCTTTAGAGTAAGCTGCATTCCCAGTTCTTTTTTTTTTTTTTTACTTGTTTTATTTTCTTTTATTAGTACATGTTTGTAGCACATAATGTTTACATTCCTTGTGGAGAATTGGTATATGTATATAATATATTTTCTTTATTTTTTTAAATGTTGAGACAGAACCCTTCTAAATTTCTTAATGACCTGTGATTGGCTTGAACTTATAATCCTCCTGCCTCAGCCTCCCAAAGTCCTGGGTTTACTGGCATGTACCACCATTTCTGGCTAGGTTATATTACTTTTGAAGAAGTATTCTCTCTTCTTTTCCTGTCAATGAAACCTACATTTGTTTGGACCACTGTTGTCATCCTTGACTATGAGACCAGTCAGTGGTATAATTTATTCCATGCACAAAGTTTTGAGAGCCAGGTCACCTGATGGTATAAACCCCATGACAAGGACTGAAAAAAAAAAAGTAAACAACATCCCTCCCCAAGCAAACAGGCAAAAAGTGGAGAACAGATTCCTTCTTTTTCCATTCTTTTGTTCTATTTAGGCTCTTAGTAGATTGGATAATGTCTTCCCCCCACTGTAGAGAGCAGGCCACTTTACTCAGTTCCATGAACCACATGCTCATTCAATCAGAAAACACCTTCAGACACTCAGAACAGAGTTTTAATCTGGGAATTCCATATGCCACATTCCATTTAACAGATGAGATTAGCTATCACATTGCCCAATATTCAACTCACAGGTTTAAGTGACTGGGTCCTAGATGACAGTTGTGTGAAGCAGGCAGAAAATAGTCTGTTTTATCTCTCTCCGAGTTGGTCTTGAGGTCTCTTTCTTGAGAGTGGCTGTAAACTTTAGCTCTGACCCACAGAGCTATGGACATTAATATCTATGATGTGCTTTCAAGATAATTCTTTATCCTCCCTAACAGCTTTTGCCCAAGGGCTTTATCTGTGATCAAGTGTGCTTTTCACTGGAAACTTATTTAAACTTGAACACTCCCTTGTACTGCTTGTTTGATCTGAGTTACAGTTTATTTCTGCTGCAATAGCCACTGTCTGGGAAAGTTATAACAAGGAGAAAATTTAGATTTGGGTGTGTTGGTTGTGTAAGACACAGAACAGGCAGTACCACAGAACAGACAGAATAACAAAAATACTCCTTTCCTTCAATTTTATGAGAGTTGACACGATGAAAGCCTATGGGAAGTTCATGGGGCACTATGCTCAACCTGCAGGTGGGGAGAGAGAAAGAAGTGGACCTGTACAGCAAAGAATTTGGGACAAAAGTCATGAATCAAGTAGGTTTTCTGCAAGGACAACACGCAGTTGTAGGTGTTGGGGATCTTAAAGTGACTAAAGTAGAGTCTGCAGTTCATTCAGAGTGGTGTTGGGGGTGTCTGTGTGGTAAGTCCAGTGGGCTATCTCTGTATGACTCACAAAGATACTCTTATTACATGGTACAGGGCAGAAGTGGATCGACCCCTCTGAGGTAATGCATGGAAGTTGAGAGCTAAAATCTATCAATATTGACTATCACCTACCTTTGATTTGAGACATAGAGCCCTATCATGACAATAGATGTCCAGGAAACATAAACTCACAAGTATTCACAGCACATTTTCCAGCCTGACAGTTAAACAAGTTGAGCGCAGTGGAGCCACCACTGATCTGCAGATCTAAGATCGATAATAAATATCTGTTAAATCATTAAAATTTTTTATCATTACAAAAATAACTGACATGTGACCAATAATTGCTACTTTATTTTACCTAAGTTTCTGAGGGTTCTTGAAGGCCAGTCCCAATAGAAAGATCTTTTATCCATTTACACTAAATCTTTAGAGTCAATTTTATTGTTCTTTTAGGAAACAGGATACACATGTGTAATATACTTTGTTTTTAAACACTTTGAACATGTGACTTGTAACAAGCTTAATAATAAAAAAGAAGCATTTGCTGCAACTTGACTGCATAAAGTAAGCCTGATGAAAATAAAATATTAATATGCAGGTAATGTTAGATCCTGCTTCAGAATTTCAGAAAAAATGAATGGTAATCAAATCAGGGTGTCACATAATACACAGCAAGCAGAGAGCCAATTATGTAAATGAATGCCCAAGGTTAGCATGATACAATGGTTTTTAATTTGACAAATATTAAAATCAACTTGTTCTTAATGTAATAGATGGCTGTGACAACAGCTAAAGATCATCAAATGTTTTTGTAATCCCCTGTCAAATTAAAAATTCTGTTGTGAGTGACCTGCTTTCCATAGTACAATGGTTGAAAGGCTCTACATGTGCACTGTTTTCTTGGTTTCAAAAACATTACATTGAATGCTTCTGAGATGAAAGCCATAATAGCCAGCATACATCTAGCTCCTTCAACTGAAAATACATAACAGTAAACTGTTTTTACAGTACATTTCAAAAATAAGAAGAGCTTCTCCCACCTTTTTTACTTGAATAAGCAGCAAGTATATTTAATAATTATGTGAATTTTATCTGTGATTCTTTATAAAAATTCTTCAGCAGCATATGTGTTTCTCTTTTATTTTTGTACTTTCTGGCTTACACAGCTAGTATACGTTTTTACCATTTTTTATTATAGAGGGCACATAAGTTTAGTTTTTATATAAAGTAAATAAGAACATATGTACATATATATTCATTAATGTGCATACAAAATGTATAATTGAATATGTATATCAAATCCATGTAATAAAACATATCAAATATGTAGAATACATATATGAATATGCATAACAAATATGCAAAAATATAAAATAATCTAATTTTCAGCTGCAAAAGATACAATATTTACAATATTTACAAAATTCACTATTTAATTTCAAAATTTGTTTACTTTTAAAATTTGCTATGATTTTTCATTTTAGAAAGTAATGGCTTTATACTATTGTTTAGTAGTTTATGGATGAATTGTATTTTTCCATAAAATTCCCGATGTAGGGTTTTCATAACCTACTGAATATCTTCTAAGAAGAAATGACAAAATAATTTCCAACTTAATAATGTTCTGTCTAGCAGGTTTGGGAGTGTTTTAGGTGTTAGGTTACAGTTTTCACAAAACAATATGGAAAAGAAAAGATTCAACAAAAGTGAATAACTAACTCAATTTTGTAGTTAGGATTTTATCTCTAAAGATTGTCCTTTATAATTAAACAAAAGTAAAGCAACTATTATTTTAAGTTAAACATGTTGATTTCATATCTTTTGAACCTAATCATGAGAATTGATAGTGGATATTTCAGAAAATCTGTTTTCAATTCCTAAACAATTAATATAATTAAGTTATTAATCAATTATTCCCCTGTTTTTATACTAGTTTTAAGGGGCTGAAGATTAAAAAAATCTGTGTAGTTTATTTATTTATTCATTCATTTTTATTTTATTTATTTTTAAGACAGAGTCTTGCTATGTAGTTCAGACTGGCCTTGAACTTGCTGTGTAGCCAGGCTGGCCTCCCCTTTGTGTTGCACATCTGTGATCCCAGAACTCTAGGAGGCTACTGTAACAGGATCACACCCTCTGCAATTTATCTACTTCATGAGATACTGTCTCCAAATTAGAAAAATGAATAAATAAGTAAGTGCTGAGGATGCAGAACATTGCAAATGTCTGGGGTTCAATCCTCAGTAAAAGAATTGTCAAGTATCAAATACAAAATTCTGTACAAAACCTGGAACTGATGTCTTTCTTAGTAAGAGAACACATTTTACTACATTTTTAACCCTTTGAAAATTACAAGGTGTGATTTATATATTGGAGTTTGTATATTACCTGAAGAATTGTTTTAGTGTCCTCAAAATTATGTCTATTCTTTGAGCTATGGGGTATGTTTAATAGATATCAAATATTGAATACTGTTAACAATATTTTCAAAATATTTAACATCTAGAATGATTTTCTAATTATAGTCTATTAATAATGGAGAAAAGAGTGTTCAAACATCTATCAAATAATAGCATCCCATATATATATAAATATATATATATATACATATATATATATATACTGTAAACAATATATATATACTGTAAACAATATATATATACTGTAAACAATATATATATATATACTATAAACAATCACAAAATAGAAGTGATTCTCTACAAATTATTATAGTAAAATAGAATTAAAAAAATAAAAACACTGATACTAACAATTCAACATAAAAAATCTCTTATGCAAATATCTTTCATGACTATAATCCCCAAAATTTATAACAGATTTTGATACAGCAAAAAGGCAAAGATTCTTGACTTCACAGTTTCCTTTGTGCCTTCACAGAAGGGTGCTTCCTTGGTTGGCCTAGTCTACACTGTTTTTGGAATAACTCTGGGAGTTTTAGTAAGAACTCACTCCAACCATCTGTTTTTAAGCATTTAATTTTCTGAATCAGTTTGCTTTTTGGTTAAATTACATGTGCTTGTTTCTTCTTTTTGGAACCTGCTCTCTGATAGACCCATATTATTATTATGATTTGTAGGTCAACTACTAAATGCATTAAAAATAAATAATTATTATTTTATGTAAATTTTATTAGTTTTGGGGATTTCTTTCCATTGAGAATTTATTATTTTTTCTGTATATCTTTTAATCATAAAGCTTATATTGCATAGGACCAAAAATATGTTATGGTAATTTCTAAGAACATAGAATTTGTATAGGAATTTCATTATTTTTAGTTTAGTATAGCAAGACTTGAAATTTTCAAGATATTAAACAGTAATGCTCTCATATTTTTGGTCATGTTTACATTCATAGATTAATAGACTTTCAAGTTTGTTCAATCTTCCTTATCTCGGTCTCTTGCATGGTTTACTTGTTTAAAACCTGAAGGAAAAATGAAAATCAAAGCAACGTGGGGGTGGATGGGAGTAAAGAAGTTTAGTGAATATAAGAATATAAATACTCATAATTTCTCAAATTCTCATCTAATTTTATGACTTTTAATCATAGTCATTTTTCTGCCACTGGCATAACTTATTTGCATTAAATGAGTGTGATTGTCTTTTTCTTAACATTCCTCCTGCTACCACTTAACTGTTTTGTTTCTTATCTTTTCCCTTCTGATATACAATTTCATTTTTACTTATGTTACTTTAGATATACATAAAATTTAGGACTTTACATATGGAGTATAAAGGCAGAGGTTTCTGTTTAAAAAATTGAAATTTAAATGACCTAGGAGTAGGGTTTGATTTGAAATGGTCACTACAGTTCTACAGTAATGATGTTATTATATTTATTCGGGGTTGTCTGTTATATTTTTAATAGCAACAGTTTATTCATCATCATCTGCTATATTCTCAATATATCCTGGGTTTGGATAATAAGATTTATGATTTACACTTATATTTTCCAGATATAAACATCCCAACACTTTTAAACTCTACTTTTGTATTAGTATTTGTTTTTGTATTCTATGTTGGTTCACATATAATGCTCAACTTATCCAAAATATTCTACTTTTATGTTCTCTAAAACCCAAGGTTGCATGTGCCAAAGTGTTTTCAAATAGGCATCATACTATGACTCCTTACATGTACTTAAAATCTTGTCTCTCTAATTAGACTCAAACTTCATGTCTTACAAAGTTTCATGGTTAGGACATCTTGAACAATCAATCATAACTCGATTACTCTATTTTTCTTTGGAATTTTACTCACATCTATATATTTTTCTTTTTTTATCTTCTCTAAAACTAGGCAAATTTAAGAGTGGCAAAAGAAGCCATGAATATATAGTGTATCATTTGTGTACACAGTGTGCAGAAGCATTTGTGGGATATACAGAGTTTTAGTATTTAAAATAAAGAAAGTATATTCTACAATAAAAATTATCACTGACACAATCAGTTTCAAAGTTATGCATTTAAATAAATTTCTAAAGGAATGGTTTTATATGCAAATATTATAATGACTTTATAGGAGGACATATATTTTAGAACTACACAAAAATAGTATTTGCACAGCCTACTGAACATATTAAATCTCAACAAATTGTTCATGATAAAATGGTTAATTTTATGTGATCTGAATTTTACATCTATCTGAAAATCTATGGATAGACTATATAATTCTATGGGTAACTATATAGTTCCTAAAATTTCTAAATCTTAGGGGCTTCTCCATCCCATGCTCTCTGTATAACAAATAGTATGTTCATTGTATTGAAATTCTAATGTAGTACTCTATATTTTAACTTGGATAATATATCATGTGGTTGTTCTATTTAAAAATTTAAAAATAGGCACTGTCCTCTCTGATACTACTTTTTCCTCCTAGTGCTCACTTCTAGGAGCAAAATTTCAATTTTTTCAGAAGACTTTGAGAGTTCCTAACAAAAAATAGTAAAATTGAAGGTGACTTTTCACATTACTGTCAATAAAATGTTGCAAATCTACTTATTGTCTCCCACATCAGTAAAAAATTATAATTTCCATGCTTTTGTTAATCTGTTTCTTATATTGTATTCTAAGTAGCATTTGTACAATAATAACTGATGATCCTTTCTTTGTGAAAGCTAACAGTATCTTCCCCTTGTTAATTCATATTTTTCAGCTCTGGCAGTGTTAACAATTATCTTTCACATGGATGCACAACCACAGAAAATACTTAGTTGTGTTTCTGTAGAGTCACTTTCTGTGAAAAGACTCTCTGCCCTTTGAGAGACCATTGGCACATAATTGCTACTGTATGAAATATTCTGTAGTAAAGTTCAACAGATCCTTTTCTTATAATTTCAGCATTTTGAAGGTCTGTGACACTCTATTAAAGACAAGTTGCATAATGGTTGTTTATATCTTTTAGTTTAATATTTTAATTTTTTAATTAACATATTATAAGTAAAGTAGAGACTTTTATAATACTAATGACCTGATGTCTTCTAAAAGTTAATGGCTTTACAAAAGAATAAATTATCACAGAATGAACATAAGAAATCTATCATCTGATTATATAACGTGTAGACTTTTTCTTATATTCTGATTCACACTTATAAATGGGACTATTTATATTATAGCAAATTGTTGCATAATACAGTTGCCCATGGCGGCGTGAGACTCTTAAGCAGTAAAGGAGACAAAACAGCAGAAAGGTAAGTGTTCCAGTTTTCTGACTGTTCTCACAATAAAGGTGACCACTTTGAGGAGACCGGCATCCCAGACATCCTGAGGGACCAGGCTAGAGGGACAATTTCCAGGCCAGGAGGTGACCAAGACTTATTGCTAGTAATTTTAGACAGTGGAAAACAAAGAAGGCCCTAGAGAGAATGCCTAGAGACTCACCCAGCTCAGAGAAGACGGCCACTCACATCAGAGAAAATAGCTGGTCTTATGCCGAAGCACAGCAAGGCAAGGGTGGCCACAATTGATTATCTCTCAAATGTCTCTGAGTTTCAGCACCAAATTGTCAGGTAAACATGATACTGGATCCCATGGAGTGGATTTAAGGCCCAGAGATGACCGATTGAAACAGAAGGCTGTGTAAGTGTTACAATGTTGGTGGTCTGAAGTAGACGTTATCCCGCCTGGGACAAGTAGGGTGGCAGTATTTAAGGCTGTGGTAGAAAGTGGAGCATGGGCCTGGGAATGAGGAAATTAGGGTTTAGGGTTTTAGGTTTCAGTTTTCCAGGCAAGCCAGTGCCTTGAGGATTCGAATCACAGATTGAGAGATAAGGTGTGGAAGAGTACTCAGCTAACATTTGCTGAAGTGGGTGACATATGGTGTGTTTTTTTATATTTTCTTGTGAAAGTTTTTGTAGAATTGAAAGGTTATCACACTTGTTCTCAAATAATCTTAATGCTTTACCTGAATTCAATCCACTTGTTTTGCAAAAAAAAAATTACCTATCCAAATAAACAAATGACAATTTACCATATATATATATTTTTTTTCTTTTTTTTTTTTTTTTGTGGGTACCAGTGGTCGACCTCAGGACCTCATGCACCATCAGGCGCCCTGCTGCTGAGTGATATCACTGGCCCTTTTTTTCATATGTGGATACCGGGAGTCGAACTCAGGACCTCACGCTTGCCAGGCAAGCGCTTATGCCGCTGAGCTTTCTCACAGGCCCAATTTACTATATTTAAAAAAATTTTTTTAATGATGGTTCTTAATCTTTTTCAAAATTTTACTGACAAAAGTTGCCATAACTACTTTTTTTCTTAGACAGACCTCTCCTTTGGGATTATTTTCTTGTTAATTGATTCTGAAACAAGGTAATATAGTCTGTCTTCTTTATCTATGGGTTGCACATCCAGGGATTCAACCTGTACAAGAGCAAACCAGCTCAGAAAAAATTACATGTTTACTGAGTGTAGATGGACTTTTTTTTGGTAATTATTCTCTAAATAGCATAATAGGCATAATAGCATTTCACTAGGCATTATCAGTAATTCAGAGATGATGTAAAGTACATGGGAAGATGTGTATAAGTTTTGTACAAACACTGCATCATTTTATTTGAGGGATTTCAGAACCTGTACACTTTGATATCCTCAGGGAGTCTGAAATCATCATGGATATTGTGAGATGACTGTTCTTAAAAATAGTGTAATTTGTGCCTGGGGTGTAGCTCAGTGGCAGAGTGCTTGCCTAACATTCATGAAGTCCTAACTTTATCAAGACTGAGAAAAGAAAAGTAAAAGAAAGAAGAAAAGCAAAAGATGCTGCTATTAGTTACTTGCTTGTTTTAATATTGTTTGACAAAAAATAATATAAAAAGCAATAATTATTTATCTCCTGAAAATCTCTCATTGTTTATAATTCAATATTTATAAATTTCACTATATTTGTTTATTAATAAAATATTTCTCCACACTTACATATACATTTTAAAATCACATTATACAAAAATGTTTCAACAATTAATGAGTTCATGATTAAACCGTATTTGTGAGTTGAGAGTTGTATTGAATTTAAAAATGTCTTTATAAATCAATTTTATTTTCACAAAGATTTTTAAATTAAAAAAGAAATGTATATGTATATATATATGATGTATATCCCAACTTACAAACATTTGAGTTGTAAACTTTCACATATACAAACAGACCTTGCATTACGAATATTCGTAGATCCAAACAAATCGTGGAAGTAGCTCATATATCTGCCGAACACTGTCACAGCTGTGCTGCTCTGCGCTTACTGTACAGTCTGCTGATGTGCGGAACTACATCGCTCAGACACCACGGCATCTGGAAGCAAGAGGACAAGCACTGGCGATGTGAAGGGACTGTTAGGAAGTGCAAAGCAGTACTCATTGTATATTTATGTCAAAGGTGTACAAGACTCACTTCGTCAGACTTCTGAATGAATCCGATGTATGAACGTTCTCCTAGAGCAGAACTGTTCATAAGTCAGGAACTTACTGTATAACATTCAGTTGCCCAATGAAAATGTATTCTTTAAATATTTTAATTTGCAGTGCACTATCATCGTTGCTAACTAGCTTGAAAACATTTCCATCTCTGCAAAATAACTCATTTTGCATTATTATTTTAGACAAATGAATAAAATAGTAGCCTTTAGCTTAATTTTTAAAATTATACATGAAATGGTAATCTGAATATTTACAAACTTGTTTTATGAAGTATTTATTCTCAGATTTGTCAGAGATCATATTGTCAATAATGTTGACATAGTGATTTTTGTCGATATTTGCTTTATGAGCCAGCATATATAAACAATTTTGGTAAATGGCCTATGTTCACTTGAAATAAATGTGGATATTCTTTTTCTGTATTTCTAAACTAAATGTAGCAATTAGGTGACCTAACCTTTTGCTGTTTTGTTTAAATTTTATGTTCCTTTTGTTTATCTTTCTTTAGAATTTTTTTTCTTTTTTAGTCTATTGTATTTTGAGCTATTTAAGTTCCCACTTAAAATTTTGGATATTGATAGATTATTTTTCAATTTGTTATGATACTTCTTTTGAGATGTTTTATGGAGTGGATACAGATTTGGGAAGAATGACATTTGAATCATCATGAAATATTCATCTTTTTCTTTTTGACTTTGTGTCTTTAACTTTTCATTTTAGAACTAATATATCTCCATCATCTTTTACTATTTAGTATTTATGTGATACATCTTTATTTTTTTGCTACCTCTTCTGGCCTTATGCTTAAAAGCATATATATTGCTGCAGTATAATTTTTTGTTTTTCAAATCTAACCTGCTAATCTTATTCTTTTCATAGGAGTAATTTGTCCATTCATTTTGTTAATTATTTTATGATTATATCAACAATCTATTCTTGTGTAAAAATTTCATGTCCCTTTTCTATACTTTTAAAATTTTTGTTTATTTGATCATTTCAATTCCCTTTCCATTCATATTTCATCTGTTTTACTATTATTCTGTTAGTGATTGCTGTGGAGTCATTTATATTTGGTATTTTACAATACAATTAAAATCATAATATTTACTACCTTTTGGATATCTCCAGTATTTGCTATTTCTTGCTCAACTTTTACATTTTTGGTTTCAGAAAAACACTGTACTCATTTAAATCCTGTAAGACTACACAATTTTTATTTTGTACAGTCCATATGCATTCAACGGCTGTGTGCACTTACATGTTTCAGAACACTTCCTTGTTCTACTTTTTAAATGTTATCCCACATTTTCTTCTTTGATAATGTTTTCTTTGCCGTAGGAACTTTTATATGTATTTTTCTTAATACAAATATTGTTTAAATGCTCACTTAAGTTTTTATCAGAGAAATACTGATTAACTAGTAATTTTAAATGAATTAAGAAGTTTAAATTACTAGCTTTTTCTTCAGTTTTCTAAAGCTTCTGATTTCTTCTCATCGCACATCTTTTGATTTCTTCTCATTGGTGTTATTGGCATAGAAAAATCCATTATCAACCAAGAGACAGATTCTTTTTTTCCTAGAGTATTTAAAGATTTTTTTTTAATTTCCAGTTATCTTACCATGATGTATTTTGATATTGTTATAATTATATGGTTGAAGGTTAATAGACAACCTTGATTCTATGGATGGATTACTACACTACCCATCCTTCCATATTAGCCACAATGATATTGAATTCAGCTTAACTACACTGTAAAAGCAATAGCTTCAGCTAACTCCATATTAACTGATCAAGACAAAAAGACACAGGAGTGGAAACAATAAAGAATATTCGGTAACAGCATAGCAATGATCTCCTGACCTCCATATACAACCTTTGATGCCCCAGTCACCCCATACTGAACATGGGTGAGCATGAGAGGAGAGAGTGTTTGTATACAACTTCAGTTCCAGAAAGTCATGACAGTGGCATTCCTTTCATTAAACACTTTTCCCACTCCGAGAAGTAATTGCTCAGGAATATGTGATTAGGTTCCATTCTCCAGGTAAGTTGCATTTTTTCAATAACAGTTACTCACTATTCTATAGTCAGTAACAATGTGTAGTTACAGGTAATTGGTCTGAACGTAGTCTCTTTTTACATTCTCATTTGTGTTATTACATAGGTTCAGTTCAACCCTAGGAAATGTCACAACTAAAGATACACAGGGTATTAAAAATGCACAAATACTTCAATTTCACTAAGTCTTTAATAAAACTCTTAAGATATTCTAATCTTTTTTTCCTGGTTTATTCCCACCCTGATTTTGATATGCTTGCTATAGCTTAAACAAACATCTTAAATATATTTTTAAGGAAAAACTTTCACAATATTTGTGAGGCATATTTAGAAGTCTCACCTCAGATGCATTAAATGTAACCATACAAAATTTTTTTATGGATAGTTCTTTACTTACTGGACAATTTTTACTGCAACCTTAATTACTATTACCTAGGGATTTCTAAAGACTCTGATAGAAGCACTGAACTGTGTTAGTAACTTTTACATGTAAATTTATTTTTTCTTCCTAGTTGTCTCCATGCATATTGCTTTAAGTTAAATTGTAAGTCAACCATACAAAATATTTTTTCTTTGGGGGATTGTTTTCTATACACTTTCATTTGTATTCAACTACACATGTTGAATTCAACTACAAATACTGTTATTGAAATATTGTTAATGTTATGATAAACACACAACACATACATTGATATTAATTAATTTGTGAATACTTTATCAAAGCAAATAAAAAACTGTTTCTTTTCATGTGTTTAACATTGATATAATTGTTGATAAATTCTTGGGGAAAAATTATTTTATTGTATACTCTATGTTTCCTAAATTAACATCCTTATAGACCACTGCTGAGTAAACTCTAAGTTCTATCTTATCTGCAAGTACAAGCCTCAAAAATACATTTTCTTTGATACAGATTTCCAAGTATTATTAGGGAAAAACTTTCATTAAACTTCTGTAGGGACACGTGCTGTTTATAATAATATGATCATTCCAATCAGTTGTACCACAAAAAATACAAGTACTTTTTTCATCTCCTAGAATATGGCTAAGAGGAAGCAGAAATAAATCCCGCAATTGATAGCGATGACTTTGTATTATATAAACAGAACAGGAAATTGCTAAATATTGACTTCACTATCTTGAGGATCCAGTTTTCCAAGACATACCTTTTAAATATATATGAGAAAATTGGAATAACACTGATAACTTCCCTTTATGATTTTCAATGCTTCCATTGTAAATGGAAAGCATTGAAATATTTGCATTTAAGTTCATTACCTTTCTAGGTAGACAGCCAAATATGAGCAGTTTCCAGGAAGTAGAAGTGAATGGTATGATAGGCCTCATCTAGGACCTATATGTCATCATCATTGTACATTAGCCCACAAGAAAAAAAAATTTTTCATTGACTCAAAAGTCCCCAAGGCCATCTCCTGAATCCAAGCCAGTGTTTATAAAGCTGCCACAAGGGTTATGCCCACTGCACACTTGTGCCTTCATAGTAATTTAAGCATCATGCATTTCCCTGTAAGAATTGTATCCCCAAAGAAATGTGTTGCTTTTCATACCTAAGAAATTGCCTGAATAGGCTGTTATCCTGATTCACTGTAACTTGTATACCAGATGCCACATGCCACACACAATAAGTCCAGCTCAGAGGGAAGATTTATCTCTAGTCTAAATAAAAACCAATAGTATAAAACTAATTTTTATTTATTTATTTATTTATTTTTGTGGGTACCTGGGGGTCGACCTCAGGACCTCGCGCGCCAACAGGCACCCGTGCCGCTGAGCGATATCACCGGCCCCTTTTTCGTATGTGGGATCCGGGAGTCGAACTCGGGCCCTCGCGCTTGCAAGGCAGGCGCTTATGCCGCTGAGCCATCTCACCAGCCCTAAAACTAATTTTTAAACTTAACAGATATAAAAATTTCCACTATGCTGTATACAAGTACAATGTCATAGGACACAGAGTTATGTCTTTCCTTCAAATCATTGAAGTATACTGGTCAGGTAAATTTCACAGTTTGAATTAATTTAATTCTTCTCAAACAATAACAATTCAGGGATATATTTGAGAACAATCTGGGAATTGGTACCACATCCTTAGAAACAGCTCTCAATATAATCTTATTCTAATATATGTTATTTGAAAAGAGTGCTGCTCTCTTTTCCCTGTATCATTTTTGATTTATACACTTTCTTTTTTTCTGTGACAATTTACCCTTATTCGTTTTCCATTTATTACCTCTCCTTATATAAATGACATTCTGAGATGAGAGTATTTGATACAGCCAAATTGCCCACTCACAGTGCAAGCTTCAGGTATAGACTTCACAGAATTTCTTTTTGGTTTGGTCACTGAAAAGATTACTACAAAAAATGTAAAATACAATGGAATTACCTTTATACTAGAAAACTAGGTACGCCTATATAATCAGTTCCGATTTAGACTCTAAAGGGAAGTTACACTACAGAACATTGTTTTCTCACCTTCCCAAAGGTAATCCTCATTTACTACTTCCACTGTCCTGAGCAGAACATCCTCCTCAGCCAAAATGCAAGTACAATCAGGCAAGGTAACAACAAATATGGCACTGTAGGGGAGAGAATAATGCTTTGCGCTCTTAGATTGCATTAGTTAAGAATTTAAACAGGGCACACAGAGAGAATTTTTGCATTTCTCTACCATCATATCTGTAGCTGAGAAAAAGACTCCAAGCCTGGAGGCTGAATGGAAGCAAAAGCCATTTGTGGTAAACCAACCACAAACCAGGAATGCTGGTGGCATTTAGAAAGTGGAAAGGAAATTTATTCTCAATAGAAACTTCACAAGGAATACAGCTCTCACAACACTTTGATATTAGTCCCATAGTACCTATTTTGAATTTCTGTCTTCCAGAATTGGAAAAGGAAGTTATATTGTTTCAGCTTCTAAGTTTATGATAATTTTTACAGTTAGAGCAGGATTTGTAGGTATCAGCAACATGATGTGAAATATACAATGACAATATACTGTCCTGTAAATTTGGCAAATGATACATCTCTGATCTATAAAATGAGGTGTACTCTGTTATCAGTACCCCATACACCTTGCTTGTACTCTATTTTATCCTCTAAGAGGGCAAGAGACCATAAAGGAACCTGGCCCATCTTGGTACCATGGAAATACAGTCTTTAGGGAAAGTGATACAGCTCAGCGGCACAAGTGCCTGCCTGGCAAGCACAAAATCTTGAGTTCCCAGTAACAAAAATAGAACAAAACAAACAACAACAACAACAAAAAAACAAGAATATACGGTCAGTAATGATATTAAAAATGGAGACTGGTTAACAGAAAAATAAAAACCATAAAGGGAATAAGAAAGTTCAACTGATGGCTCTTTAAGATCTAATATAATACATAATTAAAAAGAGATTGGTATTATTGCTCTAAAGAGCGGGTGGCATGCCGTTACCATGTGAGTGGATGAAAATCAACCTGTGGTCAGAGAACAGAAAAATTGGAAAAAAAATGATCAAATATTTTTCTTTAATTCTATCTTTGACAAAACTTAAATCCAATAATGGAAAAATAGACTTAAAATGATAAAAATAGAAACCACAAATGAGACAAATGTACTGCATAAACCCAATTTTTTAATGTGGTAGGGATAAAGGCTTAATGATTGAAAGGTCCCTGTTATTTCACCAAATCTCCACCTACAATTGCAAGAATGTGTGCTATGGTAAATGTTAGATAGCCAAATCAGTTTTGGAAATCAATTTGTTTTACAAATGATCAGTAGGCAATAAATACTGGAAGACAAGAAGACATCAGATGATTACAGCTAAAGCACAAATGGTGCGTTCACACCATGACAGCAGTCATCAAGGTTATGTTGAAAATACAGAGTAGCCGGTGCCATGGTAAAGATGACCTCATCTATACCAAAAGGCATAGTTGAAAAGATGAGAAGTTAAATGGTAATAATTATCACTGATCTTCCACGATTGGAGACTGAGCAAGTCTACACCTTGTGTTATTGTTATATACGTTAGAAAATTTCTAATGGAGAAAATATTAGAATTGTTCAACCAGTAATTTTGTATCTCATAAAAAAATGGTAGAAGTAGGCATATAAGACCTGAATCTTCCAGTTACCAGCACCCCTACTGGTTCCTAAGAAAAGTAGATGGTTCCTGGTATTGTTTATTCATGTGGACTAAACTAGTTCCACCAATAACATCTGCTGCCAGGTACAATAAGAGGCTAAAGTGTAAAGTCGAATCCCATTCTGTCACATAGAAAGGTAGCTTATGTTTTATTTTCTATTTTAATTCTAAAGAAAACCAAGCACATAAACTATTTTTCTTTTTTTTTAAATTTTACTTCCTATCTTTTTCTCACCCTCAGTCCAGCATTATGGTATTGACAGAATAGTAAATGAGTACATTTGTGTTTTTCTCATATAATGCCTGAATTTTCCAACTATTATTGCAACATGATGTGATAAATTTTAGAAGTGATTTTCATGAAAGATTTGTGCATTCGTTACATAGATTAAATTTTAACAATGTGTTTTTTTGAAAAAGGAACAGGAAAATTTGGAAAATATAATTGAATATATGATTAATTTATATTGGATATATGCAATATATAACATAATTTGTTTAATGTTTAATAAATCTGTCTGCAATACAAGAGCCAGGGCCGGTGAGATGGCTCAGCAGCTTAAGCGCCTGCCCGGCAAGTGTGAAGGCCCAAGTTCGACTCCCGGAACCCACATACGTAAAAGGGGCCGGTGATATCATTCAGCGGCACAGGCACCTGCTGGCATGCGAGGTCCTGAGGTCGACCCCCCGGTACCCACAAAAAAAAAAAAATACAATAACAGAGCAACTTGTTAAGTTATTAGAAAGAATTTTTGGCATGGGATACAAAAGAAATTCCACAAAATGTATGAAATATATACTGTCTTCACCTTAATTTTCTAAAAAAAATTTGGTAGAAATATATAATTTGCCTGGTATATTGATTGACTCTCCATTGCTGGGATAAATTATCTGAAATACACAATTTAAAGAAGAAAAACTTCATCTTGACTCAATTTCAGAGGTTTTGACATATGTATTACTGGCTCCAAGGCAGAAATATGGAAGAGTGTAATGGAACAAGAAAACTGCTCAATTTATAGGATTCAAGAAGTAGATACAGGAAAAGAAGTCCCAAAATCACTAGGCTGAGGCCTAGATATAAACCCAAGGTCACATTCTCATGACCCACAGACACACCCTGAAGTGTGTTTTCCTAAATCCCTAGGAAGCTCTCTGGCCAACCAAGTTGACAATCTAAATTAACCATCACACATGGTGTATCCTATTATGTTCTGTAAATAAATTTACCAGAAAGCAATTTGAATCCATGTAGAATTAAGCACATAGCTCAAAGTTTATTGAGCTTATTATCTGACAGGGCCGGTGAGATGGCTAAGCAGTGTAAGAGCCTGCCTGGCAAGCGCAAGGGCCCAAGTTCAAATCCTGGAACCCACATATGAAAAAAGGGCCGGTGATATCACTCAGCGGCACGGCTGCCTGCTGGGACGCGAGGTCCTGAGGTCGACCCCCTGTACCCACAAAAAAATAATAATAAATAAAGTTATCTGACAGAATTTTAAAAAAATTATAATACAAGCAGTGTATGGATTTCCTGTGCCAGTGCAGGAACCTATCATTAATGATGATGCTGGGGGAAAAATGATGGATACAAACTAATAGAATCTCTAGGAAAAGTTGACTAATTTGTTTTTTAAATATTGAAAATTTACAACTTAAATGTTTGTTAAATACAGCAAACTATTTCATCAAGGAAAGATACCAACGTTTACTTTCAAATTTAACTTTTTAACATATTGCCATTTTGCCTACAAAAGTTAAAAGTTAATACTTCACTTGAAAATTTAATATCTTACTGGGTTGGCTATCAAATAATTTTCCTTAATATATGTACTTTATATGTATTTGAATTAAAAAATACTAGCTATTGTTTTAAGGGAGGAGCCACCTTTTATTTAATAAGGAGGATTCTTTGGTTCTTAAGAAATAATGCTATATTCCTATTTTTACTTATTCCTATTTTTACTTATATTCCTATTTTTACTTATGTCATCATTTTGTTAGTCAATTTTCTGTCATTGCTGTGAGAAAATATCTGAAAATAAACATTTAAAGAAGGAAAGGTTTATTTTGGCTCATGGTCCAGAGGTTTCAGTTCATGGTCAGATATATCCATTGCTTTTTAGTCAGTACTGAGGCAGAATCATAATGGTGAAAGGGCACAAATGAGCAAAACTCTCACCTCATTGTAGCAAACAGAGCAACAGCAGATTTCTTTGGATTTTTTTCTGCCTTTCTTCCATCCATATTCCCATCCCACTGGATAGAGCTGCCCACATTCAGGGTGGGTCTCCCACTCAGAGTGGGTCTCAATTTGGTGTCCCACATACTAATTTTTACTGAAAATACCCTCACACAGACATCAAAAGTGTGCTTTTCCAAATTTCCTGGGTATTTATCAGTTCAACTAAGTTCACAATCATCATTAGCCATTACAATCTCTAAAACATTTTACCTTTCATCTAATTTTGGGCAAAATTTTTTTTTTATTTTAGCTAAATTTGTAACACTCTTCTAATTATTATTGGTATTTTTACTTTGTTTTTTTATTCCCAAGAAATTTTAAGGAAAGAATGTGTAATTAAATGCTTTTATACTTTGGCATATTCAAAGTATTCACAGATCCAAATGTCTAGTTTTTCTGGGAGTGATAGATCTGTTAGAATTCAGTAACAATAATATCCTTCCTTGAAACAAGAAAATACTCATAAACTCCAAAATGAAAGTGTGGGATACAAAATTCCCAATTTGAGCTATTTAAGCTAGTATAATTTCTTTACTAGTGAATAGCACAATTGAATATTTGATGTGTCAATATAAGCATAAAACAATGATTATTAAATTATCATGTTATTTGAACAATGGGATTCAAAACATATGGACTAGATAAGTAAAAATAAAATAATATACTTTAAATTTCCTGACTTAAGTGATTTAAGAACATTAATAATTTTAATAATTCATATAATACATATTTCATCAGTAAATATTATGTCTCTATATATGTATGTATTTATGTGTGTGCATACATACATATATGTATTACTGGTTATATAATATTCCTCATTATTCCATTGTAGAATTTCAGTGCTCATATGTTCAGGAACTTTCATCATACATTTTATTTTTTCTTTCTTTTCCTCTTTTTTTTGTTAATACAGGCCAGTTCAGCAGATACTGATACAACTTTATTTGTGAATGTACATATATACATTACATTCATAATTTGCATAAAATTGTTACAATTGTACATGAATATCACATATATGTGTGTAGCTATATATGTGCATATGTATGTCCCTCTTAATTCATTGTTCAAAAACAATCTCTTTGTTCCTAAGATCATAACCAGTAAAGAATAAAAGAATAATGTTTTATATTAGTTATTTCTCAAGTACTATTTCTAAGATATCTAGCACAACCTCTCCCTATAAAATCAATAATCCTATAGCAAACATCTTCCTCTTAGTGAATATCTATATGTACTTTTATTTCTGTATTTTATATTAAAATAATTTTCTCTCTGATTTAAAAAGAGAATTAATTATAGACAGAAGATCATCATAATCATTATTCACTAATGATCTCTTACAGCCTCTTTAATCTACACATTTGTACATTGTTAGAACTTATATTTTTCTTTACAAAAGGTGAGTCAGGGAGAGAGCATTGTATTTTTCAACCTGGAATATTTAGTTCATTTATAAAGACAGACAGAAAGCAAATAAGGAGCATATAACATTATTGTTTTGTTTTGTTTTGTTTTGTTTTGTTACACACTAAACCAAAAATAGACAAAAACGTGACAATTTAATGAAAGCCATGTTCAAAATATAACAGCATAATTTGACAGCATAGCTGGTATATAAGGAATATTTAGTTCACTAGGTTAAACAGTTATATGCTGAACTATCACAAGAAAATCCTCAGCTATGGACCTTTATTTTTCAAGAATATAAAGAATTTTAAGATTAGTTAAACTGAATCATTGATATTTTGAAATAACAGAAAAACTGCTCATGTAGAATTAAATTGTGGATTTATTTCCTGGAAAAAAGACCTTTTAATGAAAAGATAAAACAAATTCTTTCTTTCTCTCTCTCTCTCTCTCTCTCTCATTTCAGGAACAATAGCTTTTCTTTTTAAGGGGTTTAATTATTAAAAAATCATTATATTATTTCCAGGTTTATTATATATAAGCAATATAGGTACATCCAAATCAGTTTTGTAATATCCAATACAGAAAAATTTTGACTGCTCAACACTATACACATATGCTAACTATAAGAACTGTCCCTCTTACCATCTGTCTAATTTGGAAGTCTTGCTGTGATAGGCTCCCATATTATTGGAGTGAAAAACTAAAGATGAAGCCAGGCATGGTAGCACACATCTCTACTTGCAGCATTCTGGAAGACTAAGAAATGAGGATAAGATGCTTGTGCCAAGCAAAAGGAAGAGGAAGATTATAAGGAAGAGGAAAAAGAAAAAAGAAGGGGAAGGGGAGGTAGGAGGAGCTAGGAATATAGCTCAAAGTAAAAGGCCTGGGCTCAATCTCTTAAGGAGGATGGGGAACTGAAGATGAATAAATAATTCCTCTTCCTGTCCTGGCACTAAAGGCACAGAAACATGAAGCTACTAACTCAGAAACAAAAGAGACAGTTTAGAGTTCAAACATAAAGGCACTTTTGCAAAACACCCTCTGCATAACCACTAGTGGCAGCAATTGTACCTTACACAAGCAAGGGACAGGTGGCTATGGTGGTTGCAGTATATATGTTCTATTATCTTAAATTGTGGTTGCCTGATAAAGGATGGTCACTTGACTTTTAATTTCATATAAACAATAAATATTATTTTATTAGCATATCAAAAATACTGCATGGGACATACTTACACTACATATTTTTGTTAGCTGTACAAATTTCAAATTTTGCTAGCTGCCTTGAATTTTTATTGGCTAAATTTGGCTACCTCAGTTTTATGCTTAGCTTCCATATTTACCTAAAATCTATGATTTATCTACTACCCTTATGTACAAAGTATTTTACTCTGATGTAGCAAGTTCTTTTGTACTAGAACCTTTGACTTTACAATACCTTGTAGCATAAAGACAGTTTTCAATTTCAATTAAAGGTAGAAAACAAGAGAAGAGCCTAATGTACCTACATAGTAAATGTTTCCATTTTCTAACCATTTAATGCTTATATGATATATTTAATACTGTACTCACAGGAGATTGGAGGCTCACTGTAGGGGTCTCCAATATACGATCACCAAGATTTTTATCAGATATGTGAATTTGGTTTAAAAGGAATTAAATAAATGTAATACAGGGTATTAAAAAGTAGAAGGTTCACTAGAAAAAAAGGAGCATAATAAAAATAGAAAAGAATTCTCCTTATAAAATAAAGCTGATAGATGCAATGTTGTATCATATATAAATGCTATTGAAATCTTCCACCTTGATATTGAAAACTGAGAAGCATACCAACTATCACCATTACTAAACATTGTAATAAATATTCAGGTCAATGAATAATGTAAAATTTAAGTCTTGGAAAGAAAAGTAAAACTCACTTTCACAAGTGAATGCAAACAATTTAAAATATTGCAATGTACTATAATTAATTTAGCAAAGTTGCTGAATGCAAGGTATTTATTAACACAATTATAGGAATTTTATATATAAATAACAACTTTATAGAAAACAAAAGTAAAAGTTATTTCTTCAATAACCAATAACGAATTAAAGGGTATAAATTTAGTGAACACATTTGCTAATGTTGCACAATTTCTCTTTACAGAAATTATGATAGTCTTTAAGAAAATTTAAAGGGAAATAGATGTGTTTCCACGTAAACCTAGGAGAAGCTCATTTTTTCTTCTCTTCTTTTTGTTTGCCTTCTTCCAATTTTTTATTTTTTTATTTTTATTTTTATTTTTTTGTGGGTACCGGGGGTCGACCTCAGGACCTAGCGTGCCAGCAGGCGACCGTGCCTTGAGCGATATCACCGGCCCTTTTTTTGTATGTGGGATCCAGGAGTCGAACTCAGGCCCTTGCGCTTGTCAGGCAGGCACTTACTCTGCTGAGCCATCTCACCGGCCCCTTCTTCCAATTTTTTAAATCCATAAATTTTTTTTTTTTTTTTTTTTTTTTTTTTTGTGGGTACCGGGGGGACGACCTCAGGACCTCGCGCACCAGCAGGCGCCCGTGCCTCTGAGCGATATCACCGGCCCCTTTTTCGTATGTGGGATCCGGGAGTCGAACTCGGGCCTTCGCGCTTGCAAGGCAGGCGCTTAAGCCGCTGAGCCGTCTCACCGGCCCCTTAAATCCATAAATTGATTATTATGTAAAAGTAAATGGGCAAAATAAGATAATCTTAATAAAAGTGCTGTAGATAGTATGAAATTTCAAGAGACCTTATAATGTGGTTGGAGGGGAGCACAAGAGAAAACCCAGAATAACATGTATGCATAGTTGGTTACTTCATTCATGACAAAATTAGTACTTTCAAGCAGGTAAATAAGGCTAGCTGTTTTTCAACAATTATGTAGCTTTTGTATCCATATTAACTAAGATGAAATGCAATTCTTTGGGCATAGCACATAAAAGTAAATTATATAAGAAATAAAAATTGTGAATATATTAATATTTAAAATTAGACTTGCTTTTGAGACGGAAAAATTAAACTTAGAATTTAAGAAAAGTGTACAATAAATGATTTTTGCATCATAATTCTGTTTAAATATAGACATTATTTAAAGGATGAATATTCAGGTCACTAAATAAAAGACAATGAGCAATAAAGTCTTAAATTCATTTTTAAAACAGCCTCAAATTATTAAAAATGGAAGCATCACGATATAAAATTGGAAGCTAGAATGGATGCATAAGAAATGTTGTTAGTACAATAGTCACTAAACATGAAAATATGTTCACTTTAATAATCCAGAAAAATACAATTACTACACCTTCCATCATTTCCTTACCCCCTCAGGTAAGCTGATGTTAAGGAAGCACATATAGAGGCAGATAGATTATATAGATAAATGAAGTAGTTAGTTTTGAGGTATACAGATGATAGATAAGTAATCTTAATGACAATAAACAATGTGAAGTCTTGCTCATTGCTGGAGGTTTATTAACACACTTGAAGACATAATTGTATATCCAAATTAAATATGGGTACAGCCAATGCAACCAAATGTATAGTCTCACATAAACACTTTTCAAAAATACATGCACACTGCACCACAAAAATGTATAGAATTGTACAATCTAACATTCTAAAAAGTGATCCCATTAAGACAATGAAAATATCCACAATGGATCACATAAAATTTTGTTTCATATACACATAATTGAGTACCATAGAATGCATATTTATATAAAAGTAATGTAGAGGCATACTCTGGTTACTTACAAAACATGTGTGAATCTAATGAAAAGAGCTGTGTTCCAGGAGGAAGGCAGAGAAGAATATATCTGATTCCACTCACACAATATATAAGGATAAAAAGTATATAAGAAAATGACACAATAAGGTTTTACTATGTTATTAAATTATATCAAAAGTCAGGAATTTACTTGCCTGGGTGCTCATTTTTTGACATATATATTACATTTATGTAAATATGTAAATGCATTTATATATAATAGTCCTAATATATGGTACTAAATTTTGTATTTTCAGTTTTAGCATGAACTTCTTTCTATTCCTGTGACAGAAGATTAGCAGTTATGTTTTGCTGTAATTATTTCAATAAAATCACTATTTTTTTCTTGCCAGATATATCAAGATATATATATTTTGTCAAGAAAAATATTCTACCTGATCTTAATATTTTTTCCTGTCTAGTAATTGTATAATAATGTTTTTCAAAGTGGCAGAAAAATATAAGTTTATCATGAGAATTTTGTTCACATTAATGAATAATGATGAACTAGTAAAGCAATAATCTGCTACTCTAGACTCAAAGATAATTCACAGCAAACTCAATTTTGCTCTTGTAAAGTATCCTCCTAACATTGAAGACAGAGAGTGTCTACTTTGACAAACTCTTCCAAAAATACTACAGCAGAGAAATAGGTGGATAGAGAATTATATACTAGTTGTCAAGAGTTTCTAATCAAAGTGACATGAATTACTTCCACAAAGACATCAGTTGGCAGGAGAGTAGCACAGCCATATCTAAAGTTGTAGTTTTGAAACAGTGCAAACTTTTCCTGTCCATCAAAAAAGGGAATCCAAAATATTTGTACTAGACTTAATCACTGCAATATATATGAATTTAAAACTGGACTCTGTGAATTACTATAAGTAGAATTTGGGATTCTTTAAAATACGTGCACCATATTCTGTTTGAATATATTGCAAAGAATAGCAAATTTGTAGTAGTTTTAAAGGTTATTGGATTTCTCTTGTATGTATTTTGTTAATTATATTCAAAATGCTTATTATTTGTTGAAACCATTTGTCTTTTGCTTTCATACATTTATATTTACATGTGTCATTTAACATAAACAGTTTACTTTTTATTTTTTTATTTAGTTTATCATATTAAAGCAATAAAAATATTGAGGATGGGGGCCAGGGATTTAGCTCAGTGGTGCAGCACCTGCCTGGCAAGCATGAGGTCCTGAGTTCAATTCCTGGTACCTCCCAAAAAAGAATATTGAGGATAGTGTATGGCAAAATTACTTTATGGAGCCATTGGTTTGGCTATTGTAATATGTTCAATAATTAAAATGATATTTTTCATCTTCATTGTTAATTGTAAAATATTGCTTAATTAGTGCATATGAATGGTTGTATGATTAGGTATGCATTATATTTTGTTGATACCATATATTTAATACTTTGCTCTAAATTAGGCTTAAATTCCATATTCTCCACTTGAATTAAGAGTCTCCTGGCATACTCAATAAGGGAATAAGAAAAGAGAGACATAAAAGAAAACATATATAGAGTTCCCCAGAGTCCACTGATTTCCCAGGATTGGATGTGTTAAAATCTTTGAGCTTTCTTTCTTTAGTTTCTTATCCCTAGTCTCAGGTGTTAGACTTTTATTTTCTTCTTCATTTTATATTTTCCTCAAGTTTTATCTATATCCTCTTGCTTGTTTGCTTTAGATTTTGCTGGCCTAACTTCAAAAATCTTTTCAAACCTGATGGGGACTGCAGTCCAAGAAATGTTTTTGAAGGTGAGTTCCTTACTTGCATTCCTCTAGTTGAACTCTTGCAAATACTATGTGAGTGTGTTCTTATTATTATATACAGTATCTTCCTGTAATTCTGGCTCTATTTCATTTCATTTTTTTTTTCACAATCACGAATCCTTCCTGGAACAACTATGAATCTAGATTATCATTGACTTAGAAAGTGGGTTGTAGTTTCATCATGATTCACAACTACCAATATTGTACATTTACTCCATATTCTTATCATGTCTGTCTTCCATTTCCAAACACTTCTCTCAGTGCCCTTTTTTTTTTGGTGGGTACTGGGGGTCGACTTCAGGACCTCGTGCACCAGCAGGCGCCCATGTATTATCCATTTATAACAGGTAGCTATAGTACTTACAAATTAGTATAAAAAGTAACTATAGTACTTACAAATTACTCCCCCAAAGTGAGTCCTTTCATTATCCCTAGAAATTGTGGAACAAATTACAAGATAAAAAACCAATTGAGCAGTAAATGAGACTATTTCTCTTGGGCAAGAAAAGAAGTGGCAGATGAAAATTCTCAACCTAGTAGGAGTCAGGTTATAGATATGAGATAGAAGAATAAAGGGAGGGAAAAGCTAATAAAGGGGAGAAATATTGTGTCTTTCTCAATAATTAAGGCACCACCTGTTTTGTTCCTTTTATGGTTCTTTCTGGTAGTTTCCATGGCAACTGTCAGCTGAAATGGTGCTGAAGATTATATCATTTAGCTTTGAGGTGGGATTATGATGAAGATAGAAGCTGTCTGGTGGTCAGTCTGCCAGCCATCTTTTTTTTTTTTTTTTTGTGGGTACTGGGGGGTCGACCTCAGGACCTCGCGCGCCAGCAGGCGCCTTGCCGCTGAGCGATATCACCGGCCCCTTTTTCCTATGTGGGTTCCGGGAGTCAAACTCGGGCCCTGGCGCCTGCCAGGCAGGCGCTTAAGCCACTGAGCCATCTCACCGGCTCCTGACAGCCATCTTAAATGCAAGCAGTTTTGGTTAGTTCATCCAAAGAGGAATTTAGAGCTTGTTGGTGTTCAGGTAGGTCAAGTATTTCAAGTACGCAGTTCAAGATGAGGGCAGGGAAACAGTCCAGCTCAGAATAAGAGAGAATATAACAGTGGTTGCTAGGGTCTGGGAAGTAGGGGAAATGGGGAGTTGATATTCAGTGGGTACAAAGGTTCAGCTATGCCAGATTAAAGAAAATGGCAGAGATCCGAGCTGAAACACAGTGCATATAGTAAATGACACCGTTTGGACATGCTAAAATTTATTAGAATTGTAAACCTAATATTTAATGTTCTTGCAACCAAAAAAAAATGAACAAAACTAAATGGTCACAGAAAACTTTCAGAAGGGTTGGGATGTGCCTGTTTCCTTCAAAATGGTGAAGTAGCAAGTGTTTGCATATGTCCAAATTTATCAAATTATATACACAGAATGTGTACAATTCCTCGTATAACAATATACACCTTATTAATACCTCTGTAAACATTTCAACCAACTATTTAAGAAGCAAACAAAAAAGTCTAAACATATACAAACACCATATTGTTGAGTGGGACAAAGTGGCAAGAGATACTTATTAAAAACATTAGAGACAGATAAGTGATATGGCAAAATTCACATGTAAAATTAAAATCAAAAACACTGTTTCAGTGATAGTAACTTGGTATATATCTTTTAAGTTCAGGAATATGTATCAATGTAAAAGATGTGAATATTTGTCCCAACTATATAACAAAAGGAATAGACAAAGGTAAATCAATCAAAGTGTATCATTAAAACTGTCATGAGAGTAGTGTAGATTTACATACTATCTAATGTACAAGGATTTATAATTCTTTTATTAAATATTGTATTTTATTTTAAAATATGTTCATTAAGTGAGGCAAACAATATTATGTGCATAAGGTGCAAGCACCATCACATTTTGATCCCAAATTTGGCAATAATATTCTCTACTTTTATTATCTATATATTTCCAGACATTTTTCGATGATGATCATATGCAATGTGTGTATATCTTTGTATCTCTAATTATCTGTCTGCCTATCTATTACTTTGTTCAGATTTTAAGTTTTTTCAGTTTTACATTAATAATACCTATATCTATCAGTCTAATCATATATGTGTGTATATATATATATATATATATATATATATATATAATATGAATTGTGTTTTTTCACATAAAATGTCTTCCATAATATTTTATGAAATTAAAAAAATAGCCTGTTTCTCTTCAATAGTTGTAGAATTCCTAAAACATATGTACATGATTTATTTAATAATTTCTGTGTTTTGTTCATTAAGTTTATCAATTTAATTGGTTTGATAGATGCCTAAAATGTTAGTTAAGCACCCTTCTGGGTGTGAGTAGGGGGTTGTGGAACCATGATCTTGTGCACTGCATATGGTCCCTTTCCTCTTCTTCTGAAGCTATTCCTCCCTTGTCTGCTTCCTTGATACAGTGAGTTACACACCTTTGCTCAGCCATGCCCATCTACCATGATGTTTTTGCCTTGGAACTGGTCATCCATGGACTGAAACTTCTGAAATAATGAGCTCAAATCAACCATTTCCTCCTTGAAATTATGTTTTTCAGGGATTATTGTTCCAGCAATAGAAAGACAACCGACACCCTGATAAACTCTTTACTTCAATTTTTTTATTGGTACCAGAAATTGAACTCAAGACATCTCATTTGCCAGGCAGGCGCTATGCCACTGAGCTATATCCCTAGCCCCACTTCAATATTTTTATATGATCAAAAATAGTGCTTTGATATTGTAGAGCCCTCCTGATGTTCCTGGGGCAGGAAGTTTTTACAATGTAGTGATATCAGCTTTTGTGTACCCATGTTTATTTCTGATATAACTCAAACATAAATCAACCAGACTGTTGAATGTTAATGTTTACTATAAAATGTTAGTGTATACCCATCTAAGGAAGACAAAGACACAAAAATTGTATGAAAGCATGCAACTAATCCATGTTTGACCCTCAGCCTTTGGATATGAATCTGCTGGGTCAGTCCCAGCATGGATAAAGCTGCTTCCTGAGAAAAAGGACGTGGTGTCCTGTCTCTCTATAGGAAATCCTATAGTTCTCTCTTGGCCCACGTGTACAGGTATATTTGGATAACATGTTAGTAGAAGAAAAACTGGCAGGATGAATTATTCATGTTTTAAACTGATACATCTTCTCTAACTTCCAAAGTTTTATGCCAGGTTACTACCACAAAAAGAATGTCTGAGGGAACTTTCTTATGCTAACTCCAATAATAGATAAAGTAGAAGTTAATTTGTATAAACATAATAGGAAACATTATAGCTTGCACAAGTATGGTTGCTTCTTAAGATAAAAAAATATTTTCGTTACATTTTTCTTCTGTGATATAATTGCTCCTCTAAATTTCACATTTTTTTTTCAATTGTGTTCTTATTGCTTTCATTCTGGGTATTACTGTTTTATTTTCTTTCAGTGAATAAACTACCAAGACAAGTCTTCTGGCGCTTGGTGACTTTTATGGAAATGCTGAAATAAGAAAATATATTAAAGTTCCCTTTGATATAGACAACAGTGAACTATTCACATTTCTCATATAAGAATTCATAGGCCTTTCTTTGTTGCTGGGTTTTATTTCTAGCTTTATCCCACAATGTTATACTTGTTTGCTACCAAAACCTGTTATCTGCCTCTTACCATTAATCAAAGATTGCTACTTTTGTTAGTCATCCAGGTGTCCTTCTGTTATCTCAAGACTGCCAATATTTGAAAGAGGAGTTATGGAGAGAAAATTAGGTTTCATTATAACAAGCTGGCTGATCTGGACATTGGCATTAATGTAAATATCAAGAATCTCCACAGAATGGGATTTTATGAGAAGGAAAAAAGCAGGTTAGTGAAGCAATGAACAGGCAGGCTGCGTGCTGTGTTGGGCACCTTCAGTGTCTGTTCTTCCTTCACTTTTTTGGACACTTCTGAGATTACAAATGACATTCAGCTGCTGGGCCAGTGTTATAATCCTTTAGAAAAAAAAAATTTCCTGCAAGTTAAACATATTTTTCTCTAATTAGAAAACATGACTAGCAAGTCTCTGGCCTACACTTTAATATTATTTGAAGATCAACAGATGTTCTGCGTTCTGAAAAACTAAAAAAGATTACTGAATGAGATCTAGGACAATGTGTGTGTGTGTGTGTGTGTGTGTGTGTGTGTGTGTTTTCGTCACTGTCCCATTTTCCTGGATAGTTTACACTAATAGTTAATATCTCAGCCATGTAGGGGAAAGTTTTCTTTAGATGTTACAAGGCTTAGCAAAGTAAAGAACAAAAAAATGACTTTAGAAGGAGAAATTTGACAAAAGCTAATCTCAAAGAAGATTCTATAAGACAAAATGGTACAGTTCTTACTGCTGTGACACTTTCCTATTTGGAATATTAATGTATAAGACTCAAGAACTAGGTTCTTAGATTATTCTCAGGTGCACATAAAGATGTTCTTCTAAGAATAGGAATTGCAAAGGGGCTCAACCATTTATTACCATTAAACAATGACTTCACTCTTAAAAATGAAGATAAACAAAATTAGATTATTTCCTCCTTTAAACAGAAACAGAAGCATATGAGTATTTTTTCAATGCACAGAAAAGCTGCACAAGGAAAAATTGTGTGATAGGTGTGTTTTTTATTTCCATTGTATTGCTGCTTCTGTGAGATAATTGTTCCTCTAAACTTCACAGTTAACTGTGTTCATACTACAAGTGTAAGTAACAATGTATTTCTTCATTTTATCTTTGTCTTTAACAAATGAAATCACATTTCAATAAGAGTTTTGAATAAATTGTGCAGCAGTAAGAGAGGGAGCAAATTTTCATATTTCTTTGAGATAAAACTTTAGTGGTTAACCAAACACCAGTGGTTAACATTTCAAAAAGTTTAGTACTAAAGAAAGGGGGAAAATGATAATTAATGCACTAAATAGAAAAAAAAGGAGCATGGAAAGATTTATATTGTAGTTAGATTCAAAGTTATTTATCTTTTGAAAGCCAGAGGACAAAAAATACAGCACTATTTGAAACGAAGCAAATTAAAAGTTGATTGCAGTTTTTTCTTCCTTGTGAGTAATTTTGGTTAAATTCATGCAAGCCACCAACAAAACATTAACAAAACATTTCATATTACATGAATGCCAATTTCAAAATTTTGGTTATGTTTAGGTAAATACTTAGTATCTAAACACTTAATAGAAATCAATTATATAAAGCATGAAGTATAGTTTAATGGGAAAACTATTGATATATTTGTTATCACAAAAACTGTATTTCGAGTTTGGTCTCCACTTCATATTAGCTGTGTAATACAGTATTAAGAAAGTAAAATAGTTCCTCAGATTTTCAGCTCTTTGTTGTGTAACACAATGTTATTAAGCTCTATGTGGGTGTTCATGAAGCTACAAGGTGAAAATAAAGACAAAGGTTCCCTAGGCTTTCTGTTCTGTAGGAAAGACCTATGAATACAAACAGATATGTGTGTGTAAACATGGATGTGTGCAGACATGCGATTTAAACTTTATTTTCCTTGACTTGCCCTCTCAAATGGATCATCCCTAATCTACTCCCCAGAATGGAAGAAGACTGAAAAATAACCAAAGTGAATATATAGCTTTAGGCATTTAAAATTATCAATATTCTAACTATGCATCTTTTATATCATTACTTATTATCACGCATAATTGCAATTCTTGCTCACATAAGATACAAAATTGGGAAAATAATACAGATCAAAATCAAAACATTATTTGAGATGTTATATTTAAAGATATGCTACATACTTTGAGTCAGTTTAGTGTTCCTGTTGTTTTCAAAATACTTTTTTTTTTTTTTTTTTTGTGGGTACCGGGGGGACGACCTCAGGACCTCGCGCGCCAACAGGCACCCGTGCCGCTGAGCGATATCACCGGCCCCTTTTTCCTATGTGGGTTCCGGGAGTCGAACTCGGGCCTTCGCGCTTGCAAGGCAGGCGCTTATGCCGCTGAGCCATCTCACCGGCCCTCAAAATACTTTTTGATAGAATCAAATATGACAATAAAATACAACTTTTCCTACTGTCATCAAATTATACAAGAGTTAAGATTGTAATGATCTTTGCCAAACCAAGTGTAAAGATAATAAACTTGCATACAATTTCTGTTGATGTCTAAATGTCTAATTATCTCACAAATTTATGATGAAAAAGTTCTGTTTCTGACATATATTACTGTACACTATAGTAAAACTGGATGAAATTTTTCGCTTTTATAGAGAGATACGCATAGTACAATTTGATAACAATTTCTAAGATGTCAATTTTTAAACAAAAAGGAAAGACATATTCACTTTCAACATAAAAGAATCCATATGAAAACTAGTCTTTATGAACACTTTATTAAAAAAACACTCCTCTCCACAGTTCTGAAATCATCTGCCTCCATGGAATTTTTATGGCAGTTGACATTTTCCTTAGCTCAGTCAAATTTTTCAGTCCACCTTCTTTTCTCTCATTACTTCTGCCTCCCTGTCACTGCAAATCCTTTCTAGTATACTTTTGCAATATCTTTTTTCCCCTGTAGTTTCTACTACTTTTGGCACTTTATATTGTACTAAATTTCAAATTCTAGGCTTATTATGAACTTCTTAACATATAATTTGATTGGAACTTTTTCCTGTCTGTTTTTATTTTTTTCTGTTGGTGTTTGTTGAATGAGATGTCGAACAAAAACAAAAGCTGGTGTTGTAGTAGATTTAAATGTGTTAAAAAAAAATGAGGCTAATTTCTAGAAAACACACTGTTCAGTAAAAGCAGAAAAAAATTTTCCTTCACCTAAATAATGTACATTGTACTTTGTGTGACAGTAGTGTGATTTCAGGGAGAATTCAGTTTTATAGTTTATGATTTATGTGACATTAATATGAGTTCAACTAGATGTAGGATGTTTATCAGTTCATTAAATCAGAGGCCACATCTTGAATGGCACAGGTTTGTGGTGTGATTTGAAATGTGCCTATTTATTTCTTCTCTTCTTTGTGTGAAAATTGCTATGAATATATTCCAATTTAAAATCTAGTCTCCTTGAGATGTAGGATACAAAAAGCATTCTCCTCAGTCATTTTACATGTACACTTAGAAAATAAATTGTTTCTTAGAATATTATAATTTCACAGTGAAACAATCTATGCTAGTCACAAAGATGACATACAATTGTATTATAATCACTTTGGACAGACAGGTCATATTTGACACATTGAAATAGTCAGGTCACTGTAAAATACTAACATTTTTCTAACATTTTCTCCACTCTTTTTCATGAGAATAGTAATATCTACTTCACAAAATTACTAAGATTTGAAAATAACTTCATTTGTAAAAACAGTCTGTAAACTGAAAATGTAAGTAAATAGACTTTTACAAAATTTTTCACATTTTAGCAATTTTTTCACATCATTTCTACATGTTAGGTTGCATTTTTAGATAGCAGTATGATTTCCCATTTTAGGTTTTCCTAATGTATCTTGAAGTTTGCATACAAAATTTCCAGAATTATTTGACATTCTCTTGCTCCAAATTAAAATGTATTTATATTTTAATATATTTTATAGATTTAGAGCATATAATTGCTATATTTAAAGTAAGGATGAGCATTTGCTTATTTTGAAATATGACTTACATTTCTCAATTTTTTCTCATACCAGAAGCAGTTCTTGAAGAGATACTTGGAAAGTAACTTTTATTTAATCCAAGACTGTGTTAATTACTTATTCAGTGTTTTAAAAGTATGAGACTGTTCAATAGAAGCATCTCTAAGGAAGTAGTCATTTTCACATAATTAAGAGCAAGATTTTCATTATTTCTGGGCCAGTGAGATGGCTCAGCGTCTTAAGCGCCTGTCCGGCAAGCGCGAGGGCCCGAGTTCGACTCCCGGAACCCACATACGAAAAAGGGGTCGGTGATATCGCTCAGCGGCACAGGCACCTCCTGGCGCGCGAGGTCCTGAGGTCGACCCCCCGGTACCCACAAAAAAAAAAAAGATTTTCATTATTTCTTTAGTATAACAGACTGTAATTTTCATATGAGTAATCTCTGAATAGTTTATACAATAGCAAAAGTATTTAGCATATCTTATCTAATTTGTCAAAACAATTGTTTCAGTTCAGCACTATTAAGCTCATTTTTTCAAGCTAGGAAATTGAGGTGTTCATCGAACTTGTAAGCAATTTTGCCATATGGCTCATGCATAATTAAATTTTCATTGAATTAAAAGCTTTGAGACACAAAATAGGGTGCTTTATGTACAAATAGTCACTGTATATTTGTTCTATCTGCTAGAGTCTAATCGGAATCAAAATCACTAGAAGGTCTGACAGTTGGAAACTAAAAATGAATGTAAAATAGAGAAAGAAATTAGAAATGAAACTGAGCATATGTAAGAGCCATGAAGACACATAGGAATCAAGATTGTTCTCTCTTGATTTGGAGTCTTCAATTTTGTTTATGGGGTAATATGCAGCAATGTTGAAACTTTCACAAAGGAACTTGTAGCTCATATGGCTTTGAAGTCAAAGAAACAAGACAAAGATTCAAGAGGAGGTGGACCAGCACCACCTCCGCCTGCTGTCCTGTTGGTTTTTGGCTGGTGTAGATGGCATCCAGTTAAGAAATATCAGCTAAGACAGCCAGTTTGTATCATTCTGCCATAAACTGAAAATATGAAAATAATATAAGTTCAGTTTGATTTTCAACTCCAATATCTCACAGAAAATGTCCCTTATGATATTGACATGAAATATACAGGAAAGGGGACATTGGAAAATATACTTTCCACTAAAGTACGTTGACATATTATAATCCTACTGCAACCCAATCATGGTCCTCCACACATAATCCTTTTTAAAATGTAAGAATGTTTAACTTCCAGATGAAGACATTAGCAAGATCATGACTTGACTCCAGGGTATTTGTTTTTCTCATGAAATAAATATGTCTACTTTGGGGCCAGTGTGATGGCTCAGCGGCGTAAGCACCTGCCTGGTAAGTGCAAGGGCCCGAGTTCGACTCCCAGAACCCACATATGAAAAAGGGGCCGGTGATATCACTCAGCGGCATGGGCACCTGCTGGTGCATGAAGTCCTGAGGTCAACCCCCGGTACCCACCAAAAAAAAAAATGTCTACTTTGAAAGTCACCTCAAAATATCTTCTGAAGTATTTCTGTATCTGTCCCTGGATTTGTATTTTTGTAGCTTAATCACATTTCTCTTTGATATACAACAGCCTAAGTAACAGAATTACATTACATGACAGGAGATTGGAACAGGCAAGTTAAAAATTATAGTATGTTCTAAGGTAATCATATGAAAACAAAAATAGGTCAAATTAATAATTATTTAGCCCCAGTTTCTTCAAGTGGTGATACAGCCAAAATTGGTAATTATACCTTCTGCCAGGACCCATTCTATCTATAATTGTACTGAACAAGCCACTTGACTATTGTGGTTTCCATGCCTCTCAGAGTACATGACAATTAATTGTTCTAGGTCAATTTGATAAAATTAAGAAATACTTGGCAGATTAGTAAAGAACACTTCTGAATGTGTGTGTGTGGATCATGGATACTTTATTTGGGGTAAAATATGTGGTCCTTTGCTCCTTTCATTTCTGGAACTTTTCCAGGCTCTACATCCCAGCTGCCATAAACTAAATATCTACACTATACCACACTATTCAGCCAGGATATTCATATCTTGGAGCCAGCATACCCTGGACTGAAAACCCCTAAAAATTTAAGCCTAATTATATTTCATCTTTTTTAAATTGTAGGTGTAGGGTATTCCATCTCAGCAATAGGAATGCTGATAAGAAAATCAGTACCAGAGAAATGGCGTCATTGCTCTGGCAGTACCTGACCACGTGAGTCAGGAGCCTTTGGAATTGATTTGGGGGAGGTGTTTAGAAAGATTTGGAGATGCAGGCAAGAAAATTTCTAAAATTTTATAGCCAGAACCTGATAGGCAATTCTAATTAGAGCTCAGTAGACCCACATGGTGATAGGAATTCAGCAAGTAAAGGCTTGTGTAAATAGGTTTCAGTTGGGAACAAAGACTGTTGGAATTGGAGTAGGAGCCATGTATGTTACATTTTGCCCCCAAACTCCCAAAAAAGTAGTCAACATTTTATCCATGTTCTAATGCTTTGCTGGAGATTAAGGATAAGTGCTATTGACCTAGCAGAGAAAATTTCAAGATAGCCTAACATTCAGTCTATGTCATGGGTACTGTTGGCGGATTTTAGCCAGATTTATAGTGAGAATCAGGGCCAAAAAACAGAGTAGAAAAAAAAAAAAAAAAAAAAAAGAAAAAAGAAAAATATTTTGGCCCAAAAGGAGCCATGTTTGAAGGCAGTGCCAAAAGAGGAATGATGTTTTAAGTGATTATCACCGTTAAAAAATAACAAAGTACTTTGTACAAAGATATGAAGAAGATGCCTTGAAAGCATCTCAGAAATAAACAAGACCCCACCTATCTCAGGTTCAAATGTGCAAAGTGCAAATGTTTCAGGTGAGAAGGCAGTCTCTGGGTCCTTTGCTACAGATAGGCATCCTAGAAATTGGTTCTCTTGGATGTGTTTCAGCCATCCAGGCTTTCAAGGTCAGATGCTGCTATGATCGAAGGGGTCACGGCTACTGCCCACACTGAAAAATGGGCTTCAATTCATCCCTATGATGGTTATTTTACCAACGTGCACAATACAATAGTCATGAAGTCAGGGAGGCTTCCACACAGATTTCAAAGGAAGTTTTGAAAGACCAAGCGATGATACCCTAAAAGGGCACTGAGTGAAGCTTGGAGAATAAAGTCAAAGGTACAGAAGAGCCACAAGGAAGTCAGAGATGACACTGACCTTGAATGTCTGCTGGTGTTAGCTGAGGTGTTGAGGTGAGCCAGCCCAGCAGAGAGGCTATTTGGTGTTCAACCAGCAAGGTCATAGGAGTAGAATTTTCTAAGCTCATTGGAACTCACAATTCACCACAACGACCCCAGGATCCCAGATGAGATCTACATAACCTAATAGTTTCATAGCAAGGTTTTTGTCTTACTTTGTCCGATTCTTTTGCAACCCCTAGTCTTTTGGAATAGGAATGTTTCCCCTGCACCTTTGCAGCTTGGGATAGTGTAACTTGTCTTTTATTTTGACAGAAGTTTAAAACTAAGAGTTTGCCTTACATCTTAAAAGAGACTGACTTGGAATTGTGACAAATACTGGAATGTTTGGGAAATTAAGGAAGGAATTATGGTGTTTTTAGTTGTATGCAAGATAACCGTTATCATGTTAATTGGAGCTACTATATTATTTAATGTGGTTTTTTTTTTTTTTTTTTTTTTTTTGTGGGTACCGGGGGGTCGACCTCAGGACCTCGCGCGCCAGCAGGCGCCCGTGCCGCTGAGCGATATCACCGGCCCCTTTTTCGTATGTGGGATCCGGGAGTCGAACTCAGGCCCTCGTGCTTGCCGGGCAGGCGCTTAAGCCGCTGAGCCATCTCACCGGCCCTAATGTGGTTTTTTAGATTAAGTATAGTTTAAGGAAATGTATTCTATTGTCACCTTAGCAATGGATGGATTGTAACTGTCAATCATGCTTTATTAAACTGATTGGATTAAAAGACCTAATAGATTAGTAAAGCACAGTTCTGTGTGGTCTGGGTCAGTGATGGAGATGTGATCTTGGGTATTATGCGTGGTGGCTGGCTTCTTTTTTCCTGCCCTATTGCTCTGCTTCCCAGCTGCCAGAACTCAGCAGCTTTGCTGTACCACACACTCATGCCATGATGTTCTTGCCTTGGAAACAGCGGAGTCTATATTGAAAACCCCAGAAACTGTGCGCCTAACTAAAATTCTACTCCTTTAAGTTGTAGGTTTTTTGTATTGAGTCTCAGCAACAGAAAAGCTGACTAACAAAAGATGATACATATTTTTATTCCTAAAGACTTTAGAATATCATCAGGTTTGCTGCACTGAATTGCTATAATTTGCCTTTAACATAATCACAAGGAGTGAGAGTACAATGAGATGTCCAGGAGATCTAGACATGTCTCCTCATCCCCTTTCTTAGTAAGCAATTAAATATCATCTTAACCATCAGAATAAATCATTCAAAAATGCAGAGAAACACCCCTATTTCCTATTTGGGAACTCAGAATAACTAAGTGGCATTATCATCCAGGTTGTAACAATATAAGACAGTTTACATAGACTCTAAAGACACATGCAAGTGGAATTTATGTGTAATTTTAAAATGAGGAATATTATATAAAGATATTTCAGGATATCTCCCATAATAATAATTTTAGAGGCAGATATAATTGTGTCCTTTCTTAGCTATGTTGATGTATATTTAAAGTTAGGTTATTTTCAGGAGATTTTAGAAGTCAGGAAAACACATGTTTATAACTTCTTTAATTTCCCTGACTTGAAAATTATTGTATGAACATTGTATCCAGGTTCAGTGGAACACATCTATTTCCCAGCCTACTGGGAGACTGAAGTAAGAGGATTGAAAGTTCAAGCCCAGGCTGGGCAAATTAGTGATTTAGGAAGATCCTGTCTTACAACAACAATAAAAAAAAAAATGTGCTGTGAAATAGCTCAGTGCAAGGTCTCTGGCTTCAATCCCTAATATGCCCAGTACTCAAAAACAAAACAAAACAAAACAAAACACAAGGAAAACAACTTGGGTTAATTAGCTTACTGCCACCTATGTCTCATACTGGATCTTTGACACTAACTTGTTCTTTGACATTTCAAAATAAGAATAATCCTAAATGTAAAATATTAGCAAACCCTGACATACATGCAAAGTTGAAAATTCTTAAGTAAAATTCACTTATTTATTAAGTATTCAAATATTTAATTTCCTTTTGTTAAGCTATGATCTATGCTAATATAGTGTGTACAGTTGTGCAGAAAAGATCTGTAATATGGCAAGCCTGATACTTCCCATTCTTAAGGGAAAAAAACCTCTTTGCAAGTTTGATCCTTGGCTGATATCTGGAAAGTTGGATGGTAAATAGGTTTTTATTTTGATATAAAATATAAATTGTTCCTTAAACAATAAGGCATTCTCACTGTGTGTTTTAGGCTAAACCCTTTTTCCATACTGAAATTTGTACCCAGGGCCTTTGCACTGAGCTATGCCTGTTTTTACTTTTTGTTGGAGACAAGTTCACATTAAATTGCCCAGCCAGAGTTTGAACTTCCTATCCTTCTTGCTCAGCCTCAGAGAGCTGGGACCACTGACACGTGCAACCACGCCTGTCTATAAACACTCTTATCCTCAGGAAGGCTGAGATTTCTACATGTGCTAGACAGCGCCCACTTACGTGAAAAGGCCCAAACGAAAACCTCAGACATTGAGACTGTATGAAGCCTGCCTTGTAGTCAGCACATAGCATGGGTTGTCACTGTTCATTTTTGGAAAATAAGGTGACATTTACACAAGAAGAGGACTGTTAGAAGCTGTCTGTTAGAAGGTGTCTATTTTTCTTCAGACAGTACACCATGGAAACTTTTCTTTTTGCCAGTTTTATTTTGTATCTTCACTGAAATACAATGTATGAATGTAACACCTTTTGGAGTCCTGTGAGAAATAATTGCAATCATGTGTATATATGCTACATTATTAAAACAGAGTTCTGTGAGTTCCATTTAACTTTCAGGATTAAGTTAAAATTTTTGAATATTTTCACATAATTGAATTTGTTAACAGTTTATGAAAAGTTACACTATCCTAAATTCAATTCTCTGACTAAAAGCAAGCAACTAGCTTGGATTTCTTCAGTTAGCATAGAAATTAGAGAATATTAGTATTTCACTTTTGTTCTATGTTTGTATAACTCTATTTCTTATTTTTTCCACATTAAATTTCTCATGTACTTACTTTTTTCTGTAAAATCTACTACATGAAATCACTTATTTAATGAAAAATGCATTATTCACCATATTCCACATGACATGTAATGTTCTGAAAATTACATATCATTAATAATCTACTGTCTTGTGAGAAATACATGTAAACATAGTCAACTATAGTAAGATTTATTAAAGTTTAAAATAATATTAAGTACATGGTGACTCAGAAGCATACAATTATTGTTGACCTCTTATTTGTGGTTATGTGAATTCTATCAGAGGAAATGCAACCTTACAAGATACGTAGGAGTAAGCCAAGTACAGAGAAGTGTATAATGTGTGAAAGTCATTGAACAGCAATTGGAAAGTTGAATTGGAAAGTTCTAATCCAGAACTGGGGATTGAAGGAGAGAAATGGTCCCTCAAATTTCATTTTTTAATTTAACAACTATGTTGAAATTGAAATCTGAAAGGCAAATTTATTTACACACACATTATATCTATATCTGTATAATATAATTATATATATAGAGAAAGAGAGAGAGGGAGAGAGAGAGACAGAGAACTTGGGAGGTACAGTATTAAACAAGAAAAATAAGACTTCAATGTTATGGGTTTTGTTTAGTCTTTTATGATAAAGATCAATGCAATAACCTAAGTTAGTGTTATTCAAAGTGTAGAACTCCAGGATGCCACCTTAGAAAACATTTATTAATACATGGTAGTCCAGAAAGTGAAAATCAGGGGAGAGATACATTTGCCAAAATACCAAAAACATATCTTTTGAATTTGCGTCATTGTGAGTTTGAACCAATTCTAATTTTGCCATGATACATGACGTGTCATATTGGGTGGAAAGTATATTAATCTTCCATAATAATAATCCATTAAAAAGTGTTACATTTACATTTACTATTTAAGGTATCTAGGTTTGTCATCTTTAAATTGATGGCCATTTGAACTTCTCTTTTGAGAAATGTCTTTTTAAATTAATCACCCATTTTTGATTGGGTCTTTTATTTGAGGGGAATTGAATATTTTTGAATTCTTTATATATTTTTAGTATTAGTCTTATTTCCAAGGCATAGCTGGCAAAATTTTTCCCCATTCCATAGCTTTTTTCCTATGTTGTTTAGAACATTTCTAATTTGTTATAGTTGTTGATTCTTGATTTTATTTCTTGTGCACTTGGGTTTTAGTTCAAAAATTATTTACTTATTCCCAGCATTTTGTTGAGGATCTTTGCTTCTATGTTTATTAAACTAATTGGCCTGCAGGTTTTTTTTCGGGGGGTGGGAGGGATTGGTTTGGCAATCAAGGAAATGATAATTTCCAGGAATTAGTTTGGAAGTATTCCATACCTTTCAATTTCACTAGAGAATTTCAGGAGTACTAGGGTAAGATTTATTGAAGTTCTTGTAGAATTCAGAGGTGAATCCATTAGGTTCTTCATTTTTCTTGGTAGGTTTTTTTTATTACTGCCATAATGCCATTATCTTTTATTGAAAATTTTAGGGTTTTTATAACTTCTTGGTTCAATTTTGGTAATTCATATACATCTAGGAATCTATTTTTACTAGATTCTCCTATGTATCAAAATACAGATATGGAAGTATTTACTAATAATCTTCTGTACTTTTGCAACATATGTTGTGATTTTTCCATCTTCCTTTCTACCTAAATTGATATGGGTATTTTCTTTGCTTTTTTTGGTAAGTTTGTTTAAAAGTTTATCTATGCTGTTATTCTTCCAAAGCAACCACTATCTATTCTTAACTTTTTGTATTACTGTGTCATTTTCATGAACATTAGCCAGCATCTTTGCAATTCTGTTCCTATTTTAGTTTGGATTTGGACTGTTCTGATCTCTCTAGGACCTTGATGTGCATCAAGTTATTTATCTTGGCTCACTTTGTTTCTCTAATGTGGGTATTCATAAGTATAAACTTCCCTGTTAGGAGTGCTTTTGTTGACTTCCTTCAGTTCTGTTATGCTGTACTGGCATTATCATTTGAGTATAGGAAATGCTGATGTTTTCGTTTGATTTTTTACATGACCCATTGATTATTCAGAAGTCTGCTATTTAATCTCCAGATGTTGACAAAAATTTTGTGCTATTTTGTCATTGATATTGAATTTCAGTTCACTGCAGTCTTAATAATATACAGGGGATAATTTTGAGTTTTTGTATATACTTCAGCAAGGTTTATGGATTATTATGTAATCTATTTTGGAGAAAGTTCCATGTGCTTTGAGAAGAATGTGTATGATGTTGAAGAAGATTGGAAAACTCTGCATATAGCTATTAAGTCTATTTGTTTAAAGGTGTGTTTCAACTCAGATATTCTTTGCTCATTTTTTGTTTACTTCATTTGTGTACATGGGAAAGTGGGGTATTGATGTCTCCTAGTAAGACTATATTAAGTATGTTTTTTTACCTTTTATATCTATAAGTGTTTGTTTTATGAAATTTGTTGTACAGTAATCTGGTGCATGAATGTTTATAATTGTTACATCTTCCTGTTGAATTGTTCCCTTAATTAATATGTAGTGACATTCTTTTCCTCTTCTGATTAGTTTTTGTTGAAATCTATTTTATCTGGAAATAGAATACCTACTTCTGCTTATTTTATTTTGGACCCCTGTTGAATGTTGTATTGTTGGTATATCGTTTCACATCCTCCGATTTTAATCTATGAGTTTCTTTTTGGATTAAATATGTCTTGAATTCAGCATAGTGTTGAGAGTTTTCTTTCTTTCTTTTTAATCCAATCTGCCAATCTGTGTTTGTTTGCATTATGGTCTGCCTATATAGGCAAGGAGGCTTGATCTGCCTGCTGTTTTCTGGACTAGCGATATGGCTAAAATGACTCCATTTTCTTTTTTAGACTCCAGTTTGTCTTCACTTAACCCTTAGATGCACTTACTCCCCAACCCTGTTAACTATTAAGGCACTAACCCATAGATAAACTCGCTCCTTAGACCCCTTCCCAGTTAACCATAAAACCCACAAAAGGAGAAACAAACAGTTACAACAGACAATGGTCAGGCTGACCGTTGTCTGGATCCTGGGTGACAAACAGACCAGATGTTTTAAGAAGGATCCTATGACATTCCAAAGAAATGATGTAGTAAAATATGGTCTCTCTGTGGCAACCAAGAGATTGTGTAAAATCCCCAGATGTGTATTTAAGGAACTGTGAAACAAAGACTTGGGGTCAGAAGATTCGACTCCCATGAGCGGCCTGCTAGCCCACGGCTTCTCCAGTAAACTCGCTTGCTTCTCAATTCTTGGTCTCCTGTGAGTGTATGCCTCGCTTCTGCTGTAACACCTTCTGTCTGCAGATAGTGCTCTGGGCATGACTAACTGCAGTACTATATTTAGTCCCTGGATCCCATTTCTTGAGTTAATTTGGGGAGGAGAGCATGGAGTATAATTGGCCCAGCACCAGGTTCTATATAGATTTCAACTAGATTTCTCACTCCAGCTTCTACCACTGCAGGGAAACATCCCATGGTTTCTTCCACAGATCGTTTGCCTAATACACTGGTGAGCACTGTCCAACCCAAGTGTCACTCTCTGTTCCTCCACCCCCTGTCTTTTTCAGTCACTCTCCTGAGGGCAAAGGATTGCTCTGTAACCCATGAATCTGGCCCTATTCCATGGTTCTCTGCCTTCAGCAGTCCCAGGCAGCATGTGCTGGGGTTTCCCCTATGAGCACCTCTGTGTGGTCATAGACAGTGCATAAATTGTCCTGTAAGCACAGCACCCATGGTGTATGGAGGAAGAGACAGGTGCCTAACTATTTTTGGGTAGATCTCCTCTTTCCTGTTCTGGTGCTGCAAGATGTTTCTTGCTGACACTTATATAATGTCCATGCCAGTAGCCCGCATGTCATAGACCTATCAGTACTCAGATTAAGGTGTCTCATCAGAGTAGTGCTTTTGTTTCCAAATTTCCATGTGCTGTCCAATGGAGCCTCACACACTGCTTTCAGACTTTCAGTTTCTCAGAAGCCCTAGCTTGTGAGTCACTCACAGTGATCCTCTTCCTGGTGGGGAGGTTAGAGTAGTAGTGAGTCGATTCCATGGAGCAGGCTGCCACTGAAGTGCTAGCTCCCTCCCTCAGTGAGCCAAGTCCTTTCCCAAAATGACACATATGCTGGTCCCGAGGTATAATGTGTACCATGATCCAGGTATAGTCTGGCTTCTACTTCTAAACTTCTCTGACAACTGCTTTTGGTCCAGTTAGTTTCCCTTTCCTTTCACCCTCTTGTATCTAGCTTCATCTGTAGCTCCTACTTCAGGGTACTTGTTTTTCTCCAGTGGAGGTTTCAGAGTATAATCCCTTGCTGCTGCACACTCATCACCTGTGATCTTTCTCCAACCTTGCAATTCTGTAATCAGGTGTAATCAGACATAATCAGATATATTGCAAATATAATACAATATTTTAAAATTAATTTTCAACAAAAGAAAATATATGCAGAGAATATTCTGAATGAGTACTCCTGTATGAAAATTACTATATAAACTTCACTATAATCCTATAGGTTATCACATTACTTATTTTGAAATGGTTATCTATAGATTGCTAAAGTGTTAGCAATGTTTGGTTTACTTGTTATTAATGTATCTCTGTAACATTTTATTTTTACTATGATTGTTATTAAAACAAAAAATTAAATTATAGTTATATTTTTTGAAAATGATGAATTCATTCAACATGCTTTAAACAAATTAATCATCATGAATCAAGATAATTTATCTTATTAAAATATTTAAATATATATGTTATTTTTATAAAAAATTAAACTTAAAAATATAAAGAATTCTATAAATAGACAAATATGTTAAACATTAGATGCCTGTTTCATAATATTTTGCAAAGTAAATATTAATTATCTGTGCAAAAATTCCAGTCATAAGTTATGCTCTGTATAATTTTCCTCAGGTTATATTTGTTTTCATTATATTTACTGAAATACAGTTTTAGGTATCTAGGATTGAATAATTTATGTTTATAAATATTTTAAATCTTTTGAAAATTTTATATTTTAAATCATTCATTTGATATTGAATTTTATGAAAGTATTGGTGCAGTGTCATATGATGGTAGTGGTAGTGGTGGTGGAAGGGGAGAGTTAGGTTTTCATGCAGATAGCTTAATAACATTGATGAAGTTTAAAGAGAAGGAAGAATAAAATAAATGTCACTACTATCTTATGTTTCAGGTTTGGACAATAGGATCTCATGGTGCCTGAAGCTATTTATTAGCTGTCTCACCCAAGTTCATGTGGAGACGATTTGGGTCTTTGTCAAGTGTCCTGACACAAAAATGTCAACTATGGCTGGTTTAAGCCATGAAAATAATGTTACCAAAAGCGGAATTGGGAAGAAGTAAATTCACTGGTTCTCATTAGCACATGTGATCCATAATACTGATTGGTGCTAGAGGTATGTATATCTAAGAAATTAATATATTCATAGATAATTACAATAAGTTTAATTTTCAATAGTTTTATATGTGCACTATCATAGATTATTCAAATCTAGCATTAATAAAATATTTCTAGTATACAAATATAAATTCTTTTTAAAGTCTTTAAAATGTTTGAGATCACCAAAGAAAAGATAATAAAATGAAAAGATTCCAGGGCAGAACAGCTATTTAAAAGAAAGCAAAGAGGATACAATTAAAAATGAAAAAAGTCATTTAGAGAATTATGAAATGAATCAGTTGATGTGTATTTACAAAATCCAAATGATTACAGCATATCAATCAAGAGGCAGTGAATGGTCCTATGTGGCAAATTATAGAAAAGAACTGTAGTGAAAACTTGTCAAACATGTAACATGTAAACAACATGGAAGTGGGAAAAAAAAGATGAAGACACGTGTAAATAAATGTAATATCTTGATGCTAGTTGATAGCTTTGTGTGTAACTGTATTAGGTTTTCCATGTTTTCATTCTCTATATTTTCATACATCAAGTAGAATTTGGATTTTATCTTAGTTATATATGTCCACAATTTTAATATACCATGTGAATGCAAATATTCAAAACACTTATAAAATTAATTTTTTATTCTACATCTAAAACAAAGAGATGTGCAATAAGAGTTCATTTAAAGAATCACTAAAAAATGATTGTTGGTCATAAGTGGGACATATTTGTAAAGATTACCATGTCATTAGGACAATGTGTAACAAAATACACTAGAATGCAGGTATAGTGCTTTTAGGAGGGGAAGGCAGGAGTGGCAGGAAAGGAAAACATGACATGTAGTGTCATTTCTTCTCATCATTACCAGAGTGCTAAACTGTACGCAGGTGGATATGCTCATCATGGGAGATAAATTTATCATAAGCTTGAGTAGCATGTTATCAAATAAGAAAAATTTAATAAACTTGACTGATTGCCTCTCTGCACCATAATCCACCTATTCTAATAAAAAAAAATTAGTTAACTATTTAAGTACATTTTCACATCCAGGAATCATTTGCTTGTATTTGTACCTGCTAGTAAATTTGTACCTGGTATTGATAGGTAGGCATTGGATTTAGATGGATGAATATATATCAATTTCTTTGAAAATAAAGAAACCAATATAAAAGAAAGCTTAAAAGATGAGTACAACCAGTAACCTACTATGTAAAGATTATAGGACTTTAAAATTTGGAAGTGTATTTTCAAATTCTAAGAGCAATGTGGTTTTTAGAAAAAAATATATTTTGGAATATATTTTAAAATTTACTTCATTATATTATTAACCAAAACATGGTTTCAAATTATTAGGGCTATTTATTTAAATTTAAAAATCTTTAAAGCACATTATTTGTACCTAAGTAAAATATAATTTTGTCATTATTTGTCTATATGTAGTGAGTCATGAGCACAATTCCAACATGGGACATAAAAAATGTATAATACAGAAAGATAAATCAGAACAATATTTAGTGCATTCAGATGAAACAATTACAATGCAGAAGCCATATAAATTGCAAATATAACATGTCTGACACGAATATAAAAATGCATAAAGAAGACTAATGAAATTATTAAGAATTGTATATCAAATTAAAAATATCTGTAAGTTTCAAAATTGTTGGAGTAGAACATTTCCAATTGAAATTTCTTTCCTACAAAACACTGATAAAATAAGAAAAAAAAGGAATGGGATAGACAAAACAAATAGCTTATGGATTCATTTGGAGAGTATATGCTGTAAATATGACAAAGGCTACTAATGAAGTTATTGAAGGGAAGTCATTGTAATTCCAACATTTGTGATATGAAACTACGAGAAGAAGCATAGGATGTTAGGGGCATTGAAAATGTTAAAAATATTTTCCTAAACAAACTTTATGTACTGATACAACTTTTGTTTTCAGTGCTAGAGATTGAACCCTGATTATTGGATATGTTCACATGCTGGGCAGGTACTTCATCATCAAAGTACAGTCCTACTCCATGATATCATTTTTAAATAAAAATTACAATATAATTTTAATGTAAATATTACCCAGAGAAATAAATTCACATAAGTTTCAAGTGTCTTGAAATATACTTGTTTTGATACAGAATTCATGCTGATTTTAACCTATAACATTCTTCAACATACACTTAATATCTATTATTTTTTCACACTAAATAAGTGAATGTTAAAAATGTTTAGGGCCGGTGAGATGGCTCAGTGGCATAAGCACCTGCCTGGCAAGCGCGAGGGCCTGAGTTCGACTCCTGGAACCCATATATGATAAAAGGGCCGGTGATATCGCTCAGCGGTACGGGCGCCTGCTGGTGCGCGAGGTCCTGAGGTCGACCCCCGGTTCCCACAAAAAAATAAAATTAAAAATAAATAAAAATGTTTAAAGAAAAATGACTCAAAATAATACTAGAGTATACAGAAAACAGCTGAGTAAATCCAGCTTTATAATACAACACAATACCTTAAAAGTACCAAAGTAATTCCCTAATATATTATTTTGTGAAAACCAACAAAAACAAGAACGTTGTTACACATTATACAAACTAAATTTCTCACAATTATTTTGTTTGAAGGCATATTTAAGTTTCATTTTCCTCTCATATTTTTGCTAATTGTTCATGTGTATGAATCACTTTATGTTTGAATATGCCAGTATGATAGCCGACCGTGTCAACTTGAGTAACAAACACCCAAATAATTGCATCAGTATGATCCTGGTTGTGGATGAAAGAATTTTCTGGAGACAGAATACGCACCTTGGGTGTGAGTGGCACCAATCAAGAGGCTTGTCCCCTGAATCTAATAAAAGGCAAACGAAGAAAGAGCTCCTGTTTCTTTAGAGGAGCTCCAGTCTTCACCTCGACCTTGGATGTCGTCTCATTGCTTCCATTGCAGACCCATCAGCCTCCTGATGCGGACGCACACAGTGAGCTCCAGGCCTTCAACTGGACGCTTCAGACCTCCAGCACCCAGGCAGCCCTTTTGCACTCTACCGCACCTGACTTTATGGGCCACAATTGTAAGTCATTCTTGAAAACACTTAGATATTTGTATATTTTGCATTAAATCTGTTTCTCAAATAAGCATTTACTGATACAGAAGGGGTTGTGTATTCTTATTCAGAAGCTTAAAGACATACCATATGCCTCTGACAATCCAAGAAGGATATGCAGTTATTTGGGTGGATATGTGGGGCTACTGTGGAATATTATTTTTGGTGATGAAAGGATGCACACCACTGGTCTAAAAGCAGACTGGCTTATTTCTGGGTTAGATCCTGGGGTTAGGACCTTGAGAGACCCACTTAGTAGAACTGAATCACTGTTTGCCCTAGAAAGCAGGAGATTGGTTCTACTGCTAGCTCCTCATTGCCAGCAGGGAATCTATTAATTGTAATTGCAGAATGTTTAAAAGATTTTTAACTGGGACCTTTAATTGTGAACAAAGTAACACAGCATCGGTTTTGATGGACACCACATCCCATTAGCAGTGTCAAGAATGCAAAAATTTGATTAGATTAAAAGTGTAAAGTTTTTACTAATAGGATGAATGGAAAATATATTTCAAGTGAGACTGTGAAAAGAGACAATATACAATGTATTAACAGGACATGGAGTTGAAATGATATTTTTGATGAAATACAATATAATGTACAATTCATAAAGGCCAGTAGTCATTCAGAAATACAGGCATCCAGGAGGTGGGGGATGAGAATTAAAAACACTTATGCTCCTCTGAACACATGAGTTAATGAATGATGTAATAAAATGTGCTCTTAGGAACAGATAATCTTTGTACTAAATATACATTCCAGGTATTCCAAACAGAAATAAAAGTCGCAAAATTATTTTATGAAGTGAAGTCACTAGAGATAAAAGATATAAAAAGGAAAACAATAATTTCAGCAATATTGATGAAAAAGTCAAAATTAAATTATACATTAACTGAACATGATGGATAGGCCCACCCATAGGCCTCAATAGTATAAATCTAATTTATTACTAGGAAACATTAATTTAATTGAACATTCTGATAATTTTAGGTATAAAATTATCTTAATATTAAAAAGTATAAAATTTCAACATCTGATTGGAAAAAGCAGTAAAATTAACACTAACCATCACTTCTTAAGAGAAGAAAGTACATATGTGACTCTAAAGCTGTACAAAGCATCATCCAACCTAACAGGGAATTAGCAGAAGCAGTCTCAGTATACTTAGTAGCAGGTAAAATTTAATATTCTATTTTAGGGATGTTATAGATAAGACAATTTGGATTTAACAATATCACTATTTTACTTGGTAATAGATTAAAATTTATTGCACAGAAGAAATAAAATGGTTATGCTTAGGAAACCAAATAATCAAATAAAAATTACTGAAATCAGTAAGTAAACTTTAAAAATAATAAGATATAAAAGGTATAGACAAATCAATAGCATTCATAAAATGTAAATGAGTTAAAATGTAATGTAGGAAAAAACCTCATTTAAAGTAGTTTGGGACCGGAGATATACTTCAGTGGCACAGAGCCTGCCTGGCAAGCACAAGGTCCTGAGTTTGATTCCTAGTACCAAATAAATAAATAAATAAATAAATAAATAAAGTAGCTTGAAGACATAAATAATATCTTGGAATAAGCTAAAAAGAGATGTAGAAACATATGGAAGTCATAAAAAAAAAACAAAAATTAACTTTGATATTAAAGTATTTTATTAGAAGATTCAGTACTATAAACATGTCAGCTTTTTAAATTTACAAATATGTAAATAATAAAATTATGAAAAATATGATAAATAATTTCTTTACAATCATAGAGTAAGATTTTTGGTACTTTGCCTCAAAATACAGAACATAATGAGAATACAATTGTTTAGATTTTATTCCAATTTTCTTGCAAAATATACATTAAAAGTCAAAGGAAATATAAAAATACTGGTAAAAATACTTAAGAATGATATCGATGAATAGAGATTTACCTTCCTTATACATATGTAACATATATGTATATACATATATATACAGATCTCGTACTGATCTCATAGGAAATGACTTAAAAGTGATAACACAAAACAAAAATAATAAGCAAAATAAATGAACTGAAAATCCAAAGGAAAAAATAAATTTAAATGTGTGAAAACATGTTCAGTCTCCTAAGATAAATGTAAATTAAACACACAATGGGGTCATTTCTAATTCTTCAGCTAGTACATAGTCTAAATTTTAACAAATCTGTTGAAATTTATACAAAAGATATTGCTAATAAAACAGCAAATGAAAAAAATATTTATCTGGGATAATCTAGAAGTTTATCCTATGAACAATCCCTTTCACTTCTGAGAGTATGTCTAGTAAAATTACCAGCTTATTTTGGAAGTAGAACACATTTAAATTTTATGACTAGGACCATTATTTACAATAGCATAAAATAAAAAATAATATAAAAGTCTTACTACTAAATTGTATATCCAACTTGAGAAAGTAAATTATTCCAAATTTTTTCATACCAGTGTGAAACAGAATCTATAAGTGAAAATTCAAATGTTAAAAATTAAATTAAAATGTTTAAGAAGTAATGTGTGATTATATGCATTACTATGAAGAAAGAAACAAATAAAACTGAAGGTGATACCAGTTGTGTAGATGCTTCAGATAAATATATTTTATGATGCTCATGTTTTATATAATTTTGACTTTCTTTTTTTTTTTTTCTTTTTCTTTCCTTCTTTCTTTCTTTCATGGTGTTAAAGAATGAACACAGCACTCCCAGAATGCTAGGTAAGCACCTTAACTGAGTTAAGCCTGCAGCCCTACAATTTTGAACTTTGAAATTAGAGATCACATTTTAAAATCAGGAAGATAGTTTCCATTATGAGATTTAAAACTTATATAAGTATTGAAACTATAGGTCAACAAATTGAATGAGCATTGATGAAAACTGCGTCTTCCACAATTAGTGTCAAATTAAAGTACATGTATCTAATATAAAAATAACAAAACTAGAAAAAATTCATTAGTGTAATTGTGACATTTGTTACATTTTTATTATGTACGTGACATGACTACTTGACTGAAATGTGGAAACAGAGGAGATTCAATTGATGAGTAAAAATAGACACAATTACTGAGTAAAAAAATAGATGTACACGTTCCTTCTCTGAATAACCACTTGGAACTATATATTAAAGTAATATATGAAGAGCAAGTAAGATTACTGTATAAGAAACAAAATAAAACTTAATACATCTATAGGCAAATATGAGTGTATATAATTTAAAACAAATAAGACTTCATTTTAACAGATTTCCATCAAAGAAAACAATTTCAAATCTACAGAAAACATATATTTTAAAGCAACAGAGAAAATTGATACTGAATTAGCATTAAAAATGTGAAGAAAAAACTATAAACTTAAAATCCTACACACAGAATTAAAATATATTAATATATATAAATGTATATATATTTTTAATATATAATATATATATTTATATTACATATATATGTAGTTTAAAAGGAAGACATTAAGATTATTGGTCATGCCAAGATTCAGTGACTACAGTATCCATTTAGCACATCTGTGGACAAATTTATCCTGTATGTACAATAAATTTAAATAGACAAAAATCTTACAGGAAAAGTGAAAATAAATAATCTAAGCAAATCCTGATAAACTAGGAACCAATATAATTCAAAATTCAGAAGATTTGATGGTAACGATTGCACACTGATATCTGTTAAAATAATACAGTTGATAAAAAGCACATTACACAGAAAATTAGTCAGAGTATAACAATAATATAAAAAAATATTCAGAAAGATAATCACTTCATTTGGTTTGAGAGTAGAAGGGATATTAGTTACTAATATTTGGTGCAATAAAACTATGATTGAAATAAATATGGTAATGACTACATTTGAATCCAACAGTCCAATAACACTTAAGAATATTTTTAGGGGGCCAGTGAGACGACTCAGCGGCATAAGCACCTTCCTGGCAATAGCAAGGGCCCGAGTTCAACTCCCAGAACCCACATACGAAAAAAGGGCGGGTGATATCGCTCAGCGGCACGGGCGCCTACTGGCACGTGAGGTCCTGAGGTCAAATCCCGGTACCCACAAAAAAAACAAAAAAGAATATTTTTAGGGTTAAGAAATATGATAAAAAATATAAATTCATCGTTTAGGTTCATGTTCCAAAATATATGAATTAATATAAATTTCTACTAAAGTTAAAAAAAGGAAGCATAATTAAATATCTCCTAGCCTGAAAAGAAATACATTGCAATGACTCTGGTATAAAAGACCAAAGAAAACATTAATACTTTAAATGATATGTAATATTTTGTTTACCTGGTATAAAATTACAAAAATAAAATTAAGTAGTATATAAGTAACAAATCATAACATTTATATATATATATATATATTAGTATATACATAAATAGCTATTGAAAGTGATTTAATACACAAAAAGGAAAAAGGAAAAATGACTCATCAGGATGTTTATTTTAGGATGTTTGTGGTAAAGGACACTCTGTCAATTACAGCTGACAGATGTGCCTTCAAGATAATCACATAAAATATTTCAAAAATGTGAGACAAATATCTCATTCACTTATGAATATGTGATTAAGTTGGAACTAATGATTTACATGAATAGGCACAGATCCACATGAATTAAGGAAATTAAATCGGACTGATTCTGTGACTGTTGCGGGGGTCTGAGTAGTGTTTCCGTAACAGTCTTTCTTCGGCAAAGTCCCTGATCTTGAGCCGTGTTGGACACTCAGAGAAAGATACATTGGGAGAAGGGACAGTAGCAGCAAAATTCCAAGGAAATTTTCTTGAGGCCAAATCCAAGATACAAGGAGGTCCCTGCTTGGTGACAAATATCCACTAGGCAGTACTTGAAATTCCCACAGACAGCCATCATTTTGAACGCATGTATACACAAGACAACAAATGCTTACAGGATACACAATAACCCAGGTTAACGGATGTAGTAAGCCAGAATATCAGGACTAAGAAGCGTACAACTACAGAACGTTTATAAATACCTGCTCCCCACTTCCTTTTTTGAACTACTTTTCTTTCCTGAACTTCTCAGCCGAATGATAAGTCCTTGAAAAAGGAAATAAAATAAATTTCTGAGTCAAAACACATCACTTCTCTCCACTCCAGAGGACTAGCGCAAGTATGAAAAGGCGTGACAATGGAAGTCAGATGCTTTTTCACTTTATATCTTGGAGCTAATATCTTCTCATTACCTGGAGAATGAAATAAAGTAAAGGTAATGATAAAATTGCACTTTAAATTTCACAAAATACAGTGAAACTTACAAAAGTTGCTAAGAATTTTAAGAAACTCCAAAATGTTTTATATATTACAAACACCATAGACTGGGAATAATGAAATCGTATTATGTTTGCACTCTTCTGAGTTAAATCTACACGTAAAGCTTTGGAACTAACTGTTGTTGAATATAATAAAAATATTCTGGAATGTAACACATCAGGTTGACATTTTCTCCCCTATGAGAAAGTACACCATGTGCTAAGAGAGGTATTTTGTATGTAATTGACATAGAAGCTAAAATTTTAATTCCTTCCATACTTCTCATATCTGTAAAGCTGACATCAGTATCTCCAAATAAAAGCTGAGTTATCTTTGAGTTAACCAGTAGTTATAATATTAAAGATGGGAACAATCTCAAAAGTTTAGCAATCATGATTTATAGTTTTTTTCTTTAAAACTTTAATCAGGCAGAAATAGCATCCTTCACTCTGAATTTTGCTGAAAAGACTTGTTTTGTAAGATAAAGTGTCTCCAGATTTTTCATTTAATGACTTGACATTCTGTTGTAATGCAGTTATAATATGTACAACCCATTCTATTCAAATTCTTTAAATACTCATTTGTACAGTTCTTTATCAAATATAATATATTAGAAAAGCAGAACTATTTTCATTTCTAAAATTATTGAAATTGTATGTATAATTATATAAAGAAAAGGAAGAAAATCATTTTAAGTCACTTTGACAAGCTCAAATCACTCTTTATGAAATTAATATACTAAGCTTATATTTTATCATTAAGATATAAAATTACAAGATACATTACTATCTGCTTTGGTTTCTGCAGAGTACTAAATTATACAGCTTTCACAAAATAGCTTAGTCACAGTTTTATCCTATCTGTGACCCAGAACATTACAACAGCTTGTGCAGCATAAAAGGGCAAAAAAGTATAAACATCCTTTGCAATTATATAACAATAAATGAACCATAGCTGATCAGCATTATGATGGGACATGTCTTGAGAGAATTTATTTAGTTAGTTAGTCATTTAGAAAGATGTGCACAGGGTAAATTCATTGGGCATATGGACAGCATGTGTTCAAGGACTCCCTGTAGCATTGGGATGACACATTATTATAAAATATAATGTACCATCACTGCTATTATCTTGATTCTTATGAGAAAAATTAAATCTGTTATTTACATAAAATTTCCTAGGAATAAAATAACATAGCAAAGAAGGTGATGTGGAAAGAATATAAAGATAATTTCAACTCTTAAAGGTAGTAAATTAGAATGAAATTTAATTGAGAATGCCATACAATATTAAAAAAAAAAAAGATTTGGCTTTGTTTTTCCTGATGCATCATGCTTTTTTCAATGTCATTTATGTTTCCTTGTTTTATATTAACACTATGGACAATCTAAACCAGCTGTTTTCTTTTTCCTATTAGAAATCTAGAGCAAATACCCAAGATTACCAACTATTCGTTCATTAAGAATATTTACTGAATAGTAATGCCATGCATTTTTTTGGATAATGGTAGCTATATTTTTTTCTTAATAGGTTATATCCTGAGTGATTTCTCAAGCAGAAATATGACTATGAACAAAGTTAAATTAATACTTACTAATATCTAAATTATTTTTCTATAAAACATACTAAAGAAAGAACTTCAAGCCAGTTTGCTACAAACTAAAAAATGACTCAAAAACATCTGGAAAAATAAAGTTTTTCTGTAAATACATGGCTCAATATAAAGTAGTACTGTAATTACAATTTATAACTACTCTTTTTTTGTGTGGGTACCAGGGTTCGAACTCAGGACCTCATGCACCAGCAGGTGCCCCGTGCCACTGAGCGATATCACCGGCCCTTTTTTCACATGTGGGTTCCGGGAGTTGAACTCAGGACCTCACACTTGCCAGGCAGGCGCTTATGATGCTGAGCCATCTCCTGGGCCCTATAACTACTCTTTTTAAAGGATTTAAAAACAAATGCATAAAATTACAAATTTGTGTAAAAGGACACATTTTATACAGATATAATTTATGAAATCAATAACCTAATGTAGGGAAGATACAACTGTAAAAGATTGAAGTTAGACTGGTAAAATTGAAGTTCAGTTTGTCTCAGCTCAAATTAAGTTGTTATAATTGAGATGCTACTTACATTACTTATGGTGATTATGAAGAAAATATTTTTAGAATAAACCAAAAATGAAGAGAAAAGACAATCAGAATGTATTACTACAAAATGAAGTTTACATGAACAAATGCAAAAAATGAAGAAAATGAAGGGCAAACAAATTATAAGATACAGGAAACAAAATGGCAAAAATAATGCTTCCTTAATAATATTTATAATACTAAAAATAGAATATTCAGACTCTTTCTTATAATAAATTTAAGTTGATTTAATTATTCTATCAACAAGCATACATTTCCAAAGTAGATAATAAAACAGGAGTTTACTATATCCTGCTTAAAACACACTCATCTTTGATGGAAGAACACATGTGGGTTGAAAGTGAGCAGAAGAAAAAATACATGCTATGAAAATAGTAAGCAAGGGAGGCATGAGTGGCTGTGCTGATATAAGACAAAATAGACTTGAAATTAAAAAATGTTTATGACACAAAAGGATATTAAACTTCATTAATGAAGTTTTAATGCAGTGAAATATATAAAAAATTATAAATATAAATATGCACTCAAGAGTAGATTTCCAAAATATATGAAGTAAATTTGACAGTATAAGAGAAATAGAGAATTCTGCAACAGTAGTTGAAGACGTGCATACCTCACCTTAAATAATGTGTAAAACAACCATAGATAAGTAAGAAAATATATTTGAACAACACAATAAATCTGATTTGGCAAATATATACAAGACATTCTGTCCAGAGCAGTACAGTCCTTTTAAATCTTCACAGGACATTTTGCTAGGGAGACAAGGGCCACAAAACTCTCTCAATAGATTAACAAAGACAAGCATCGTAGAATTATCTCCTCCAACCACAACAGGATGAAGTTAGAAATCAACAGCACAAGGAGAACCAGAAAGTTCAAATTAAGTAGAAATCAAATAACACACTACTAACCTATAACTTAAAAAAAAAGATTATAAGGAATATTAGAAAACATTTAGAGAAAATGAAAAGAAAATTTTGGAACAGCAAGTTATATGGAGTGAAGGGAAAGTAGGGCTCAGAGGGAAATTTATGGTGTAAGGCTACATTAAAAATGAAGAAAGATTTCAGACTGATGAATTCACTTTATATCTTAAAGAAACACATAATGAAAAACAAGTCAAAACCAAACATAAGGGTGGAAATTAAGATTACAGAGGAGGTAAGTAAATCACACAGTGGAAAACCGAATTGAAAGCATTAATTTAAAAAATAATGGTTTTTGAAATTTAAAAAATGGAAAATTTTTGCTAGACTGACAAATAAGAGAGAAGACTAAGTAACTGAAATCACAAATAAAAAATGAAAATTACTACTGAATTTATAAAGATTAAAAAATTTAAGAAGACATCATAAATACATACAGATTTGATATATAGAAGAAATTTGATTATCAAAAAAAGGCACATATTTCTTGAAGCACACACTTTACCTAACTGACTTAAGAGGAATTAAAAAATTAATCTCGAACTGCAAAAAATGAAAAGATTTGGTCAGTGATCAAAACTTTACAACAAAGAAAAGTCCAAAAAGTCCTTGATCATATATCTTTACTGGTAAATACAATTAATCATTTAAAATGATTAACATTAATTCTCAAATTATTTCAAAAACTGAAGAGGAAGAGAAATTTCCAAACTTATTCTAAGAAGTCAACATTAGTATAATATCATACCAAGTAAGATTTATGAAATTATAGACCAATATTTCTCATGAATATAGATGTAAGGGCATCTCAGTACAGTATTAAAAATCATTCAATAACATACTTTAAAGGATCTTTCATGATGGTCATGTGAGATTTATCACAAGAATGCAAGAGTAATCCAACTAAGAAAATCTATCAAATTAGTACATCACACTAAAAAGAAGAGGAAAAATACATGATCATTTCTGAATTATTCAGAAAAAGAATATGACAAAATCAATCACCCTTTTGCAATAAATACACTGCAAGAATTAAGAATAGAGGGGAAATCCTTCAACATGTTAAAAACTATTTAGAAAAGTTTACTGTTAATATCACAAAGGCGAGAAACTGAACACTTTCCCAAAACAAGGCACAAGAAAAGACCTAGGATAGCAAAAGCAATCCTGAACAACAAAGGCAAGTCAGGGGGCATCACAATCCCTGACGTGAAGTTATGCTGAAAACAACTGTGACAAAATCAGCATAGTATTGGCAAAAAAAAAAAGACAGACCTGAAGATCAGTGGAACTGAATAGAAGATGCAGATGCAACTCCAAACACACTCAGCCACCTTATCTTTGACAAAGGAGCCAAACATGTTCACTGGAAGAAAGACAGTGTCTTTAATAAATGGTGCCAGAAAAAAATGTCTTTCCACATGCTTAAGAGTAAAACTAGACCTATGTCTATCACTGTGCACTAAACTGAGGTCAAACTGGATCAAAGATATAAATATTAAAAAATGAACACTAAATCTACTGGAAGAGAAAACAGGTAGAAATCTTGAAGACATAGGTGAAGGCAGAGACTTCATGAATAAAACCCAGACTGCATGGAAAATACTTCAAAGAATCAACAACTAGGATCTTACCTTATTGAAAAGTTTTTGCAAAACAAAAGAAATCAGGCCGGTGAGATAGCTCAGCAGCATAAGTGCCTGCCCGGCAAGTGCAAGGTCCTGAGTTTGATTCCTGGAACACAAATAAAGGAAAAAAAGGGCCAGTGATATCACTCAGAGGCATGAGCGCTTGCTGGCAAGCGCGAGGTCCTGAGGTCGACTCCTGGTACCACATTAAAAAGAAAAAAAGAAATCACCAACAGAGTGAAAAGACAACCCACAGAGTGGGAAAGGATTATAGTCAGTTGTCCCTCAGACAAAGGACTTATAGCTAGAACATATAAAGAATTGAAAAAATATCAGGCCCCCCAAATTCAAAGACCTAAACCAAAAATGGGCATCTGAGATGAATACTGACTTCTCAGATGAAGAAATACCAATGGCAAATAAGTACATGAAAAAGTGTTCAACATCACAGCAAATTAAAACAACACTGAAATTCCATCTCACTCCAGAAAGAATGGTTATCATCAAGAAATCAACCAATAACAAATGCTGGCAGGGTTGTGGGGGAAAAGGAACCCTTCTCCACTGTTGGTGGGAGTGTAGACTGGTGCAACCATTGTGGAAATCAGTGTGGAGATTCCTTGAAAAACTAGGATTAGAGGTCCCATTCCACCCAGGTACTCCCCTTCTGGGTATCTTCCCAGAAGAATTAAAAACATCATACCATGGTGATATGTAGCAGAACAGTTTGTAATAGCTAGATCTTGGAAACAACCCAAATGCCCATCAACCAAGGAATGGATAAAAAAGATGTGTTTTTTTTTATATCGTGGAGTACTACTCAGCCATAAAGAAAGATAAACTTAAGACTTTTATAGGTAAATGGATGCAACTTGAGACCATATTCATAAGTGAAATAAATCAGACACATATGTGTAAACACTGTATTGTCTCACTAGAGTGAGAAGATGAATGAGTAAATAAGATTCAAAATGTATGATAGATATTGTGAATTGGCAAGAAACTGTTCAGAAGAAAAGAGAAACTGATGAGGGAAAGGGGGAAGGAATGAAGGGAAAAGGGAAAAAATATGTATATATACAAGATAGTAAAGATAGTTATACAGGTAGTTTCTCTTAGTTCATTGAAAAGAAAGATTTGTGCTAATATTGTCTGGACATTATTTCATGCCTATCTATATCTTGTACTCTGAGTAACTACTATGAAGATAATCACTATGTACTGCAGGTTGGCCTTGAACTCAATGGTGATCCTCTTGCCTCAGCCTCCCGAGTGTGGGATTATAGGCCTGTGCCACCATGCCTTGCAATATTTTATTTTTCAAGAGTAGAAGGAAAGGAGGCAATCCTGAACTTTCTGCTGAGTTTGAAGCCAACACATAAAACTTGAAGAACAAGTGAAACAGGGAATAATAGACAAACACAATGTGATAGGACCAAGAGTTATATGAAGTTAAAACTGAGATTCCTTGCGCACATGTAATTTAAATACCATTATAAAATGATGTGAAGACATTGATTTAAATTGGGTTCTCACAGTAAAAACTTCTAATAATTTCTTGAGACTCTGATTTTGAAATTATTTCTACATTTGTCTTAAAATTAATAATTTAACTCTGAGTTAAATTTCTAAAACGCAAATTCATTTTCAAAGGAATTCTCAGGATATTAATTATGGCAAAAGTAAGCATTTCAATGGTAAATCAGTTCCAGAGAAAATCTCAAGTCATATGAAAGCCAAGGGAAATTAACATCACACGAAACAAAACAAAATAGAACGTGCAAGTTAAACTTTAAAATAGAAATCTATGGGCCGGTGAGATGGCTCAGCGGCTTAAGCGCCTGCCCGGCAAGCGCGAGGGCCCGAGTTCGACTCCCGGAACCCACATACGAAAAAAGGGGCCGGTGATATCATTCAGTGACATGGGTGCCTGCTGGCGCGCGAGGTTCTGAGGTCGACCCCCCGGTACCCACAAAAAAATATATATATAAATACAATAAAATAAAATAGAAATCTATTTCAAATAATATTTTAAAAACTTCATTTATAGAACAATTATTTAGTATAATGAGATGGGAGACTTATGCCACCTCTTCCCTAAAGTTATTTATGCGTTATTCTTGGGGACCCAAGAACACATGGCAGCACAGGAAGACCTTGGAGTTCTGCATATGACAGGAACCTTTGCATCAGGAGATTGTACTGGATACTCCATGTAGACTCAATCTAATTACACAAGTCTTTAAAATAGAGAATGTTTTTCCATACTGTAGCAAAAGAATAGAGATTTGAAGAAGAGAGGATATCACAGAAAAGCAACTCACTGTGGAATGTGGATGGTCTTAAGGGGCTAACAGAAGCTCAAAGCTTGTACCCAGAAAATAAGTGGGAGGTCAGCCCTCTCACAGGAAGCTTCCAAATTCTCACAATTTGCACTTGTAAACAGGCCCTCTCTTGACACCTCAAGGCAATAGCCCAACATATTGACTTTGGTCCTACAAGAACAAAAGCGAGAGAATCAGTTTAGTGCACATAAATTTCTGACTTTAACAACCATGAGTAGTAAATTTATTTAAGCTGTTAAGCTTGTGGCGACTACTGTGGTAATGAGGGAATGCATGAATTTAAACCCAAATTATGGAATGAAATATACTTTGTAAAAAAGAAAAAGTATTGTATTCAAAATTTAAATGATCTTATTTTAATTCTTTAGGAAAATATTTCTATATGTAATAATATATTAATATGTGTATATATTACATAGCATAAATACAGCTGATTGGTCAATATCGCTGTATCTTTTTCATTACCATGTGTTTATCAAACATAATAGTTACATTTATTTGAGGATATTGGTACATTTTTACTCTCCCTCCCAGTCTCCTCTTTTCTCCCTTTCTCAGGGCTTCTCATCTCCACAAAGTCCACCTCCCAGTTTCCTTTTTTTTTGCTCTTTAAATTATTTATATTTTACATTTCTGATGTGAAAGAAACCATGAAATAACCTGTATCCGATTCATTTCATTTAGCTTTATGGTCTTAACATTCATTCCTGGTTTTTCCCATGACTCAAATTTTTCCCCCTTTTTGATCCAGCAGTATGACATTTTGCACATACACTACATATTTTTTATCCATTCATCTCTGGATGGGCATATAGATGGCTTTCATAATTTAACTACTGTGAATCATACTACTATAATCATAGGTATCAATGAATCATTGCAACTCATTTAGGAAGATATGCCTAAGAGGTATAGCTGGGTTAAATGGCATTTCTACTTTTGTACCTTTTTTGAGACCTCCACACTGCTTTCCACAGTGATTATTCCAATTTACATCCCACCAGTAGTGTACAAGGATTTCCTTTTCTTCACAACTTCATCAGCATTTGTTGTTTTAGAGCCCTTAATGATAGCCATTCTTTCTGGAGAAGACAGAATCACAGTGTTGTTTTAGTTTGCATTTCCCTAATGGCCAAAGATGCTGAATATTCTTCATGTATTTTTTTGGTAATGTCTTCTTTTGAGTAGTACCTGTTCATTTCAGTTGCCCATTTTTTGATTTTGTCTTCTATTTTGTGGGTCTAATTGTTTTTAGCTTGTTATACATTCTAACATTAGGTAATACTCTGAGGAGTAACTGACAACTGTTTTTCCATTCTATAGGTTGTCTCTTCACTCTGTCCAATATTTCTTCTGCTGTGCAAAAGCTATATAATTAGTATAATGTCATTTGTTGATTCTTGATGTTATTTCTCTCCTTTTGTTTCTGTTTAGAAAATCTTGCCTATGCCTATGTCTTCAATAATTTTACTATTTTTTTTTTATTTTTTTACAGCAGATTCGGTGTTTCTTTTTTCGTATCTAGGTCTCTATCAATTTTGATTTCATTTTAGTAAAGGGCCAGAGATATGGGTTTAAATGTGTATAACCAGTTTTCCCAGCACCAGTTGTTAAAGAGGCTCCCTTATGACCAATGTATGTTTTTGGCTCCTTTGTCAAAGATTAAATGGCTGAAGCTGCATGGGATTATTTCTGCATCCTCATTTCTACTCCACTGGCCAACATTTGTGTTATTATTATGCTGTGTTTATCACTGTAGCATTGTAGTATAACATGAAAATGAATGAATTTATGAAGTGATATTTTTAATTTGTAAAACAAATTTCTGTGTAAATAAAGACATATGATCCTAGGGAAAAAGGAAAGAGAAAAGTTTAAGAGCTATAAAATGATAAGTAAAAGATGATTTTTCATTTCAAGGGATTATTTGTATCTCTCAGTATCATATGGAGTATATCAATGAGACCAAATTAAAACCCTTTCAGATTATAGAAATCCTTAAGAAGACCTAGAAGTAAAGCTGAACACAAAATTAAAAGAGGTGCATAATCTTAAGAGAAACACAAACAAAATGCAGGACATCATTTTTTTCTGAAATAATATCTTATACAAATATCTGTGTACTATCATTATTACCATTCATTACCTATAATACCATAAAGATATATATAAGACTTGGGAAACTTTTAAATATTTAAAATGCATAATATTGGATAAATGATATTTTTGGTGTGATCATAAAATTGGTGCTAATACTTAGCAATGTAGATTTCAAGAAGAGCAGTCACTTAATATACTTACCTTTTTATGCTAGAATTTTCACATTTTGAAAATATAAAACATGCCACAGGAAAAAAAATTCCTGCATTTTATATAACTTTTTCTTTCATGTTTATCGTGACTTCACTGACTTCTGTATCCATTGTTATGGTGTTTGGATTTTTTTCAAAAATTCCACCAATAATATTGAATTTCTGTTGTTTACTGATCTAAATCAACTGAATTATGCAAACAAAAGGCTATACAGTATTTATAGATTATACTAGATTTATAGATTATATATATTTATAGATTTGTTAATATTAGCTATCAAAACTGATGTGAAAATTGTCAGCTACTCTACTTCACAAACTCAATACAAGAATATATTAGAGTCTGTGACTCATCATATAGTCACAGATCTGCACCTCATATTGATATGTATTTAACATAAATTGATGAGTCACAAAACATTTATTAAGATATATTTGTAAACTTAGTGAAGTCCTACTCTCCAGCTTTATAAACTGAGCTTAAATTGATTTTTACTAATAGTATTAACACAGTAGAACTAACTGCACTCCTAAGGCAAGACCCGGTGTAGTCCATAGCCTGCAATCTCTACTCTCCCTTGTTAATAGGTGGTGAAAAACCAATTAATCATCAGTTCTAGGACACCATCTCAAAAGTTTATGGCTCCTATAGCCTTTTAATAGCTGGGGAAGATTTCTGAGCTAACTTAATTGTCAGTTTAACTTTTTAATATACACTTGGATTAATAAAATGAACACATTTCTATGGTAATCATATCTATTAACAATTTAGTTGTGTATTGGTGTGTGTTGTTGATAAACTTTAGGAGAGTAGTGTAGATCCTTCCTTAAATAATAATTTATCATATCTGTATTCTGGATTCCTCTAATATGTTATCTGACTACATATGATTAAAATTTAAAGTACATAATACTTGTTAAATATGACATCAGTTTTACTAAACTAAGACACAGATATTAATTTTTTTAAAAAGTTCTAAATGATAGATGTCATGTTCAGTAATATTTTCTCTTCTTTTTCTGCTTTGTAGATTAAGTTAACTTCAATTTTAACACACTAGGGCCGTTGAGATGGCTCAGCGGCGTAAGCGCCTGCCTGGCAAGCGCGAGGGCCCGAGTTCGACTCCCAGATGCCACATACGAAAAAAGGGGCCGGTGATATCGCTCAGCGGCACGGGCGCCTGCTGACGCGCGAGGTCCTGAGGTCGACCCCCCAGTACTCACAAAATAAATAAATAAATAAAAATTTTAACACACTAGAAAGAGCATTTTAACAGTATAAGTTGAATTACAAAATTATATTATAATTCAAAAATAGCAATAAAAATTTAAAATTTTTAAGGCTTACACAAATTGATTTACAGTTTTCCCATAATACTTTTGCTGTATTTATAATATACATTTTTTATTAAAAATTATAATTTTAGAGGCATATTGCCCACTATATGACAAAGAAGCAAGCATAAACATGACTAGTGCATTCATTGTAATTGGATCTATATATGAAACAGTTTTGGGTCAGCATTAGTTCTGAAATAGATTAAGGATGCAGAGCAGATCTTTATGAATATGGTGGCTATCAGTAAAGCAAATTAACATTATATGACCCAGTCAAATAATTCTCATAAGTAAACTTCTAGACAACATCTATTTAAAAGACATATCTAGATAATAAAGGCATAAAAATACAATTTGATTTATAGAAAAATGATCAATTCTATAATTTTTCAGTTTAAATAAGAGAAAAAATTGAGGATAAAACACAATGGGGGCGCAATGTAATATAATTTTCCATTTATCTTGTAATCAGGATAATTATGATATTTTCTCTGTAAAGCAATGATACAAATTTTAAAAGAAGAGCCTAAGTACAATTTTGAGTAACACGCATGTTTTTCATTAAAAATGGAGGTGTTCTTACCTCACAAATTACCTTAGTATTAAATTAAAATGTTATCAATGGTTATTACTAAATTCAATAAATCTTTATTAAGTTAATTTTTACTTCTCACAGTTTTTTGTGAATTATAGCAAGTTATGTATATGCTCCTAGATAGACAAAGAATATATCCTTTTAATAAAAATTTATTTTAGATGAAGTGCTTTTTTTTTTGTTTGTTTGTTTGTTTGTGGGTACTGGGAGTCAACCTCAGGACCTCACGCTTGCCAGGCAGGCGCTTATGCCCCTGAGCCATCTCACTAGTCCTAGATGAAGTGCATTTTATAGTTACTTCAAATCATTTGATGACATTGGATATTATTTTATGTTATTCAGAATGATTAAATTGTCATTAAGGAATTTAAGGTCAATACTGAAAATGAGCTATTTGTTATAATCCTGTGTCACACTTATATACAGCGGTTCATAAAATAATAGTTTACTTTTAATCTAACCAAACTTTCAAGTCAAGCATTATTATTTTGAAATTATTCCAATCATTTTTACAACTCCTTTTCATCGTTATCTCTAGGCTAGGAACCACATGGAACCCCATTTCCATGGCAAGTTCATCCTAGGATTTAGTTATTTCACTCTGAACACCTGGGTCACACTGATTTGGAAAGTCGGCCTTCATTCCCAGTGTTATGTTCACAATTAGATAATAGACTCAAACACTCTGATGAATTGTTCAAAGTGCAGCATAATAATAACCTGCTGAAATATAAACAACCAAAAAAGTAAAAGTAATTTTGCAATACTATTTTGTAGCAACTGCAGATTTATTTTTGTTTTGTTAAATACAACATGCAATATGCCTGATCTCTCTTGTTTTGTGAGTACGTGTGTGTGAAACTACTGGATATCATACATCCAGCTAAAAAACATAAAAATGTACCCTGCTAAACTTTCATTTCACTGACTTCCCGAATGTTTGAACTTAAAATCTGGATCACAACTTAGGCACAGTTTTCAAAATATATAAAACAAAACACAAAGCATACAAATAACTGCTTCTTAAAAATGTTCATGTCCTAATTATAAAATTCACGGCTAGAGAGAGAAGTTTAGATTGTGTGTGTAATTCAAGATGCTAATCAACTGACTTCACATTAGATTACTTCAGATTATTCAGGTAGACTTAACGCAATCACGATTTTGGTAAATGTAAAGAGGGAAGTACAAGAATAGGTTTCAGTGATGTCACATGAAATGGACAGGAGTCAGGGAGTATGGGTAAAATCTAAGAGCTGGAAAATTCAAGAGAATGGATGCACCTCCACGGGTCTTAAAAATGACAGTTGTGCCTCTACCACATAGTTCATTTATGCAGTCCAATAACTCAGCCCCTTCAGGTAGGACAAAAACAATTTTGACAAGATACATTGGATTTTATTATGAACATTGTGTATTTTCAACTGAACATTGGATTTTATTATGGAATTTGTGTATTATTGTATTTTCTACTCGATCAATTAAAGAACATTTTTGAAGGGGAATTAATTTTACATCTCTACCATATTACATCTCTTATTCATATTATTAGAGGTATGTAGGAGATAGGTAAGTGCACAGCTCAAGTTCACTGTGGAGACTCATGAGTGAGTAGTATCTTTCATGTATGTCCCCTTTGATCCTATATTACACCATAAAAATTGAAAATAATACAAATTAAATTTTCAAAAATGGCAGAATGTTTCATATCTTGCTCAATATTTTCTTGTAGATCTCAATTACCAAAATGAAATAATTGATAAATGGTCATATTAACTGAAAAATCCATCATCAAACATTTATTGTTTATATGATGTTTTTAAGACCTCTAAAATGATTCATATTATAATTATGCTTCATAATTACTTTATATAAAACATTTATCTCTTGGTGCTTCTAACATAAATTTAAAAGGTGAAGTCTTTACACATTTAGTTATTAAAAATTTTACATTTATAGTATTTCTATGAGAGATCACATATGACAAGTACACTAGGAACTTTACTTTGTGCCTGTTCATAGCATGAAATTTAAAGCAATCAACATAAATATGGTATTCCTATAGTTGATGCAGGTCACAAACTAGCTCTGGTGTTACTTAGCAACTTAAAGACAAAAATTTCCCTCTTCTTGGGAAATATTGCATTTTCTTATTAACCAGTGTTAGGTTAACTAATATATAAAATGATACATAAAGTGATACCATAGTAAATTTTACTTGTGATTAAATTTATGGTATCAACATAACAATATTTAGATGGGTAACAAGAAAAAACAATTATCATTAATTACCATTAACCAGGTACTTGTCAGATATAATATATCTATATTATATATATGCAATGTTTCTACATTTTTTTCTAGCATAAGCTTCAAAAGGTAGAGTAGAAACATTCCAAATGTACCTGACCACTGAAACCTGGTGTACTCCTTTATGAGAAGTATAGATAATAAAGTGCAATAAAGTATAAATTATCTTTAAAATCAGGAGGTTTTGTTTACATATGCTCAGTGATATTCTATTTTAGTGGCTATGGATGATCACTGTGGTACAAAAATATATTGTTTAGTTATATTCTAATAACTCTGTAATTGATGAAGTATGCATAGATATTTTGTTACTAGTGCAGAGTCTACTCAAGAAGAATGTTTAGGCACACCGTAAAGAAGTAGTCTGATAAAACTATCAGGATAGTCTATGAGGTATTTAGAGAATCACACTCTTATTAGAGAGAACATATATTCATTTAATGAACATAGTTCTGTCATTTTTTAAAGAGTGATGCATGAACACAGCTGATCTGTTTCATCTTCTGATTATCTAATTTATATGTACATGATTACAGCTTACATGTTGAATGCACACAGAACTGGGAGAGTGCACACAATCTGGGCAACGACTCATGGCCAAGGCTGTCTCACTGAGTTGTTTGATTTTTGTCTAACATCACTTTTTGAAATTAATTAGCATCTGCTACTTCAAAACAATACATCTATCTGTTGTAATACATTTCCAATAGATTATAAAATAAATTATAATCACAGTTCTGTGAGTAAACCTCTGCAGTGGTACTCTAAAATATGAGAAATCCTGGGCCAGTGAGATGGCTCAACAGCATAAGCGCCTGCCTGGCAAGCGCAAGGTACTGAGTTCAACTCCTGGGAACCCACACAGGAAAAAAGGGCCGGTGATACCGCTCAGCAGCAGGGGCGCCTGCTGGAGCATGAGGTCCTGAGGTCGACCCCTGGTACCCACACACACACAAAAAGGAAATCTGTGCAAGTCATTTTATAATCGCTTAATGGTCGGTAAGTGTCTCGTTAGAATTCCATTTTGAAGGATCCACTCACCGCAGTGAGACCGCTTGTCTCATGGCTGCCCTAAGAGTTAGGTGTGCAGATGTGACCAGCCACTGAGTACGTTCCTGTAAGTTCGCACTGCCTTAGGGAAATAGGAAATTTAATTTTTTTCATTTGTACTTCTTTGCTAAACACAAAGCTTGAGTTTTCTTTTAAATGTATTGGATTGTTTAAAAACTCTTTCACACTTCTATTTCCTAGTTTTGACAAACATCTAAATATTTTGTAGAAAAAACTGGAGACTAAAATATGTACAAAGATTCCTGAAAATGAATATTTAAAACAGACTATACGTAATTTATTAACTGTAGGCTACAGAGGTTTATTCAATAATAAAATTAAATACTTTAAATGAAAACTTTAATGACCAACTTAAAATATTCTATAGTGCTTTTGTTTTGTTTTTCATTTACATCATTGATTTCAAACACTTGTCTGCATTTTCAGTATTACAGAACACTGTATAAAGGCATTTTTATTCAGAAAGATAGTAAGATTACATGCAAGACAAACACAAGCGGCAGCACGCCAGAGGTCCGGCGGATTCGTCTCTCGCTTCAACAGTGTCGGACGGGACAGACCCGGGGTCTTCCCCACCGTCAGCCGCCTCCCAGTTACGGATTTCCGGCCGCTTCTCGCCCACCTCCTGCTTCCGGGCGGGCAGCGCCGTTCTCCGCGGGAAGCTCCTCTCGGCCGACCTGCCCGGACCTCGCCCACGCGCCTGGACGACTCCGCGGGGCTGCACGCCGCCCTCGGACGCCCGCGGAGCCGCAGCGCGGGCCCCTGCACCTCCTCCGTCCGGGCCTCCACGCCCGCCCCACGCGGTGGCTCCCGCGGGCCGGGCGCTTCCTCCCGAGCCGGCCCAGGAGGGACGTGAGGAGGTGCCGAGCCGGCGCGGGCCGCCTCTCCTCCAGGACGCGCGGAAACCTTCTGAAGACGGGTGGGCAAAACCCCGGACGCCGCGGAGGCCGCCCTGACCCTGGAGAAGAGCCTGCGCCAAGCCCCTCCGGATCTTCATGCCTCGGGCTCTGCCGAGACAGAACCCATCTCTGTGGTTCCTGGAGAACCAGTTTCTAGATGAGGGGCGAAGCTCATCAAGAAGACAGGCGAGAAGCTCGCTGCCCCCCGCAGGCTGGCGGCCCGGCCGGCTGGGCGAGTTCCTCGGAACCTCTTCCGCAGGCGCGCGGCGAGGGGCCCGAGCCCGGCCCTCCCAGGGCTCCCGCGTCCCTGGCCTGGGGCTGGGCTAACCCTCCCCCTCCAGCCACGAGGCAGCTTTTTCATCTCTCTGGAGCCCCCCTCCCAAGTCCTGAACCAACAGAAAATAAAGCTTTTTGCGGGAAAAAAAGAAAAAAAAAAAAAAAAGATAAATACGTTATACACACACACATATAAAAGACATACCGAAGATGATTTGAGCTTAAAAGTATAAGTCTTGACATTTGGAAATTATGCTGTGAAAAGCAATAGAATTATTAGCTGTTAAATTTGTAATATTAGTCTATACAAAATATACAGAATAAATAGCTCCAGAGAACGTATAGTGTTTGAAAGCCGGATGAAAGCATTACTCTCTCTGTATTTCTGTCTCTCCTTCTCTATCCCCTATACAACACATACAGAATAGCTCCAGAGAAGATATCATATTTGAAAGGCAGGTTGAAACCTTACTTGCTCTTGACATAAAATTAGAGAGGTGGGCGTTACACGGGTGAACTATTGGGGAATTAGTGAAGAGTATTTTTTTGTTTTTCGTTTTTTTTTTTCTTTTCATTAAATATACTAATAAACCATTAAGGGTTTAAAATAATGCCATTCGTTTTTTATGAATTGCCTCAGAAAACCTAGGAGTAAAAAGATACATGCAACCTGGCACAGAAAGGGATAAAAAATGATGTATCTAAATAAAGACTTAGAAGTAGAAATGCTAGAATGAAAATCAGATGAAACTGCATAGGAGTTTTTGTTTTTGCTTAATTGGGGCCTTTAATTATTACATAAAATTGTATAGTTATGGAGTACCATGTGATTTTTAATAAATACGTACATTGTGTAAAGTTCAAATCAGTATAAATATATCTGTCTTCAATATTTATTAGTTCTTTATGGAAAACTATCTTTAAAATTATTTTCACTTAAAACACATTCTTCTAACTTGTTTAATTATGATAACAGATAGAATGGTTTTTAAAAAATGAAAGTGAGAGATAATGAGACTCCTTACTTTTGTATTACGAAAAATCCAATCAGAATGACCCCCCATCAGCAATTACAAACTTTCAAATTAAAACAATAATGCAATACTGATGGTACTAGTGAGTAAACAAGAGTACACATTTTTGAATACACATCAGTTGGAAGGAGGTAATGACCAAAGTTAAATTTCCATTTCTGAAAAGGCATGTTCCAGTTAGAATGATAAGAGGTTATAAGAAATCTTTCAGAAACTTAAATTGTTCTGTCTTTGAGAACCAAGGAAAGATTCTGAGGCACGCACGGTTCCTGCAGTCAGAAGAAAAGCTTAGAGTAGAGGAATACCGAGGAGAATCTTAAATTCGTGTGTGCTACTATGCACATTCTATTGCTTGTGTCTGAACCACTCAAGGACATAGGTATCCACTGGAGCAAAGACAAACATTCTGTTTTTGTATCCAAAAAGTAGATTGTCCTTTTATTAAAAGTGATTTTCTTAAAAATTAAAAAAGTCTTCAATTTGGTATAAACAAATTTTGCTGATTCTTGATATTGTTTTCTTATGCAAGTGGAGTCTTTTTCAGAAAGACCTAGCATATACCTGTGCCTTAAAGAGTTTTACTTAATTTATCTTCCTGCCAATTCATTGTTTTAGTTTTTATATCTAGATCTTCAATCTATTTTTACTTGACTTTGGTACAAGGTTAGAGACAAAGGTATAGATTCACTCTTCTGGATAGCCAGTTTTCCCAGCATCATTTGTTAAAGATACTATCTTTTCTGCAGCATGTTTTTTGGCCTCTTTGTCAAAAATCAGATGAGGTGCCTGGGCTTGCTTTTGCCTTGTCAATTCTATTCGACTACTCAACGTGGCTGTATAAGAATGGCTATCGTCACAGACTCAAACACAACAAATGCTGACAAAGTTGTGGGGCAAAAGAGTCCATCTTCCTTCTGGTATCATAGTAAAGATATCCATCATATTACAGTGATACATGCACCACTGTGTTTACAGTTCACAATAGCTAAATTATGGAAGATGTGTAAATATACATACATATATATATATATATATATATATATATGTCTGTCATAAAGGATAAATACCAGTCATTTGCAAGAAAATGGATTGAGGGCCGGGCATGTAGCTCAGTGGCACAAGCGCAAGGTCCTGAGTTCCTTTCCGGTACAAAAGAAAAGAAAAGAAAAGAAAATGGATTGACCTTGAGACCATAATGCTTACTGAAATAAATCAGATGTACAAAGTTAAGTGTCAAATAGTTTCTGTTATATGTGAAAACAAAAACATAAGAAAATAAAAAATGATTGGTAGGAAACAGGGAGTCAGATCATGTGGCATTGGGAAGGAGATCTGGGGAAAAAGGAGGGAGAGTTGGAAGTGAGAGGAAGGAAAAACGATCAAGATGGAAAGGGTGGGCCGGTGAGATAGCTCAGTGGCATATGCGCCTGCCTGGCAAGTGCGAGGTCCTGAGTTCGACTCCTGGAACCAACATACAAAAAAAAAGGGCCGGTGATATCACTCAGCGGCAAGGACGCCCGCTGGCGCGTGAGGTCCTGAAGTAGACCCCCGATACCCACAAAAAAAAAAAAAAAAGATGGAATGGATATATCTACCAATTCCCCAAGACAAATGGAATTGTTTTGTATTGCAAACATATACTATATATGTAGCTACAAATGATGATCTTTTTAAAGCATTACTTGCCATATTAATAAAAAGGAAAAATATGCATTCTGAAAAGAAAATCAGTAAACTTCATTTTCTCACAGTACATTCAAATGTTTGAATTAGTACTCAAAGATTAGGAATTTATTTGAAGTATACCCAATAACATAAAGTTTAATTTTTTTATTATAACAGAAGAACAAAATAACAACTGAACAGTAAAATATGAAAAATATCAAATTAAAATGATAGAAAAAAATTTTGTTTTAATATACACTGAATGAAATTAACTGCTGGATGGAAATGAGAGAGGAAAAGTCACTGAACTGAGTGATGAGACAAATTATAGAATTTCAGCAACTGAAAAAGTACAATTTAATATGAAAAGCTAAAAGATTTATTTACAATATAAAAAAATTTATTGTTTATTTTATTAAACTTTCAGAAGTGAAGAAATGAAAAAACTGAATGCTTGATAAAAAGACCCCAAATTAATTGATTTAAAAATCTCACTAAGCTCTGAGCTGAAAACAATGTGAAGGAAATCACACCAAAGCATTTTATACTAAAAATTATTAAAACCCCAAAATTAAAAACATTTTGGAATGATTTATCACTTAAGAGTCACCTTAAACCTTGACCCTACCTTCAGTGAAAATAATTTTAAAATCACATGAAAATTTATGTTATAAATGTTTGAATATTATCCTATTGGATGGAACTATGCAGAAAAATAGAAATAACACTACAAATTCTAGACAAACAATAAAAGATACACTATATAAAGGCTTTAGAGAGTTAACAGATGTGAACTTAAGCTGAATAAAATTATGTAACAGAGTAGTGATTAAAATGAAAAAAGAATTAATCACATAAAACAAATTATATCCTGAGATACTAGGTGCTGAGTAGGCCTACAAAAGAAGAAGGAGGAGGAGAAGGAGGAGGAAGAGGAGGAGGAGGGGGAGAAAAACATGAAGAAGCAGAAAATAAAGAAGAGACTCAACAAATCAAATATATGAGTGTGCCTCAACACAAACAAGACCATATGGGTCCAGCATGCATAAGGTAAAATTTCAAAATCTGAAACGCTCTAAAATTGAAACTTCTTGAGAACCTACATTTGAAAAGTTTGTATTTTAGAAAAAAAAAAGTTTAAGATTCTTGGAGTACAGATGTTCAACTAGTAATGGCTATGCAAAAATTCCAAAATCCTGTAAATTCTGAAATCTGAAAAATTTTCAGTCAGAAACATTTTAGAGTCCACTCAACCTGTACAACACAAATTCATAGCTAATGTCATGTTGTATGGAAAAAGTTGAAAACTTTTTCTGTAATATCTGGAATAAAACCAAAGGCTCACTCATATGACTTCTTTTCAACATGGTGCTGGAATTCCTAGTCCAGTGATGTCATATCTTTTAGAGACCAAGTGCCCAAACTGGAACCCAAAACCCACTTATTTGTCACAAAATGCCAGCACAGCAATTAAACCGGCCTGCTCGGTAGCTGAAGCGATGCTGGGGCAACTTGGCTCCTGTGCTGACAGAGGACTCTGTCTCCGCCGAGGCACGCATGCATAGATTCACCACCACTGTCCTAGACAGAGCAATGGGCAAACAAGGCTAAAAGGACCTCTGCATTGGATAAGAGAAAGTTATGTTATCCTTGTTTGCAGACAACATGATACTGTGCACAGAAAATCCTAAAGAAGAGCAAAAGCCTTTTCGAGGTCAAGAAATAATTCAGCACTTTCAGGATACAAAACCAACCTACATGCATTAATGGATCTCAATTGACCAATAAGAAACTAGCTGAAAAGAAATATAAACTCCATTGTATTTAAATAGTTTGCAAAAAAAATGCAACACCTCCTAAGTAATCTAACCAAAGGAATAAAATCTATACATGATTACTAAACCTCTGCTATCTTAGTTACTTTCTGGTTATTTAGAAAATACACCTGAAACCCACAACTTATAGGAGAAGAGGTTTATGCTAGCACATGGTTTTTTGAGATTTCACTCTAGGATTGGCTGCTCAAATTTAGACATGGCATTGTGGAAGGACCTGGCATAGCGGAAAACTTCTCCCCTCCTGAGCCAGGGGCAGAGAGAGAAGGGAGGAGCCAGGGAATGAGAGAGTTTTCCATATCGCACCCCCAGTGAACTGGTCCCTCTTACGACCAGGACCAACTCCTAACAGCACATTTAGCTGTGGATTTACCTCTTGATCAGTTCACTGAGGGGCATAGTGAATATATACATATATATATTAATGTGAATATATTCATATATTTGTATGTACACATCACATGATTCCCATTAATATGCATGATTTTTATGTTTTATGTGCCAATCAGTAAATAAATTTTCAAATAAAATTTGATAGATGAATCTAATTACATTAAGAAATGAATAACATTTTGAATCATCTTTGTCTAATTTATTTTCATAGAACACAATATCTTATTCTGCAACTACAGAAAAAGAAGACTGCAGTCTTTTGAAGATACATGATACATTCACAAAGACGGATAAAATTTCAGGCCATGAAAAGTTCTTCATTTACTCATAATTGTTTAAAATACTGAATTCTTAATGCTTTCTGAAAAGTTGAAATTAAACTAAGGTTAACAATGATAACTTTGTAATTTATTCTTTCTACATGAATCAAGAGAGAAACTATCTCACAAAATTTGGAAAATATTTTAAAACAGAACAATGAAAGAACATATATCAAGTTTAATGGAATGAAGCAATGTGTTACGTAATTATCATTTACACTGTAAAGCTTAAAATGATCCACCTACATTTCCCTTGTAGAACACAAAAATATAAGGGTAAAGCCAAAAGATATCAACTATAAAAATGTAGTACAGATGCAGAGCAATGAAGTAAAAAAACAGTGAAATAATAAAGATGATTGACAAATTTAAATATAAATTCTGTAAACAGATACACAAAATTTTTTGCAAATTTTTCTTGGCTCATCAAAAAATAAAGATAAAGTACACATATAATGAAAGAATAAGGAATATATTCTACAGATCTCACAATCATTTAAAGGATATTTCACAGAGTTATGCAGACAACTTTGACAGATTGTAAGGATTAACATTCTTTAAAAATACTATATATTGACACCAACAGAAGGTGAAGTACATGTCTCTATATCCATAGAACTTACATTTTCTTGTAATCAAAAGTTTTCCATAAAGGCAACTGAAAGTTGTAAATATTATTATCTTACTAGATATTTACGTGGGTATCGGGAGTCGACTTCAGGACCTCGCACTTGCCAGGAAGCGCTTGTGCCACTGAGTGATAACACTGGCCCTTCTTTTTTCCTTTATGTGGGTTCCGGGAGTCGAACTCAGGACCTTGCGCTTGCCAGGCAAGCACTTATGCCACTGAGTCATCTCACTGGCCCCTTATTAGATATTTAGAGAAGAAAAAATGCAGTACTATACAAATACTTCAAAGAAATATGGGAGTAGAGAAAAATGCCCAAGTTATTTTATGTGACCAATGTGATAACACTACCAGAAATAATTATTATAGAATATTGTTAAAAAAAAATCTTTGTTGCAAAAAACGATCTTCCATTACTTTAAATATCCACATATGGTCTTGCTGCCTAAACTAAAGATACAGTCCTGAGTACTCTTACTCAGAATATTTATCAGGGTCGTTTTCAGGGAACAACCCAGAGAATTGAGTTAATATATCCTCCAGACCAGATGGCAACTAACTTTCATTTGCTAAGAAGCAGTGAATTCCTCAAATTCTACGTATCAACAAAGAAGCATAATCCACGGTTTAGGCATGCATTGATGCTGAGTTCTATGAATCTTTCCCTGGGCATTGGATTGGATACAAAGGAGAGATACCCTAAGTAATAAAGTATGTTTTGTCCATCATAGGAGTCTTTGTCTTTCTATAGTATCCATGAAACTCTGATAGGCTAACTTATTAGCCTGTAGGTAGCACAAACATCACAGAACCAGCATGAGTTTGACAATCCCTCAAGAACATACAACAGTGTCCTAACAAATCTAACTTAGTAATATAGAAATCATAACCAAGTGGTATTTATTTTAGAGCTGAAAAGATGACAATATCAAATATTATTTAATCAATTCAAATCAGTAATAAAATAATGCATAAAATCATCTTTAATTAAAGAGAAACATAAATATAGTTTACAAAATTAAATATTCATTTCTAACTAAAATTAGCAGCAAGTAAGGATAAGAAAGAAACCTGCATAAACTGAAAGAGAACCCATTAAGCATGGTATTTAACAGTAAACCTTTAAATATTTTTCCATGAAGAATGGGTAAAAAGCAAGGGCATGCTATGAAAAGAAACAAAAAGATGTTGATGATAAACAAGTAAGGTATTGCATCTCTATTCACATATAATTGTTTATCTAGAAAATATAAGGTCTATACACAGAAATATAAGAAGTAGTAAATAAAACTTCAGAGGATCAAGTCTGTTATAAATCATAATGTGTTAGTTTGTAGAAATACAAAAGGTAAAAAAATTACATGGATAATACTAAACAAGAACTAGTTAGGAATAATTAGAAGCATACCATTTTCATATGTTATCTTTTTTTAATTTTTCAGATTTTTTTTAAGCGACCTGTACATTCACTTAAAATGCCTGAAAGTTTTACAGGTAAAATTTGGCAGTTTTAATATACAGTTTATAGGTAATTTCAAAGAGTAAGAATTGTCAAAAGAGGGATCAGGAATGACATAATTAAATACACTTTCACTGAGCTACTAAGAATATAAACCAGATTAGAGTTTTTGAAGTAAAAACCAAAGATAATCAAATAAAAACATTAGACTCCTATATCTCCCATCAGAATTTTTCAATGAAGGACTTCATGGTAAGAAATAAATTTTCTTTCTTTATTTGTCCTGTGAATTTGTGCTTCTTTAGCTTAGCTTGGTCTGGGTTGGATTTTACCTGACAGCTATGTCAGTGATCTAATAGCATAGAGATAGTCAAAGCTACAAGGGATGAAAAGAATCTCGTACATATTGCTGGCATTAATAGGTGGTAAGATTCAGAGTATGAATTAAGATTCTTTCTTTGAAAGGGTTGAGTAGACTTCTATTATACACAAATGAAAGGTCATTTGTGCATCAGTTGGATTCACTTGATTATGGAAAGAATTGTGTTCTCATGCAGTTGTTATTTTCTTGTCAGTTTAAATTATGATTTATACTTGTAATATAAGCACAGATGTTTGGCTCATTTTTCTAGAACTAACTTAAAAGTTTTGTGCTTATTGTAAAATGGTGACTTAAAGTACAGTTACAATAAGTCATGCCTGAAAAAATTTATTTTAGCACTTTTAGTTCAGTTTACTAATATGTAGGAGTTTAAATTTCAGTTAATAAACTCAGATTCAATTCTGATCCTAATATCTGATAACAAAATAATATTTAAATACATTTTTATATATATTTGCCTTACATAATGTACAGAAAAAAATAGAGTGTGTATTCTATTCTAGTCAAGGGTTCAGGAAGTTTAAGATCTAAAATTTTGAACATATTTCTATTTATTTTTCTGGTAAATTATATTCATCATTTAAACCCGGTTAACTTTTAAATTTATAATGTGCTTTAAACTATAATTCCTTCCCCATTACATTAATATCTTAAATATATATATAACATATGTTAAATAAGCCCTTATTATATATATATATTATTTTAATTATTTAATTTATTCAGGAAAACATATATTTTTCCAATCTGAATTTATATTGAAAGAAATTACCTTTTTTTGTTTTTCTGTGTTTTTGAGAAAGGATCTAGCTATGTGTTCAAACTTACTATGTACCCCAGGCCATGATCCTCCTGCCTCAGTATTCTGAGTACTGGGGATTACAGACCTGTGAAACCAAGACAGGCTAGGCAAAAAATCTGAGGTTCTGTTTTGGAAAAATGTTTTATTTATTTATTTATTTATTTATTTATTTATTTATTTATTTATTTATTTATCTATTAGCCCAGATCTTTCTATGTGGTTCAGACTGGATTTGAGCTCACCTTGTAGCCTTGGTGGTCCTCAAACTTGTGACAATCCTCCTGATTCAGCCTCCCAAGTACCAGGATTACAGGCTTCAGCTTTCCAATATGGACTTGCTGCACACTCTGCAGTGAGCTCCAGATCTTTTGTCTGGGTCCTCCAGCTCTCTAGAACTCAGATGACCCTTTTGCATTCTTCCATCCCTGACTCTGTATGCAGCCATTTTAAGTTTACCTTGTAAATCATATATATATAATTTTTTATATGAAATATATTTGTTTTAGATGCAGTATGATGTTTTTCTTATACAATATAAAAGATGAAAATGTGTACAAATGTAAAGTGCTTGCCTAAAGGCAGTTACACAAATCTGTCATTTACCTCTTCTAGGAACAAATAAAATAGGAAAGGACTCCTGAACTCAGTTTCCCAATCAGTATGATGTATTGATAATGTTCAAACTGACTGAGAACACTGAGACTAAAATAGATGGTGAGCTTAAATATAACACCAAAGAATTACATGTGGCAAAAGAGCATGTCAAGCTGCAAAAAATAAAAAAAAATTTTTTAAAGGACAATTTGAAAGAAATAATTTAAGGTCACACCTTGACTTAAGCTGCTGAACTAAAAAAAAAATTGCCATCTTCTATTTTATTCTTTCTATTTTATGCACTAAACTGAAAAAAATTTTTTAAAATGAGATTTTTCTTTTGGATCTAAAATATTCTTGCATTATATTAGCCCTCCAAACTGATTATTATGTGCTTTTACTTATTGATTTTGCCATTAACATATTTGGAAATAATTAGCTGTTTTTTTTCCAGTGCTTATGCTGAATTTATTATTCCAGAATAGTCTCAGTGATAGGAAATCAATTTTAATACTCTTTTTGAAACTTTTTGCCACAGTGATTCTTGAAATTTCTTTTACTTTTATTTGAAAATTTTATGTGTATTTCTAAAACAATGTCTAAATGACTAAATTCTTTGATGTATTTCTTTCAATATAATCAGTCAAGTTTAAATACCACTAAAATGACAGGGATTCTGGTTTTCTGGATTTTGTAGAATAGTAAGTGTGTAAAGAAAGCATAAAACAATGAAAGGCAGTGCAACATAATTTGATTTTTCCATTTATCTTGAAAAATATTGTTTAAATTATTTGTGATATGCTTCACAGTACATTAATTAAAAACTACTAGCTTCCTAGTAGTAGAAATTTGAGGTTTAAATAAGTAACTAAAATCCAGTTTCAATAAATCTCATCTGGGTTTATGTACATCTGAGATACTGGAGTTTTGTGAAGCGTTAGAAAAAACGCTGTATAGGTTGGCTTCCATAAATGGAACTTATTTTAAAACGTGATGTGTCCTTCTGGCATGTTTGATTTCTTTAACATTTCTGTGTCCCAGAAAAGTCTGATAAGTCCTCTTTGCAGTTTTCCTGACAACTTTGCACATTAGAGCTATGCAACATTGTTTTAAAAGATGAGGAACCCTCTTGACTCATTTCTCCCTACCCTGCTTTTTCTGACTTCAATTAAGATTTTTATAATATTTTTAGCATTTTATACCCTTTCTTGGCTTATCAGTTGCCCTTATTTTTACTTATTTTAATATTTCCCTCCTGATAAAGTTTATAAGTTTTGAGGTTGCAGAGACAACATTTCTTCGAACCTGACCATAGTACTCAACACATCTACCTTTAATTGGAAATCAGAGAGAATATATTTACATACTGTAATTTGAAATACTTGAAAAAGTAAGTGTGTAAAACTATAGTGTATTTTCATTAATTCGGGCCGGTGAGATGGCTCAGCGGCTTAAGCGCCTGCCCGGCAAGTGCGAGGGCCCGAGTTCGACTCCCGGAACCCACATACGAAAAAGGGGCCGGTGATATCGCTCAGCGGCACAGGTGCCTGTTGGCGCGCGAGGTCCTGAGGTCGACCCCCCGGTACCCACCAAAAAAAATAAAATAAAATAAAAATATTTTCATTAATTCATGAAAAATGATGAAATACAATTTTAAGTGTTTTTCAATATTTTCCATTTAGACATGTCCTCTACAGTTCTTTTATGTTCTCAGTATGGTACATCATGTTCAGAAACCTGCACATTCTTTTTTATAAAAATTTTAATTAGATGTCTGCTTACAGTGGCAGATTTTTTAATGAAACAGTAAATTTTTTTGAAGAATAACATTGATATTTATAACATCTTTATCTCCACAAATTAAAAATTTTTGTAGGGTGCTTCTTAATGTTATATCAGATTATTTATTCAACAAATAGTTTTATTACTTCAAATTCCACCACTCTGAACTTCAGTTTTCATTTATTCATTTCTGCAAACCGAACCACACCTCCTAACAACTCATTCAGCTATGAATTGATAAACACACTACCAAGTAACACATGACTCAAAAATATATCCCAGCCATTCATGTTGGAACATGCCTGGAATTCCAGTGCTCTGGGAGACTGAGGCAGGGGGACCACAGGTTCAAGTCCATTCTGGACAATTTAGTGAGATTCTGTCTCAAGAAAGCCAATAATATTAATAATAATAATTTTTAAAAGACTAGAATGTAAATCAATGCAAAAGTACTAGGTTCAATCCCAGTATCCCCAAAAAATAAAAAGAAAATTGTCAACAAAGTTTAAAAGTACTTTAACACAATGATTGTGAAATGCTGTTGATATCTGTGGGTTGCAACTAAGGCAGTATTTACAGGGAAATGTATAGTATTGAATACATATGTTGGAAAAGGAAGAAGATTGAAAATTTATTACCTAAATTTTCATCTCAAAAAACTAGCAAAAGAGGAATAAAATAAAACTAAATCACCTAAATAAATACTTCAGACAAATTAATTTTGCAAAGTTTATTTAAGCCTGTCCTGCCTGTTCTTCTCACTTTAGTTAAATTATCAGAAGGCCCTTAGCTTGAAGGTGTGTCCCTACTTTTGAATTTCTACATAATCCACAACCTTATATAGGATGTATACAAATGAATATACCTGAAAAATACAGCAAAAAACTGATTTTCAGTTAACTGAGTTTCTCTCAATTTAAATTTCAGTCAGTTATGGAGAAGAAGAAAAATCTCACCTTGCCCAAATTAGTCAAATTGTTCATCAAACACTTCCCAAATAAAACAGATATCTGGGTATAGGCAATTATGTGATTACTTTTATGTTCTCTCTATAAAAGCTCATTGCTCACATTGGTGGATGGAGCCTTCTGAAATTATTCTTGTTGTAAGTTCTGCCAGATTCAACAAAATATTAGCAAACTGAACTAACAATGTGTGAAAATTATTATCTACCACTGGCAGCATGGGTTTCACCTAGGTATGCATGAATGGTTCAGTATTCAAAAAGCAATTAATGTGATCCATCACAACAGGCTGCAAAACAAAATATTACATGATATCAATAGATGCAAACAATTCATAAAATATAGCACACATTCATGATAAAGCTCTCCGAAAACCAGGAAAATAAGGAAAAGTCCTCTACTTAGTGAGGACTAGCACTTAAAAGTACACAGGTAACATCATACCTAGTGATGAGAAAATCAGTTTTCTCATTAAGATAAGGACCAAAACAAGGATAGAGTCTCAAATTGCTTGAAGCTAATAACAAATTCTATTAAAATTGAATTTATGTATATTAAAAACTGAGATTTTAAGTACAGTTTAATAAAAATAGGGGCAAATAAAGACTAAGGTACAAAATGTTTAATTGCCTCACAGTGACCCTTTCTTTCCTTTTCATCAACCATTATCCTTTCCCTAAGGAAATTCAATTGTTATTCTTATTTTAATCCTACCACACATCAGCTTTGATGTTCTTAAACTAAAAATGTTGACATTTGTTCTGACAGGGATATTACTAGGGGATTATCTCCATCATATGAACCTTTTGCTTTTGCTTTTATAAAGGAGGTTTGTTGAAATTTGTTCTTTGTAATAGCGCAAATGCTTTGGTCCAGATCTTACTCATAATATATGTCATCACTGGATTTAAGCAGAAGACAAGAGATTTTATAAGAAAATTCTCTCATTTTGAGGATTCAGATTTCAATTTATGTTTTCTGCAGCACACATTGTGGCAAGAAAAGTTAACTCTGGACTGCTATTTCCTTTTGTACTCCTTGGGTTTTGTTACTTATCAGGACAAAGAAGGAAACAAAAAATAGAGGGAAAATTTGTGTAGGTTTCAGGAATTCATTCCCTGTGACTTCTTAAATCCTGCCTCAATTTTCATCACTTCTGATAAAGTTTCAATTTTGTTATTGCTGTTTGCAAATTTCTTAGACTGCTTTGTTATTTCTGTGTAAGTCTGTTTCTACTTTTGTGAATAATTTCTGTTTTTGTAAGTGTCAAGAAAGTTGGCCACTGTTGGTCATAAATGTATAGAAACAGTTTTCAAGCAAGAGATTGTTGATATTCAACAATATGCATTTTTGTTTCCTAACAGAATGAAATAGAAAACTACAACATAAAATTTTTATAATTCAAATTTTCATATTATACAATAAATTTCTTCTCTACACTAGTTTAATACTAGGTATTAAAAATATATAAAAAACTCTAAATGAGTTTGGAGATTCTTTTGCTGTTAAGTATATGATTAGCATCTATTTACTAATAATCTAAATTTTAGCTATAAATTTCTAAATATTTTTCTAATTTAATAAAAATCAAATCCATAATTGTACTTGAAAAGTATTTTCTACTAGTTAGATACACATATACAGTAGGTTCCCCATGCTAATTAGAATACATGTTCTTCAAACTTCAACAAAACATAGAAATAAGGATCAATGCAATAGTATAGAGGAAGCAGAAACAACTCCAGACACATATAGCCATCCGATCTTTGACAAAGGGGCTAAAAACATACACTTCCAGCAGCTGGTATTAAGAAAACTGCCTAACCACATAGAAGATTACAGCTAGATCAGTATCTCACACCACTTGGTAGTCTAAAATCAAAATGCATCAAAGATCTAAATATTGAAACAGAAACACTTAACCTGCTGGAAGATAAGGTAGGTAGAACTCTTGAAGTCATAGGTATTGGTAAAGACTTTCTGAACCAGACCCCAATTGCATAAGAAATAACATCAAGGATCAACAAGTGGGACTATATCAAATTTAAAAGCTTCTCCACAGCAAAGGAAACAACCATCAAAGTGAAGAGACAATTACACAATGGGAAAAAATTGTCAGCAACTCCTCTGTCAGAGGACTAATACTTAGAATATATGAAGAACTCAAAAAATTAGACCACCACCCAATAAAAGGCATAATCAAAAATGGGTGATTGAAATGAATAGTCACTTGAAAGAAAAACAAATACAAATGGACTACGAATACATGAAAAAAGTTCAATGTCAGTGGCCATTAGAGAAATGGAAACTAAAACAATGAGATTTTATCTTACTCCCCCCCCAGAAAAAAAGCCAAACATCAAGAAATCAAGTAATAACAAATGCATACAAGGCTTTGGTGAAAAGGAATACTCTTACATTTTTTGTGGGACTGTAAATATTTTTGGCAGGAATGCTTTCCATTATTGAAGTGAAAGAAATCAGCCATAAAAGATTAAATACTTTATGGAAATTACTATTCAAATTCCTCAAAAAACTAACTTGAAATATCACTCAACCAAGCTATTCCCTCTTTGTGTATCTTTTTATAAGAGTTAAAACATCATGTTACACAATACATGCAAACCAATGTTTATGGCAGCACAATTTATACTAGCTAAAACGACAACAGCTTACCTGTCCATCAACAGACAAATGTATGAAAATAATGTGGTATTAATACAATGGAATGCTAGTATGCTATAAAGAAGGATGAATGTAAACATTTGTAGGAAAATGGATACACCTTGTAAACATAATTCTAAGTGAAAGTAATAAGTCATGTAAGCTTAAAACCATATGATTTCTTTTGTATGAGAAAACCAAAGTATAAATAGGGAGCAAAATAAATGAAAGAAAGTGTGGTATTTATCAACAATGGAGTACTACTCTGCAACAAAGACAATAAATGTATTTCATTTGTAGAAAATGGATGCACCTTGAGACCAGATGTTTAAATAAATCAGACATAAAAGCTTAAATATCATACAATTTCTCTTAAATGAAAAATCCAATGCATAAATAAATTATAGAGCAAAAAATAGATGTTAGGGGAAACAGAGATCTGTTGCAAAAAAGAAAGAGACTAAGTGATGTACAGAAGAGGAAGGGAGGGGAGGGAAGGAAAGGGAAGGAAATAAGAAAAGAATTAATGTGTGTTTATATATGTAGTAACTTCTCACAACAAATGTAATTATGCACTGCAAACAGGTACTAAAAAAATTAAGAGGGAGAAACTACTTGTAGTGTTTTTATTATAAGAAAATTAATGTGTACATTTTTGCATGAAAACGTACTTAAAACAAGCTGTCTTTCGGGTAAATACATTTTCAAGGAATTTTATAGTATTTACTTTTTTTTATTTTTGTGGGTACTGGGGGTCGACCTCAGGACCTCGTGCGCCAGCAGGCGCCTGTGCCACTGAGCGATACCACCGGCCATTTTTTCGTATGTGGGTTCCGGGAGTCAAACTCGGGCCCTTGCGCTTGCCACGCAGGCCCTTATGCCTCTGAGCCATCTCACCGGCCCCTATAGTATTTACTTTTTAATATCAGACTTGAATTTTAGTTAAAATACTAAAACCAAAATTGAGTTATAGCTTTAACACAGAATACATGGAAATATTATTTAACATTCTTAACTGTCACGAGTTATTTCATTACAGAAATCATTGTTTTGTGCATACAATAAATTGTTTTTGTGAATGTCAGAACGTCCACACATCACTACAGATTTAAGAATGACTGGCTCTGGAAAAAATGGTCATTTGGCAGAATTGTCCTGCAGCAAATATGTGCCATAATTTACCGCTGAATCTGCATGCTCAACAGATGGTGAGCTGAATACAGTGCAGCTGGAGCTAAAATATATTTTTAGAGGAAAAATATATACATTGGAGAGAAAATGGTAATGGAAAAGAGGAATATTAGCAACATATCTTCAACTCATAGAGAAACTAGGGCAGTCTAAATCATTATTAAAATTTCATTCTAAGCAAAATAATGGATCCTGCTGGATTTATTTCAGCTTTGAACTATGACATGACCTTTGGGCCAAAACACAACATTTAAATAAAGATATGTCTTTGTTATAATCTAGATTTAGCTTTGTAGTAACTTGTTTCTTAGTAAATCTGTAAGAATATTTTACCCTAATGCATACAGTAATGCAAACCAGAGCCATCAATACATAGTACTTCTAGTTGGTTGCTCTGTGATACCGCTGCATGTAAAATTAGATTCATAGTTTTTTTGAAAACCGATTTGATGCAAATTTTAAGTATTTCCACAAGTTACAAATATTAGCAGAGCATATGTAAACTACTTCCTGAAGATTAGCATCTTCTCCCATGTTTTGTCAATACTTTCATTCCCCATGACGGATTTCTACAAAATAACTTTTACGTTCCCATTTTCCCATTATGCAAATAAACATTTTTGTTGTTAACATTTCCCAGATAATAAATTTGTCTTTTCTTTAGCTGAAGCATAAGGCTACAGCTTTAATATAGCGACTGCCATAGCAAATCAGAGTTAAAGCTCATAACAGTGACCAATACTATTAAGAGCTAAATGGAAATTAGAGTTTAAATATAACAAACCCTTTATTACTCCATTTCTTTATACTGAATTGTTTATAAACATGCACATACTAATATTAATTTTTATGATTATGTCCACAACTTGATCACAATCATAGCTAATTTAACAACATTTAGCTAATAGGTCAGATAAAAACAAGACAGAAAAAATATATCTTTTCATCTCTAGACATCATTTTACTGGAATTTCAAACATGTATATGTAATGAAATCAAAGAGAAATTTGCAATGACCAAAATAATGACTTTTTAACAATTGCAATGTGAATTTACAATTAAACAAGTTATTGAATGAGTTTTCTACCATATTCAACATGGTTGGAAATAATAACAATTTTTTGTGATTAATCGATTAGGCTGTAATATTATCTTGGATGGACAGTATATATCAAAGGGATTTAGGACTCAATTTTGAGAAAGAAAATGATTTCAGAACTACCATTTATTTCATAGAATTTACAATTTACTCAACCTCCAAATACCTCAATGTATTCAAGCATGATATAATATCACCTCTAATTTTTTCTAGTGGTCACACAAACACTGTCACAGTGTGGGGAGAGAAGAGCACAGTGATGTAAAAACCAGGAGATGGAGTTCACAGCTCCACCATGGAGTTCACAGTTCACCCAGAGCCATGTTGGATGTTAAGTACCACAGGCCATTCTGAAGAGAAACCTGTGTGGGCACTTCCTGTCTTCAGAAGTGTCTCAGTGTTTCTCCTTAATTTTCTATGACGGTTGCACAGTGTATCCTGAATTATTACTACTGCTTTGTAGTTTTTTCTTTACTGTAATCACTTGCACCTGGAAACATCTGCTCATTTCATTTTCTCATTAAACACATAATAAGTAGTACTAGCTTTAAATAATGTGAGGTGCTTTAGGGTTAATATTCCTTACTACAAAAAGTATAATGGAGACTACAAACTTCACAGTGAATCATCCACATTTTTTTTTGTTATCAGTCCTATCCTACTACTGATGTAATTAACCCACTTTGATTCTCAGCTACATTGGATTTTGAAGGTTTTTGTTTGTTTCCTTTCTCAGAAACAGCTGAGGAAATCACATTAACAGGCATTGTAAAGATATGGTTCTGTCTAAATTAGCTTTCTGCAATCAAGGAAGTATTTATTTTTCTTCATTTGTTTAACAAGAGCTAGGATATAAAAAAGGAATAAAATTGTTTATACCTCATTCTGAAATTATGCCACAGATTTTTAACTATGTTTTAAATCTAGGGCCCACACACATCTTCCGTAAAAAGTCAGAGTTTAGGGGCTGGTGAGATGGCTTAGTGGCGTAAGCACCTGCCTGGCAAGTGCAAGGGCCGGAGTTCGACTCCCGGAACCCACATACGAAAAAGGGCCGGTGATATCGCTCAGCGTCATGGGCGCCTGCTGGCACGCGAGGTCCTGAGGTCGACCCCCAGTACTCACACACACACAAAAAAAGTCAGAGTTTAAATATTTGGGCTTAGAATTTCATGGTTCTCTCATTGCTGCTTAGCTTGTTGTACAGCAAAATACAGCCACAAACAATACATAAAATAACAAGTTTGACTAGGCCCCAGTACAACTTGACTTAAAGAAAAAAAAATAGTAAGTGATGTGAAGGATTTGGCCTGTTGACTATAATTTCCTAACCCTGCTTAAAAGATAAAACTTTAATTCACAACATATTAGAACACTAACAAAAATTCTTACTTTAAAATGTGTTCTAAATCCTTTTATTTCACATTTTCTTTTTATGAGTAGACCAAAAGAACAATTGGAAGAGTAAAATCACTACTGTTTTTTCATTACTTTATTTCTCCAAATTGTTCAGGTAATTCACACAGAAAAAACAGTATTGTATGAATGAAGTAAGTTAATGAAAATAATTAGATAATACTGTTAAAATTATGAATAAAAGAAAATCACACAAATGATCACCTGCTATGGCTTGTGTTCAGATGTTCCCCCAAAGCCTCATGCTGTCATAGGTGGGGCTTTTTCTGGATCTAGAGTGTGAGATTGATTCACAGTGCAATGCTGGGATTAAGGGTGTGTGATTACTAAATCGGTCCACTGATAGGTTTGGCACCACCTTAATCTGGATAGTTTGTATAGAGTATAAAAGGGACAGAAAGATGCTATTAAGGTCACTTGTTGCTTTTGCTGCCTTCTGCCTGCCATGAATTGCTCTACTCTGTGAAGCCACCCTGCCTTGGAGCCAGCTGATTACGGACTTTCACATCTCCAAACTGTGAGCTAAATAAACTTTTCCTCCTTTAACTTTGATTGTCAGGTGTTTTGTCTCAGCAATGAGGAAAGTAACTAAGAAATCACCCAAATCATAAAATTATCAATAGTGTTTCATCTGAAATTTCAATTTTTTTTTGGCAGTAGTGAGGATTGAACCCAGGGCCTATACATTGAGGTGCATCTCCAGCACTTTTTAAAATTTTTATTATGAGACAAGGCCTTGCTTAGTTGCTAAATTGCCCTGCTGGGATTAAACTTGCAATCCTCCTGTCTCAGCCTCCCAGAATGCTGGGATTCTAAGCCTTTACCACCATACTCATCTTCAACTTATGTTTGATGCTATTAATGATAGGAGATTTTGATTCAGATTTAAGTTCACATATTTTAGAATCTAGACAACCTTTATGCGATATATGGAAAAAGTAAAATTAAACGATTTCCATTTACATTCATCTTCATTTTCTACTGTTTAGTGACGAATGCCTAAGTGACAGGTATGGTCTATTTGTGTAGGAGTTGTCTTTTTGGTTAGAAAGTAATCTTTATGTAGAAATTGGCAATATATTTAAAAGTTCCATATATAACAAAATAATTAACAAAATATGTTATTTAACTTTCAGGTTTAATTTCTTGTACATACAAATACCAGAGGGGAAGAAGTTCATAAAAAAGCAACAAAAGAAATATTGTTTTCTAAAACTATTAAAATAACTATGTTTATGTTTAATATTTTATTTTAGTTCTATGCATTAATTTAAAATAGTATATTCTTAATTTTTTGAATTGACAGATAAAAGCCTTTATTCATCATGTGTGCCATAAAGGTATAAAACATATATGTGTTGTGAGGTGATTAAATAGAACTAAATAGTATATGTATCTCCTCATATGATTATCATTCTTGTTGGACAAAATTTACTTTCACTCTTTTAGTATTTTTTTCAAGAATACAGTATGATATTATCAATACTCATCATGTGCCATAGATCTCTTTGCTTATTCCTATGTAACTGAAATTTTGTATCTTTTGGTCAACATCTCCTCAACCTCCATGTCCCAACCCCAAGCAACTGAGTGCCTAGTAAACACCATTCTAATCTCTGTCTCCATGAGAAAAACTTGTTTTAGATTCTCAATATGAGTGAGAATATGTGGTATTTGTCTTCCTGTGGTGGATTATTTAATTTAAAATGTCCTTCAGGTTCAACTATGTTGTCACAAATAAGACTGCCTTTTTATGACTAAAGAATATGTATTATGTACGTGTACCACCTTTTGTTTACATATTCATCTGGTGATAGTGATTGACTATTCTTCCAGTGGTAGTTACACTGACTGTTAACCAGATCATGATTATTATGTATAATTTTGCAATAAACATGAGAGTGGAGATACCTCCTCAAAATACTGATTTAATTTCCTCCGGATATATTCCAAGGAATGTGTTCTGTTATGTGGTATTTCTATTTTTAATTTTTGAGGCACCCCCAATATTGTTTTCCACAATGCCTTTAGAAACTTGCATTACCATCAAAAATGTGCAAGACTTTCTTTTTCTCTACATTTTCATGAACACTTTATATATTTTGTCTTATTTGATATCAGTAATGCTAATAGATGTGAGGTCATAGCTAATGAAAATTTTAGTTTCCATTTCTCTAATGATGAGTGAAGTTTAGTATTTTTTCATATTCCTGCTGGCCGTTTGTATGTCTTTTTTTGTAGTCTCTATTATTATATTGGCAGGCTTTCAAATAATCATGTATTGCTGTTGCTCATGTGTTGCTGTTACATAACACATTTTGCATTTTGTCATCTTTTTCCATTGAGTTTTCTTTCTTTTTTTATTTTAAGGAGAAAAAATAAAAATAAAACAGAGCTTCAAAACAGGCGAATAGGAGAGTAACAATAATTCATACATTGTGTATGGTTGTCTTCATAGTAGTGACTCACAGTACAAGACTATAGGCATGAAATATTGTCCCAACAATATTAGCACAAATCTTTTTTTTCAATGAACTAAGAAGAAACTCGCTGTATAACTATCTTAACTATCTTGTGTATATATATATATTTTTTTTTTTCCCTTCTCCTTTCCCCTTTTCCGCATCACAGTTTCTTCTTTTCTTTTGAACAGTTTCTTCCCAATTCACAATATGTATTGCACATTTTGGATCTTATTTACTTGTACAGTTTCTCACACTAGTGAAATAATATGATATTTACACATGTGGGTCTGATGTATTTCACTGATGAGGATGGTTTCGAGTTGCATCCATTTACCTATAAAAGCCTCAAGTTCATCCTTATTTATGGCTGAGTAGTACTCCATTACATAAAAAAAACATCTTTACATTTTTAAAAAATGTTTATTCAAGTACTTTTCTTATTTTGACTCAGGTGTTTTCTCGCTAGTGACTTGAGTTTCTAATAATTTTGAACATTAAGTCCTTATCAAATGTATAGTTTGCAAATAATCTGTGCTATGGTGTGGTTGCAACTTCACTTTCTAGTTTGTTTCTTTTGCTTTGCAGAAGGTTTTAAGATTAATATAGTGTAGGGCCGGTGAGATGGCTCAGCGGCATAAGCGCCTGCCTGGCAAGCGTGAGGTCCTGAGTTTGATTCCCAGAATCCATATACGAAGAAAGGGCTGGTGATATCACTCAGTGGCATGGGCACCTGCTGGCATGCGTGATCCTGAGGTCGACCCCAGTTACCCACCAAAAAAAAAAAAAAAAAAAGATTAATATGGTGCCATTTGTCTACTGTTTTTGTTGCTTGTGCTTTTAGGTCATCGAAGCAATCACTCATATCTTTCCCATGGAGATTTTATCATGTTTTCTTCCAATCATTTCATATTTTTATAGCTTAAAATTAGATATTTAATTGATTTTGAGTTTATTGTTGTATAGGCCATAGCATAAGGGTTTAATTTCATTCTTCTGCTTGTGGACATCTGGCTTTTTCAACCTCATTTATTGAAGACGATGCCTTCTGTTTATGCCTGTTCTTGGCACCTCTGTCAATAATTAGTAGGCGTTAAATCCATGGATATATTTCTAGGGACTGTGGGCTGCTGCATTGCTCTTTACATCCAATGTATGACAACCATGAAATTTTAATCACTATTAAATATTATTTTTTTCAATATTGGGGATTGTATCCAAGACTTCATGTTCATGAGGCAAATGTACTACTGAGCTGCATCCCCAGACCAGTTTTTAATTTTATTTTGAGACAGGCTCTCATTAAGTTTCACAAGCTTTCTCAAGATTTTTCTGTTTCAGCCTCCTGAGCAGCTGGGATTACAAGGATGTACCAGGGTTCAGCTTTTATTATTTTATCTTTCCCTCAAGAATGCTTTGGCTATTAGGGGGTTTTATGGTGCCCTATAAACTTTAAGATTACTTTTCCTATTTATGTGAAGAATACTGTTAGTATTTTGAAAGGCATTTTGTTGAATTTGATCAATACTGTTGATCAGATCAATACTGATGTTATGGATAGTTTAACAATATATGTTCTGTCTATCAATGTAAAAAAGATATTAATCCATTTGCTTGTATCTTCTGAAATTCATTTCATAAATGTCTTACAATTGCTGGTGTACAGATATTTCACTTTCTATTTTCTTTTCAAAACTACTCTTCCTTTGCTTGTTAAAAAGAAAATAATTCAAGAATATGAAATTCTACTGCGTCCCTACCTAGAAAATGATAAGATGCTGTGTATTTTGGAAAGAAAAAAGAAAGGTTTTCAAGTGTTTTTACCAGAAATGATAAGGGCTAGGGATATAGCTCAATAGTAGAGTGGTTACTCAGCGTGTATATAAGCCTGATTTAGATTCCCAGACCTGAAAAGAAAAATAAAGATAATAAATGACATAAATCTTTTAGAAGATAGATAAAATTAACCTTTTTAAAACACTATATGTGTATAAATATATTGAAATATCACAAGATTCTCCAGTGTGTATCAGTTTTTTTTATGAGTTAGTTTAATATAAATTTAATTTTTTTTAAATTTGTAATTAGAACTTAGCCCGAATAAATCTAACTCCATACTCTGGTTTTTATTATTTTTCAATTATTGGTGCATGACTGAGCCAGAGTGTGCCTGAAATATTGAATTGATATAGAAAACCAGAAAAGAGTTAATGAGTTCAAAGTTTATGCCAAAATGTTACTGAAGGCAAGATGTTCCCATTTTCCATAGATGAGATAGCCAAAAATAATGGCTTCAACTAACTGAAACATATCATGTAGAGAGCTATGTTAGTGCTTATGATGTTCAAATATACTCACTGAAAGTCAATATTTATATATTATTATAGAAGTATATTTGAGATTAACTGAATAGTTAGAAGAAATGTTTTTATACTATATTCAGATAGAATTGATGGAACTAATAGAAAATAATCATTTATAAACTAAAAGAAGCAATTTATCAAAGCAATTATTAATAAACCTACTCACTGAAACATTTATTAGGCCCTTTGTAATAGAAATATCGGGTTAAGAACTGATTAGTTTTTATGTCTTTTTGAGTGGTACAACCATATATCTGTAACTTTTGTTGTGGTACCTCCTCCCAACTTACCAAAACTTGCCCTAATTCTTATGAAACTTCTATATCTATCATTTTTCAGAATGTAGTGAAAAAAAGTAAGAACATTTGGCTACAAACAGAATATGAAATTTTCTACAGCACACAGTTTTTTTTATGTGGGTACCAGGAGTCAAACTCAGGACCTCGTGCTTGCCAGGCAGGCGCTTATGCCACTGAGTTATATCACCGGCCCAAGTTTTATTTTTTTAAATAATAGAAATTATCTGAAAAAATTAAAGGGGATAATTAAAATTTTTAAAGAGTAAAGTGTCTTCAGACCTTGGGCTCTTGTTTAAATTCTAACAAATTAACTGTAAAACAAAGAATGCAATATAATTATGGAAATGATGAACATTTTACCATTGTTTTATCTTTATTTTTGCATAGCTGGGGAATGACCCAAGGGGTCAAGCATGCTAGTCAGGTGCACATGCCACTCAGCCACATCCTGAGTACCATCCCCTTCACTTTTGGGGCTAATGATGAAGTTAGGTGATATTAAATATTTTAGTTGAAATTATTAGTGGTTAAACAACATTACACTTATGTAAATATATGCAAAATATTATAGTACGTTGTAGTGTGATATGTTGAAATATTAATGGGTGAATGCATTGATAATCAGAATTAATTCAGCAAAGCCATATAGATATAAATATATCCACACACATTTCTCCCTACCTATTAACATATATTCATACATGTCTGGTTAAGTGAATGATATATAAAAAATTATTCCATGGATTGTGATTCTGTAGTTTTGCATAATTTTGGAAATGTCACGATTACATTTTTAAAAAATTATTTATTTATTTAATTTTTTGTGACAGGTTCTCACTACGTAGCACAGGCTGGCATTGAACTTGTGATGATCCTCTTGCCTCAGCCTCCCAGGTCCTGGCTTTACAGGCGTGTGCCACCACACTCAATTACATTTTTAAATAAAGCTTAAGATTATTGTAATATGCCACTATAATCAGTCCCTTGTGTAACTCTCTGAACATGTCCTTGTACCACCCTGCTCTTTCCACAGTGACCACATTTAAATACTCAGGCACACCGGACTTTACATTTAACTTTCTCCAATTTTAATGCATTAATCATTGATGCAAACATGACTGTTACTAATTTGCTTAAAGTTCTCTTTGGCTAGTTTTTCTTGTACTCCATCTTGTAAAAATAGAACTGTTCACTGACATAATTTATTTTCTTTCTCTCTTTTAATGGTTGCATTAGTTATTGCCATCATAGTTTTCAATCACTGTTTATTATATATGTCCTCCAATAGTATGTAATTACCATGAAAACATGATGTTTCAAAATTTTTGATCAATATCATATACTATAGTGCTTAGAAAGTTGACTATAATATAGCAGTCATTCACTAAATAATTTGAATGCCTAGAAATATGTAATAAAAACAACATATATTTGGACTTCAGAAAGATACCTATTGTGATTCAGCATCACCAGTTACTCAGTAATCTAAAAACAAAGAAACAAAATCTCTTTTGTTATACAACTGGTGTACTTTACATACCAAATAGTAAACACAATACTTAATTTTATAAGTTACTGTGGATATGAGAATTAAATGAAATACAGTTGACCAATTACTTTGAGATGAAGATTTCAGTTCTTTTGCACTCATCACTAGCAACCTGATTATCATCCAGAATATACAATGTTTTCTGAGGAGTACATTTTACTGCCTGTGTAATAATTTATAAATGGTGAATTGATATTAATTATGTACAATTTAGTTATAATTCATTTGTCTTGCTAAGACATTTCCTGTGTGAATGAATCAGTAACTTTAAATTGTTTAATGTTTTGTATAATTACTTCATGAAGAATGTAACATAAAAATAATATACAAACTCATCAGAATTTATATTTATGTAGGAAAATTTGCAAGGGAATGTTCTATGATATTCAAATTTTTAATAAGATATATTTATTGTAGGTGAATCCAGTGGAATTTTATTTATTTTTTTTGTGGGTACAGGGGGTCGACCTCAAGACCTCGCAGGCCAGGAGGCGCCCATGCCACTGAGCAACATCACTGGCCCTTTTTTTGTATGTGGGTTCCGGGAGTCGAACTCGGGCCCTCGCGCTTGCCAGGCAGGCATGTACGCCACTGAGCCATCTTACCGGCCCTCCAGTGGAATTTTATTTATTATATTTTAAAATTTTATTTATTTATTTGTTTTTGTGGGTACTGGGGGTCGACCTCAGGAACTCGTGCGCCAGCAGGCGCCCGTGCTGCTGAGCGATATCACCGGCCCTTTTTTCATATGTGGGTTCCGGGAGTTGAACTCGGGCCCTCGTGCTTGCCAGGCAGGCGCTTACGCCACTGAGCCATCTCACCGGCCCCTCCAGTGGAATTTTAAATCATTGTTCCAAAAGTATTTTTCTACTGCCTCAGATGGTATATTATAATTTGTTTCTGTTAAAACTTTTCTGAAAAGTATAGTAGAGTCTCAAAAAAAAAAAAAAAAGGGTAAAAATAATTGTGCACTAAGACGTAAAATATCACAGATATAAGTCACTAACACAGCAATCTCATGTATTATAGAAACAATAAACAGGCAAGAAGGATAGAATTTGATATACTAAGGATACAAACGATTCATCTATATGTTGCACGCATTTAAATTTAAATTTGTGAAGAAGTAACACAAAGTATATTTTTAATCAATAAGAAGCATATGTCCCACTGTTTTGAGATTTTGTTGCTGCTGTTCTTTAGGTAAAAGACAAAGGGTGAGAAACTCTATCAAGGTGATAGTTATGTTTCTGCAAGTCACCACTAGAAGGACATCACTATTGTATTTTGGTAGGATCATATTGCAAAGTACCACAGGCAAACAACATTGGAAATTCTGTATTTTCATTTTCCCTCTATTTTGTTACATTAATTCAAGAAAAATGGGTTGAACATATTTTCAAATAGCATAAATTACATCATGATGTCTACATACAAGTAGTTATATTTCTGTGTTCTAACAGTTTTTCGAACATTTAAGTTTCAGTTCTGTTCTTACTCTTTTGATGATAATTTTAAAGATATATTTTAATTTATCTTGTTTATATTTGACTTATATTTGAAACATGTATTTTATCAAATTAATTAAATAGTTATATTAAATTTAGGATAGATGCACAAGGATTATAATGGTTCTATAAATGTATCTTACAAATAAAATTATAGTTGTTGTACCATGGACTCCCTCTAAAAATTTTTTCAAGTGACTTGTATAAATATAGTGACATTTTTAACAGCTTCAAAATTCCAAGAATTATATTTTACCTCATATAATATCTTATATAACATTTCTAATACCACTACAATGTTACCTAAACCTTCCCAGGATATAAAGGACAGTGAGTATGAGTTGATTTATAATATTGGCAGAAATTGTAAATATTGTAGTAACTTACACTGCCTGTGATCCACCTTTCTTAAAAATGCCTAAATAATTGATACCCTCAGGAAATGCTTTTATGTGATCACAAATTAGTAATCCTCTCAGCTACTTTAAGTAGATCTTTAATTTGATTCTTTTCCTTCTGCACTCTGTTAGATGATTCATCCTATCCAATAATTCTGTGGTGAAATCTCTGTTTTTGCCAAATACGCTAAAATCACCAACCCGCTGCTGAGATATTGCTCTAAAACCACCCAAGCAAGGTTCCCTTCATTGCATATTTACTCCTTGGTTCAATTGTGTACTGACTTATTCCACAGATGCCTAAAATGCATTATGTTCATAATCCAGCGCTGTTATTCATAGATCAGTTCTTATAGGGAAGATTCATTTCTTCTTTCTCTTCTACTTCATTGTTTAGAAAGTGGTCTATGGAGGTTACCTATAGCAATCCTTTTGATATCTATTAATTTTCATTGTGATTCTCATTTCTTTTCTTTTCTTTTCTTTTTTCTTTTTTCTTTTTTGGGACAGAGTTTTGTTATGTAATTCAGGCTCACCTTAAACTCACTATGTATCCCAGGCTGGCCTCCAACTCAGGGTGACTTTTTGCCTCAGCCCGCAGAGTGCTGGGATTACATGCCTACACTACTGCACCTGGCTTCTCCTTCTTTTTTTTTTTTTTTTTTTTGTGGGTACCAGGGGGTCGACCTCAGGACCTCGCGCGCCAACAGGCGCCCGTGCCGCTGAGCGATATCACCGGCCCCTTTTTCGTATGTGGGATCCGGGAGTCGAACTCGGGCCCTCGCGCTTGCAAGGCAGGCGCTTATGCCGCTGAGCCATCTCACCGGCCCTGGCTTCTCCTTCTTGAATGAATGAATTCAAAACGCAGAGCCTGGTTCTTCTAAGGGGGAGTTTCCACACTGCACTTAGTCACTCCAGGCTGGAACCACTTGTATAAAATACATTTATCTCAATATGATTTTCTGTGTAATGAGTTGTCTTTCACGTAGCTCTTCGTTCAAACCATTTACATATTTATTTTTACTTAAATGTGGATAAATTGAATTATTGTCTAAATTACCTTCTTACAGTACACATTTCCTGTCTTTCTTTTTGCCTAAACACCTTCATTATCTATTTTCATGTGTAGTAAGTTAAAAATGTATTCCTTGTTATGTCTTCTGGGTTAAAAACTCAATCACATATTTATATAATCACTATATTGGAAAATTATATAATGCATCTATTTTTCTGTTACCTCATCTGTTAATGAAATGCAAAAATAGTGCTTTCTTAATTATAGTTAGTATGATTATAATTTTAAAACAATTATTTTAATAGGGCTATAGCTGTGTATAATAAGGACAGGCAAAAATATGAGGTAGTGCCACTAGTTTCATTTTGATTAAGATGGGTTGGATGCCCTCCTTTGGCTAATTTATTGTCCCATAACTGCATGATAACTATTACCTTATCTTTGGCTGTATTGAGCCTTCAAACCTGAAGCTTAGACATTTATGTTTAGACAACTAAAACTCTAGATATTTATAACAGATGAGTTTGTTTCCACTGTCACTGTATGAATGGGACTAGAATAATTTATGAATGTCCAGCTAAATAAGTTCAAGAAAGGGATAGGTTGTTCCTTTCCAGATTCTCCATTCATTTCTTCCCTCTGCCTTCTGGTGAAGGAAACACCATAATTTAACCATTTTTTATGCTTCATTCTAGTTGGGTTTTGCTGTTGGTGGAGGTGTTGTTTGCCGCCTTAGAAAGCACAATCTTATCGTTTGAATGCTCTTTTTATCACATTGTTCTTAAAACTACTGCTCAAGTCACAGGAAAACAGGGAGGAAATGAAAATAAATATGTTGATCTAAATACTGCGAGAGTGATTCCAAGGCAAAACATTTTCTTCATTTTTGTAAGAAAATTATCAACAATAAAATGATGAGGATCTAAGGCTCACAGCACTTATTTACTGATTCATAGTATGCAGCATAAATTTACATTTGCTTTTCATTTGACTCAATTTCTTCTCTATCTAGATAGATTATTTCTGTCAATTGTAGTCCATGGAAAATTTGTACACTATCACAATTACTTTTTAACCATTATGGATTTTAGGCAAAAACTTAAGAACTTTGGACTCCCAGTATCTTTGTAGCAGAATACATTTATATCTTTGAATTTTTTGCCATAATCCTATTACTTTGATATTCCCTGTATGCATAGAAGATGGAGAAATAGAACTACATTGAGCCAATGCCTTTTATACATTATCTTAGTTGATTATCTATGCTAGATTTTCCAATAATGTATTTTAAAAATACATTAAACATGTTTTCCAAATATTTAGTGTAATTTACATTTTAATTGTAAACAAAAATTTTCTTTGCAATTTTAACATAATATGGAGATTTTCTGTGAGAAATGGTAATTTTCACCTTATTTTAGAATGTTGCAATACCAGAGTATATTTAAAATATCAAAACAACCATTGCTATTGTATTATTATTAACTAAATTCCAGCATAATTTCAAATTTTAGCAATTTTTCTAATAATATCCTTTTTATCCTCCTCCAGGACCTAATAAAAAATAACACAATTCATTTAGCAACTATTCGAAATAATAACTTTTAAATATACTTTACATAGCATTTTATAGAGTAAACATTACAAATGTAACATGTAATAATCTGATTATATTAATTAAATTCTTCCTAAATATAAGGTGCATTTTTCCAATTCTTGAAAAATGTGACCTTATGGGTGAAATGAATAATGTGAAAGACAAACAAGTATTATTAAAGCAAAACAATTAATCAGGTTATATAGTTTTTGTGTTGCTTAGATAGATGAAGTAACTGATTATTATATAATCCTAATCCCCCAAACATAGGGAAATAATACTTAGGGGACATAATATAATTAATAGTATTTAGGTCAGATTAATAGAAAATATCATGACATATATTATTATAAAACACTTGATAGCCTGCTGTCAAACTATATCACTAAGATATAAATGAACAGATAATTTTGAAAATCTAGAGAAATAAAATTTTTACTAATAATAGTATGTAAGTATATGGCAATATTTGATTGAACATATTTTACTGGAAAGAACACATTTAAATTCACACACTTCTTCATTGTCCATCCTGTTTATCTTAATTTATCATTGCTGCTTACTGATATGCTTCAGTTATAAGAGAAGGTCAAACAGTCCTCCTCAGGGCATTTTAGTCTCTGCAAACAATTTTTATTTGCTGATCATAAATGTACTTCAGATTCTGCATTGTTATTTTATATAATAATATCAAGGACAAACATTCCAAAGCATGTCTAATATCACTAAGACTTTTTTCCTTCACTTTACAATTTAGCACTCCATTAAGATTAAAGATAACTAAATATTTATTTAGCAATTTTAGGAATATTTTAAATTTTCATGTTTTTGCTTCTGTTTTTTTAATTTTCTAATCCTTGCTTTGGAGAATATCTGTACACTATATAACAAGAAATATGAGAAAAATATTTGGTGGAAGAAATAAATGGCATTTTATATGCCACCTATGAATATACATAACGCAAAGCTCAATGAAAAAACTATAATCTGTAGGAAACTATGTGCAATATGCTTGTTGAAAATATTTCTTCATCATGTAAATCACTTTGGAAATATCATTTAGAAAATAAAAAAGATAAAAATATAAGAGTTTCCTATCTGAAATTAAGCCAAATATGACCATTACTGTGTATTATTCTAACAGGTCCATGCACTATTATCACAATCCTCTTGTGAATGTCATTAGACTAAGATGGAATGTCATTAGCAAATTGCTAAAGCATACTTCTGGGTGTGTCATGAATCATGGAGGAATGATTGTCCCTAGCCCATTGTTCTCAAATATTGTAGCCCAGCTGCACTGTTAGGACACCATGAACCGACTAGCTTTGCTCCATCATACCTTTTCTCCATGAGGTTTTTGCCTTGGAAACTGCTGACCATGTACTGAGTCTCCTGAAATCTTAAACTAAATTAAACTTTTTCTTCTTTACGTTGTGGTTGTTCAGCTTGTTTTGCAGCGACATGAAAACTGACCAATACAGAAAATTGGTAGGAAAAAGTGAAATTGTTTCTGACTCTGTGTCACAGCATGTGACCTGTATCTTGGAAACTTTTGGAACACATTTTCTGGTGGTGTTTTGAAAGGTATGGAGATAAAAGGTAGAAAAGGTGAGAATACTATAAATAGAGTTTAATAGGTGATTCTGTTCAGAGCACCGAAGACCAGAATGTTGATAGGAATTCACACTCTAAGAGCTTTGCTCAAGTTTCATTTGGGGACAAGGACTTCATTGGTTTTTGGACTAGTGGCCATATTTTCAACACTGGCAGAAAATTTGTCTATTTTACTCATATGCTAAGAATTTGCACAAAATGCTTATGTGTGGTTCCCTGATTAATCTGTTGGAGGAAATTTTGAGACAGCTAATATTCAAGCTGTGGCATGGCTACAGCTGTCTGCTTTCCAAAAGATTTTTGGAGAATCTGAGGCAAAAAGCAGAGCATAAATTTTTGAAAAACTTAAATTTTGGTCCAGAAGGAACCATGCGTAAAGTCAGGGTCAAAGAAGATGTGGTTGATTAAGAGATTAGTGCTATTAAAAAGAAACGATGTACTTTGTACAGGGACAAAGAGAAAGATACCTGAAGGAAATTTCAGGAATCAGCCAAACCAGGATCTAGAGTAGAAAAAATATTAACGTTTTACTTAAGAACAGAGTTCCTGACAAGTCGTCTAGAGAAGAGCCTTCTATGAAATTGCTTCCTTTGGATTCCATTCACTATGCTCAACCATCCAGATCTCAGATGCTGCACCAGCCATTGTCAAAGGGGTATGAGTACTGCTAAAGCTGGCAACTACTTTACTTCTTTGCTGATGTGAACTAAGCAGCTTTACTTTGCCAAACCCTTCCTCCATGCTGCTGCCTCGAATCCTGCCAGCCATCTACTGAATCTTCTTTAACCCTGAGCTAAATTAAACCTTTCCTCCTTTAATTTGTGAATGGTGGGTATGGTGTCCAGTGACAGGAACCCTGACTAGTACAACTATTATCATTCCAATAAAAAAGGTCATACAACTTCTTGCACATCTTTGTATCCCCTACTCAGGCCCTCAATGCTATTGAACGAATTGCTTAATGTGTGCTTCTGTACGTAATTATCTTGAAGCAAAATCCTAATTTCTCATATAAATTTAATTCTATGTGAAATATTTCATGGTAGATTTTAATTATTTTTTCTTCTGCGTCTCATGATTGATTTCTTTCAGCCTATCATTATCTCTTAACTATCTTAATAGTGTTTGATTTTCTTTATAGATTTATTAAATTAAAAATCAAATGTTACAGATTTTTATCTTGCAGATATATAATTAATTCCACAGAAGCTATTTCTTCACATTCAACTTATGAAAAATGACACTTTTAATATATTTTGAAACATTGCTATTTTATTTAGAGCTGAGTCAGATTTTGGTGTCAAATTTTCTGATTTTACACCTTTCCTCAGCCACTGCCTGGCCATGTAGTCTCATTCAAGGTATCTACCTTCAATATATATATATATATATTTTTTTTTTGTGGGTACCGGGGGGTCGACCTCAGGACCTTGTGCGCCAGCAGGTGCCGTGCTGCTGAGCGATATCACCGGCCCCTTTTTCGTATGTGGGATCCGGGAGTCGAACTCGGGCCCTCGCGCTTGCCAGGCAGGCGCTTATGCCACTGAGCCATCTCACTGGCCCAATATATTTTTTATATCTTTTCTACTTATTATTTCTGTGTGTCTTATAATTGCTTACATTTTTCAAATTTAAACAACTCTTTAGATTCTGTTTCTAAAATAAATACAATATTTCCCCCAATTCTCAAGGTTTACTTAGTTATATTATTGAAAATTCAAATGTTAAAAATAAAAGAGACCTAAGTTACTAACTCCTGTCTAGAATAGTACAAAAATTCCAATTACTTTATTAAAATTCAATTATTAAATTTTATTATTATATTTGCTGTTATTGATCATTATTCAGGTGATATGCTTGGGTAGAATTTTTTTTTTAGGAATGCAAGTCAAAGCAGGCAAAGACTGAAAAAAATGGTCTTTGTAGGTTTAATGTTTAATGATTCTGATACGTTCTTTTTTTTTGTGGGTACCAGGGGTCAACCTCAGGACCTCATGCGCCAGCAGGGGCCCATGCTACTGAGTGATATCACCCGCCCTTTTTTTGTATGTGGGTTCTGGGAGTCAAACTCAGGCCCTCGTGCTTGCCAGGCAGGCATGTAGGCTGCTGAACCATGTCACCAGCCCGATGTTCTTAACCATAGGAAAAGCATTCAAATTTTATAAAAATTTACATTAACTATAATAAAAAATAAAAACAATGTCAAACCAAATTTGCTCTGGACAAATTTACATAGGCAGGAAAAGTTTTATTGCTGGGGATTTAGGTTGCCTGGTATGTGCAAGGCCCTAAATTCAATCCCCTGCACCACAAAAAAAATCATTCAAGACTATATTTCTGGGCCGGTGAGATGGCTCAGCGGCGTAAGCGCCTGCCTTGCAAACGCGAGGGCCCGAGTTCGACTCCCGGAACCCACATACGAAAAAGGGGCCGGTGATATCGCTCAGTGGCACGGGTGCCTGTTGGCGCGCGAGGTCCTGAGGTCGTCCCCCTGGTACCCACCAAAAAAAAAAAAAAAAAAAAAAAAAAAAAGACTATATTTCTGATACAAAGATCTAAGGAAGTTTTTTGGAGAGAACAAAAGACATTTGTGTTTGCTGGTTGGCTTTTTCAAAAGAAAGAAAAACTTTCTCATATATTCATATAAGAGTTTTTTTTTTTTAATTTGGAACATGAAATCTACTGAAGTTAAGCATCTGTCGCACCCCACAATCCCACTTCCCACCTCCACTCCTAAATGTGGATCTGGGGATAATAATTATTACAATTCAAAGGATATCTTCCCAGTCTCTGAGAAAGATATTCCAGAGTTGAAAACATCCAGACTTTATTTAAAATATTTGTATCTCAAAAGGACAGAGAAATAATTTTAAAAGAGAATTTTTTTTTGTGGGTACTGGGGGGTCGACCTCAGGACCTCACACGCCAACAGGCACCCGTGCTGCTGAGCGATATCACCGGCCCCTTTTTCGTATGTGGGATCCGGGAGTCGAACTCGGGCCCTCGCGCTTGCAAGGCAGGCGCTTACGCCGCTGAGCCATCTCACCGGCCCAAGAGAATTTTTTTTTCTAAAGTAAATACTCTGAAAAATGATAGGTCAAGAGGCTGGGATTGGAAATAAGTGACTTTTAAAATTCAGTCAAGGTGAAAAAACATGAAGGACTTGGTTAGTTGCAAGCACGTGACTGATTTTACAAACATTGCAGACATAGAATTTAAAACAAATTTCTCTACTCTGGACAAAATTGCTTCTAGTTATGTTTTCAAATACACTACAATATATGGAACCTTAGAAAAGAGTATGGCTAGCTCATTAGGTAAAAAGGCCTTAACTGCCTCAGCAAGTGTACTAGGTAATTGGCTCTTATTGTTAGAAACTCAAAATGATCTTTTTAGATATTTTAATTCTGTTGCTTACCAATATACAAGTTCAGAAAAATTAGAGCACATATCTACACTCAGTTTCTTCTTCACTAAAATTGCCTGATTTTTGAGTGTTGGTCAGAAACATTTTTTTACAAATTGAGTAGTGATTATTATGCTGCCTTTTATACACTACGTTTTAAATAGTGATATTTTAATTTCAAAGACCTCTTAAATTTTTTCTGCAATTTTACAGGTGATAAGGATTAGTAATCCGTACTGTGTTTTAATAAATTCAAAATAATTTACATACTGCAAAATCAAGCTGCTTCCAGAATCACTAAAAGCAAATTGACTTCTCTATTTAAAATAATTTTAAATAGGTCTCAGTTATAAGACTGATTAAAAGGGAAAATTTGAAAGAGCATTTGATGTGCTCTATATTCTTTCAGAAATTTTGAAGATTAAAACCAGGAAATTTAGACCATTTTCTTTTTTTTTTAAAGTGGTGATGCAATATAAATATGCTTTGGATGTTTGATGATATGCAACAACTTACATGCAATGATTTCTTTGTTCAGTTAACAATTTAATAATCTTTAAATGGTGTGACCACAGGCCATTTAGTTCTATTTTTTCATTTAAATTGTTATCTCAAACAGTCAGATTTACCCTGGGTCCAAAGGTGTTTTAGGATCTTCACTGACCTGAAATCATAATTAAAAAACTCATCTAGCATAAGGAAAAAAAATATAGTCATATATTGAGCATTTTAAATTGTTATGTCAATGATGAGATATTGCTGTCCTCATAATTTGCCAGGTGTTTCAAAATTAATTATTCTTTTATTTGTGCTTCAAATAATATTGTAGGAAAATAATATCTTAAAATTTTTGTTTGATTTGGAAAAATGTGACTCAATATTACTTTTTTTTAGTCTCAAAACACCTACATTAGTAATCATTTTGGAGTTGAGAATTATACAAAAAGGCAATGATTTTATGTTGTTTTAATTTAAGTACAAATATCTGGATATACTTTGGACTATGCTTTAGAAATTGTGTCTTGGATTTTATTGAAGTTACTTAACAAAGTCAGAGGCCATCATATTATGAGTTCCTTATGTCTGTCTTTTAATAAAAATAGATCATAATAGTATAAAGTGAGTGAAATATATAAAATTACATTATCTAATCTTGTTTATGATGCTTTAACACACACTTTCTGAAAGCTAGAGAAATATTTGTCATCATAGAAGTAATAAACATGAGCAATTATGCATACTTATGGAGATTAAGTTCTAATTAAGGTTCAATTTCAATAATATCCATATCCAAAAATCTTTTCAATTTTGTAGTGACATGAAAAAAGAACAAGGTGACTCAAGGTACTAATACTCATTATGGTTAAAGATAAAATAGATTTGATTAGGGAATTCAGCGTGTAAGTCAGTATCCTGGCAGCAAGGCATATTCAAAATATAAGGAGGTGAAAAAAGAGTCAAGATAAGTTACGAACATGTACCAACTCCTAGTGCAATCACTGGATACTGCAAACATGTATTGTACTAATAAAAATAAAAAATAAAATAAAATACTACTTTTCTTTGGGTGAAGTCAGAAGAGTGTATCTCCATTTACATTAGGAATTGCACAGTTCTCTCTAATTCAGACCCAAGAAAGTATTTTTGTATCTTAAACCTGTACTCCTTGGAAAAATGAAAAAAATTGGTTGTTCATCCAGTAGCATCCATAAAATAATGCTTTAAATATTAATTGCAATGATACATGAAAATCATTAGAATAATTTCTGCTTAGATTTAATGTCATTCTTTCAAAATATCAGTGAAAAATCTTGACATTTTATAAATCTTGACGTTTGTGAATTTTCTGCACAGCATTCTGTGATGGGATTCCAACTACAGTCCCTTTAACATTGCCATACAGTGGAAGATCTTTCCTGGTCTGCTTCCTGTATACATCTGCTTCTACTTTCTTATTCATTGCTTTCTTACACTTTTCACTCTTCTTTACCCATCACATTGAAATAGAGTGTCATCAGCAAAAGATTGTGGGGAGCTCAGATATTAAAAAAAAAGAAGGAAAGAAAACAAATAGGGACTTGTTTAACTATAAAAAGGAAAATGTTTGAAGAAATCACACTTAAGTCTATCTTCATCTCCTCACTTTAAGAAAAGTATCTTACTTTATCGTCTGTCATTCATTTAATAAATAAAATGTAAAGCACATTTTTCAATTTCAGCAATTGTATTTTCTCCTTCATGTGAAAATAATGGAAAATAATAAAGATAAAGGAAATCATATATTCTACTTTACTGATAAATACTTATGCTGTGAAATCATGGAGGTGTGTATCATTCATATATGCAGCACCCAATGGATGATAAAGAATCAATTTTTAGGGGCTGGTGATATCGCTCAGTGGCATGGGTGTCTGCTGGCACATGAGGTCCTGAGTTCAACCCACGGTACCCACAAAAGAAAAAGAATCAATTTTTACAGAGTTATAAGGTCAAGTAATGAAATACTCTTAAGGTATTCAGCCAAACAATGACTGAACACCATAAAGCTAACTATTTTCCAATAGTAGAGAAGATAAGCATTTCAAGCACTTTGAGGAAAGAAAACATTAAGTCCTACAAATAGTATATCAGACAGATTTAATTATCTACTTTATCTAAGTTAATAAGTGAAAACATAGCTTACATAAATAATACTCTTAATTTCTTTAAATATATTTTCTAGTGAGCCAATTAAAATGAAAAGAGGTGATAAAGTATAACTTGATGTTTTTGACATTTGCAAATAAAATTACTTTGCCCTTATATTAAATTGGCATGCTGTATATAAAATTTTACGTAGAAAAATTTTCCTTCAGAATTTTGTGTAGAGTTGTCCTATGACTTAAATCTTTCGCTGTCCCTGGTATAAAGATTTATGACATTCTGATTTATTGTTTTTCTGAAAATATATATTCTTTTTTAATTTACCAGAAGCTTGTATAGTCTGAAAATTTTCCTCAGTATTGTGTTGCCCAAAGGTGTGTCTTATTATAATATATTTAAAACATTTCTCTTATGACTATTGGCTTCTTCTATTGTGGAAAATACTATATATTTTATTGCAATGTTAATTATCTCTGTGATGACTTAATTCATTGGGTTACTCTACTAAAAAGAGTAGTCTTCTGAACTATTAGCTTGCTTTCTCCCTTTCTACATTTTGTTCAATTTCCAGAAAATACCTTCAGATTTGTTTTCTCAACTATGTGTTGAGGTATCTAATTCTGATGTAATATGTATAATTTTCAGGAACACTAAGTTCTGAATATTGTTATTAATGCTTCTTTTATTGCATTTATGGATTTAACATTACAGACATTTTGTTTTTTCTTTACTTTCTAACTTATTTTCACTATTTCTTCTTCCCATTGAAGTTCAGTCTCTACTTTGAGAATAAATTATGGAGGATGTAAAGATAAACGCTTCTAAGGATATGATAATATTTTGACCATTCTTGGTGGATGCAGCCATGAACGTATAAGATTCCAGTCAAGTAAAATAAATCTGTGCTCAAATTCTAAGTATACTATATCATATGTGTGTGAATTATTCCATAATTCGTGTCTGTACAACACATTATTTCTCTATATACAGTAGGAAACAATGACACATAAAACTTATGATAATTGCAGGCATTCCAGGAAATACTACAAAATATCATCAAGTGCATGAGATACAGTTGTTGCTAATCTTTTACCCTTTAATGTGAATTTGTACACTAAAAAGAAAAACTCAATAATTTGATGTAATGCATATTTGTCACTCCTTTTCCACTTGTAGAACATGTTTATCTCAGATAAATATTCACTAACCTGAAACATCCTGTCTTTCTCCCTAATTTTCATAATATATGCAAAATTTAATAACCAATTTTCTACATATGAATAATTACCAAGTTAATTTAAAAGTATGTAGAATATGACAGAATAAAGGAATATTTAAAATATTATGTAATTATCACCATGAGGTAACCACAGTGCTTATAAAGTTATTTTCTAAGGAAGATTTTCTAATATTTAAATTTCTGAGCAAGTATGTAATTCAAATGTCTATTTTAAGGTCAGTTCCTTTGATTCTGTGTGTGTGCGTGTGTGTGTGTGTGTATACATACATATTTCAAGAATATCTGAAACAATTTGTAGAAATTAATGTAAATCAAATATAATCAAGACCTCAATTATTTTTCAATGTAACTTCTCCATTTGAAAGAATTTTTTGAATTAATTTTTCCACTGTTATTGGTTAAAGAAATAATTCTTACTCATAAAAATTCCAAATATTTATTTCATTTTGTCCTGTTTTATTTTTTGTAGATTTTAAAATTTTATATGTGTATATATGAATTTTTTGAAATGCAAAAACATGCTTATAAATGTTCGGATAAAAGACCAGTAAGATGAAAATTTAGAAACTGATCTTAAGAAAGAGAAATCCTCTAAAAATACAAAAGCATTTTTCAACCATCTCAACATCCTTGACTTCTATTCAGAAATAAATACTATGATAAATTTAGTATCCATTCTTCATAATTATCTACATAATTTTCATATATACAAATTAATAAAATCTATTTATTTTGCTTATTTTCAACTCAGCACAAATAGTCATGTTGTATACATTTTCAGTAATTTGCTTTTTTATTTTAAGATATATTAATTTTGATGTATAACATTATAGAGGAGTTGTTTCTTGAGGTTAATCATTTTATTGAATTTGTATGCTCTAGTTATTTGCGTAATTCCTTTTATGATCATGTAGGTAATTTTTTAGTTTTGTTATACAAGCTATGACTGTTATTAAAACATTCTTGGAAGATATGGACTGTGATGTGTAAATACATTAAAATTCCTGGTTTATAATTCATATGCTTCTTCAATTTTTCTACATATTGCCCTGACTTACACAGAGATTTTAAAGATTCATAAATCCATTAATATTCTATAAATTCTATAAATTTAAAATATTCTATGTATTTTAATATTCTAAATTATATGAGTAACAGCCCATATCTATAGTAATTATTGCCGAATTTTTTTGTCATTCTTTGAAGTCTGTAGAATAATTTTGTGATGAATTTGTCTAATTTTTGATATATGTTTTGCATGTACATCATTTACTATACTTTCAGTGTTACTAAATAACAAAAATATTGGTTGACAATTTTTGTGTTTTTGGATTTTTTTTTATTTTTGAGATCCCTTTATAGTTATGGGTAATATTTCTTCAGTGATTACATGCTTAGAAAATAGCATTTTCTTTTTTTTTTTTTTTTGTGGGTACCAGGGGGACGACCTCAGGACCTCGTGCGCCAACAGGCACCCGTGCCACTGAGCGATATCACCGGCCCCTTTTTCGTATGTGGGTTCCGGGAGTCGAACTCGGGCCCTCGCGCTTGCAAGGCAGGCGCTTACGCCGCTGAGCCATCTCACCGGCCCTAAAAATAGCATTTTCATGTTAGAGCACTTAACTTCTAATTCAAGTTCCCTTATTTTAGAACAAAATCTTTTATACTAGAATTTAAACTTTTTATCTTTGAATCACATATTGTGTTAATTAATTTAGATGTCATTATAAGTTGATATAAGGTGTTCCATTAAGTCACCATATAAATATTTAATAATTTGCTTTAACTTTTAAATAATAAATCTACATGGACTTTATTTTCTAAAGTACAACACGAAGCAAATTCCAACCCTCTTATATAAATATTCTTTTACTTGAAAGTAGCATGGCTACTAAATCACATCGTAGTTTGCTACACTTGTTTATTTATGATTCATTCCATTTATGTGTATATTTGGTCATTAAAAGATCAATAATTCTTTCATTATATGGTTATATAAACTGTATTGCTATCTGAAAGTGTACTCTATTAACTTTGTTTTTATTCATTTTCTTTGAAACATCATCTTTACTACTCTAAGCAAACATAATTGTAAAAATAAGAAAAATGAAATTAGAAAAGTAACCTTCTTAATTTCATTCACCTTGATGTGGATCTTCATAATTAAGGACAAGATAGTACATATATTGAGTATAATTTTGCTATTTCACATTATAGAATATGTACATTCATTGAGATCTTATTCAATGAATTAAAATCAATATTTCTGTAAGTTCTCTTTCAAATGTAATTTCTGGTAAGAATTTATGTTGCTGTTATTTTCTTGCTGCCTTAAAGAAATGCAGGGCCGATGAGATGGCTCAGCAGTGTAGCGCCTGCCTGGCAAGCATGAGGTCCTGAGATCGACTCCCGGTACCCACATACAAAAAAACGGCCAGTGATATCACTCAGTGGCACGGGCACCTGCTGGTGCACAAGGTCCTGAGGTTGACCCCTGGTACTCACAAAAAAAAAGAAAAGAAATGCAATATAGTACATTTTTGTGAGTTCCAAAAAAATTTTACATAATAACTATTGAGAGTATATATTTCTGCTTGCAAGTATCAGAATATTTAATATGCCATGCACTTTTTGTTTTTTCTAAAAGGAAACATGCTAAAGAACATTTATATATAAAAATACCATTTGTTTTTGAAGTCACTCACAAATTTAGTTCTTAATATTAAAATGTTACTATGGTGAGATCATTTTGATTTTTATATGCCTTCAGGAAACTTTAAAATATCATTGTAAAATTAGCTCCAAACACACAAAAGCGCCATGTTTGTAAAATAAATATGACAACTTAATTATTTAGCTGAGAGAAAGAATATAATTTTTTTAAATGAAAGGAAAACAAAACAATCCTGATGACAGTCACATACAGAAAGATTGGCTAACCATTAATTTATTAAACCTTTAGAAGTGTCACTTGCTTTAGGTTATTCAATGCTGTAGAGCACAGACACTGGCCCCTTGAATGAGTTCACTTTGATATCAGACAACTATCTAGGAACCATCCTGTCAGCTAGGCTGGCTGAGTAATAGTAATATAGACTGGCTAAATTCCTTGGTTAATATGCATATATTTGAGTAAGCAGCAACAAATTTTTGAAATGTAATTTGTCTGTGAGAGTGAAAGAAACAGGAACTAGGAAAAGAGTGCTCAGAACTTTCACTATGAATAAGAACTTTTTATGACATTAACTACAGTCCAATGATTGCTGAAATTTACTGTTCCTTCTTCTAGTAAGCTTCCATAATACTAACTCCATCATCAGGTCAAATATTCTGTTTATTTATTTTTTGCTTGTTTTCTTTCACCTGCTATATTATCCACACCCTTCCCACACACCATATAAGCAGGACTTAACATCTCAAAGTAGAACTGAGTTAAAAGCAGGTGTTCAAGAATCTCACTGGTTAAAAGGCAAATTTATGACAATTTATGGTACTAATGCCATTTAAAATATGTTTGGCTAATTGCATCGATTTTATATTTTTTTTTTGTGGGTACTGGGGGTCAAACTCAGGACCTCGCACTTGCGAGCAGGCACTTGTGCCACTGAGCTATCTCACCGGGCCTTGATTTTGTATTTATGGTAATATATTCATTAGAGCACTTTAAATATTAGCAGCTTTGGTTTCCTATTTATCAGTATAAATTAACTAGCGCTGTTTCATTTTAAAATTATGATAAACATCACTAGAGGCCACAATTAAATGTCTTATTCACCATTTCTGTACCAAGCTTTTGTACAAAGGTGACGATTTACAGTTCCCTCCCTGTTGTTCACTTACAAGAGCCTCAAGATATATCTCTTAATACAGGTTCTTCAACAAGAAGCTGCAATTCTGTCTTAACCTTTGTAAATGTATCACTCTAAAGAAGTCCACAGCACAACATGCACACCTGGCCAAATTGTGTCTCCCGAGATGCTTCTGTCGATGTGTAGTGAATTATGAAGTCTTTGCTTTGCTTCTCTATTCTTCCTAAAGTTCAAGGAAAATTGGTTTGAAAACACAAATCAATCCCATCAAACATCTTTTTTTCAGTAATTCTATTTGTAACACTCTTACATCTATACTTTGTTGTTGTTGCAGATGTTTGAAAAATCCTCCTTGATAATCAGTTGTTATCTCACAGATAAATCTTATTTGTAATAACATTTAAAACTAAATAGTTTTATAAAAATTAAGAGAAATGAATTTTGCTATAGTCATCGTAGTAGTTTTTGGTCTGAACAAGTATTTTAAACATGTTACTGATTTATTGAGGTCATCAGTACAATAAAATAACCACTGAAGAATCCATTATTTTTATATTTCATCCACTTCTGGGTCTATAAATATTAGCTTCCTTACTTGAAACATGTTTCAAAATAAGGCATCAAAAAAGACTTAGGAAGTTAATGTATTTTTTATATGTCTTGCAGTTTATGCATGGCAACATTTTTACTGAGTATGTGAACTATATTTATGAAGTAAAAAGACCAAATTATGTCTTCATTGGATTATGATTACTTGTTCAGGAAATTACATTCCTAAGATATGAAGCATAGAAAGGAGAAAGGTTTTGTTTGATGTAGGCCCTCATTATTAGTTTCAGAATATCTAATATTGAAAAATGCATTCAATAAATTCAAACTCACTTACATGTTTTTTATATATTCTTAAATATTCCAAAAACTGTTGTGTATCTTAGACTAGAGAAAATATAGTAAATATTCCATATAATAACCTCTGAGTCTTATCCTTATTTATCATTACTATTTACTGCTCATATCGGGGCTTATTTGAAGGCAGACGGACAGATCAGCAGGGTCCTCCAGGCCTGGAGTTACTGCTTCTCATTCTGATAAATCAACATAAAATGTGAGCCTGAAATCTGATATCATCAACTATTTTCTCATTTTCTCAGCAGGAAATAAAATTATTTCAAAATTCAGACTATCAAAGGCACAAATGTTTTTCATACCATAATTTTCCAGTCAAGATACTGAACTATTATTTTCTCATAATACTATAGCCTATAATTGTTGATTCAACAAGATTGTGAGAATATACTGCAAAGAATTAATCAGCCTGAAGATCATTTTGTGCATACATGCTTGATAATATTTACTATGTGAATGCAAGTAAACCTGGTGCAAATTGTGAAAAAAGCAAATGTATATTTTCAATAGTTTACTTTTAAGAGTTTTGCCTTTTAATTCCACTTTGATTCACATCATTTCTGTCCCTAAAGATCCAGTGCTGATATATATATATGTATATATATGTATATATATATATATATATATTCTATCTGCCTTTTACTAAATCTAGACTGTGATATTAATAATATGAATTTTTAATAACATGATCTCACTTTTGGTATAATTTTAATAAAGCAAAAGAGGTATATGGCACTGAATGGTTTCCTATTATTCATAATATGATACAATGAAAGTCATTACCTTCAATGCATGTCCTAATTTGTAAAACTGAGAGTGTAATGGTTTAAACCTGAGAATTTTAACTTTTGGACAGTAGATATAATTATTATGGCATATATTTTAAGCCAAAGGATCATCTCTTTAAATATCTTCTTTGACATTCGGGAAAAAAAAAAAAAAAACCCTGAGTGCAAAATACCATGATACTAAAATGTTACACTGGATTTTAGTGTGTTCCCTGGAAGCAATGCACTGGCATTTTTCACATTGTGGAAAAGCTTCAGAATTACTTGGAATATACTGTCCTGAGCAAAGAACCTTATCAGTAGTCCTGTACTGCACAACAGCTGAGAATCATTCAAACAATGAGACACAGTCAAATAGAGAGGAATTTGTTTATTAAATATTAAATATATTTCCCAATCAATATTTCTCCACCTCTACTAGAGAAGATCAGTCCTGATTTCAAGGTTGTATAGGCTTATTTTTTCCATGAAAGGGATATTATTATACCATATATAGGTGAATGAATAATTTTATATCCTGCAACATCAACTCATTATTTTTTACAAAACAGCTACAATAAATCTTAAGATAGAAATTCTTTGTGAATTTGACTGAATATGATGAGTACTTTAATATTAAAAGATATTTGGTGTTGATAACTTTGGTATATTAATAATTTATTAATTTGTAGTTATATTATTTTAACATGCAAAAGCTATTATTTTTCCCAGCCAATTAGAAGTTATTTCAGTTTACTAGTCATTTTATTTAGACTATTTTTTACATGTATATCATGTAGAAATATTTTATTCTCCTTAATTGCATGGAAAAACAAAACTGTACCAGATGTAGAAGGAAGAAATAAATCAGCTTGTGATGTTAGGTACTTTATCAGGTAGTACAGCTCCAGATGTTTCTTCAAGCATTGTTTGTCAGTTCTATAAGGAATAACGATGATATTCAATGATGAGGAAGGATATTCAGTGAAGAGGAAGAAGAAATTTGAAATGGTATAATAAGCACCAAATAAAGCACATGATTACTTCTTAGTAACTGAATAAAAGTTCATAATTCAAGTAGCTCTCAACAGTTTAACTCTATTCAGTGGATGTTTATGTTGTGTTTCAACTTTGAATATGTTGGATTCATTCCTTAGGCAAGCCAGATTTCAGCTCAGTAGGAATTGGAACTCATCCAGGTAGCTGGCACAAGGTCCCAAATAAATACATGTTGAAGAGTACTACACTGCCATAGCAATGTTAAATTAAACTTGACATTCTTAACAAAAAGATTCATTATTTTCATACTTTTGGGAAATATGATTTGGTCCTACAGAGCTCTTCCCTTGGTTTTCATTTTTTTTTTTTTTTGTGGGTACCGGGGGGTCGACCTCAGGACCTCACGCGCCAGCAGGCGCCCGTGCCGCTGAGCGATATCACCGGCCCCTTTTTCGTATGTGGGATCCAGGAGTCGAACTCAGGCCCTCGCGCTTGCAACGCAGGCGCTTATGCCACTGAGCCATCTCACCGGCCCTTCCCTTGGTTTTCTGAGCAGCTGGTATAAAATAAAATCTGTTTCTGCCACCTACATCCATTACTCATAATTAATACTTATGAAAATACAAATATTTATAAATCACCATAATCTACAAGTTAAATTGGTTAAATCATTGGCAGCACAATTTGAGATTACATTATTATCTAGCTATTAACCACTTAAAATTATTAGCTTGTATTACATTATATCATGTTACCTTCATTAATACTCATCCTTATGTGATCATAAACAATACTAAAATATTTATTTATATCTATCTCTGGAATCTTTACTTGCATTTTCACTTCTTCAAATTATTTCTGAATAATATTATTTCTGAATAATCTTTGTGGGTATTTTACAACATTCATATGATAGTTCATTCAAATGCATTGCAGGAAATATCAGATTCCTCCTCTAACACACTAGAGTAAGGGCAACCACAGTTACCAACAACAAATGGCTAGGAATGTAGGTGATTTTTCAGTTCTACAATACCTAAGTGATGAAGACAAAGACCTTCTAGACAAGATGTCCTTCATGTTAAATGCATGTTAGAAGTAGAAATGCTACATTGTTGTTCTTTCATTTTTTTCTTAATCCTAATTAATCTCACATTAATAAGGAAATTGTCTTTTTATCGATGGAATTCTTCATCATTTTATGCCTATTCCTTCTGACTGCACAATTATATGATGTACATACTACATATGTGTGGGTCTGATTGTCTTAAACTAATTTACCTATCCACTTTATTATGTAATTAAATACATAAATTATTGCCCAACTGTCACCAGATGAAACTTAATAACTTTAAAAATAGCAACACATAAAGTGATTCAAAATTATGCTATTTTAATATGCATATTTATTTTTCATATATATATATAGATAGATATGACAAATGTACTGAATATATTAAATAAAAATTATATTAAATATATATAAATATATATAATATATAAAATAAATATATAGAATATATAGAATAAATATATATAATATATAAAATATATATTAAATAAATAAATAAATAAAAATATTATAGAAAAAACTAATTTGTTATTAAAGGAAGTATTTTTCACATTATTTTTATAAAGCAATTTAATTGATAGAAGAATGTGCAAGGTACATTCCATTGTAAAAATATTCACAAAATACAATAAAACTGAAGAATATAGATATTTTTAAAATGTAAATAAAGCCAGACCTTGGATGCACAGGTGCACACAGGCCTTTGGTGGGCACACCAACTGGAACCCTAACACTTAATACAGCCAGCCCTGGGCAAGTTGGGTCCACACATGCATTTAGAGGGCAGAGTTATCAGTGAGACTAGCAATGTGGAAGTGTCTGAAGCAACATTCAGAGGCCAAGATCACCACCATACCCAGCAAAATTCCCATGGCAAACTTGGCTGGAGTACACAGAACATTTCTGGGATCTGACATGGACACTATCAGAGAACTGTAAACACCAGAGGTATTTTAGTACTTTTATTCTTTCTTGATTTTCTGATTGACTACCCCTTTTCTGTCTGGTTAGATGGCATGTCATATTGTTTTGTTTTGCATTTCATGATTATTTTTGTTTTTGTTGGTTTTTTCTTTTCTCTCCTCTCTTTCTCTTATCTCCTATTTTTTCTTTCTTTTCTTATTTTCTTTTTTGTTCTCTTTCTTCCTTCTTATTTTCACTGTTTAGGTTTCTTACTTTTCTTTTTCATTTTCTTCTATTGATCATCTTTCTCTCTTTTCTCAATTATTTCTTGAATTTAAATTTTCATGAGACTAAACATTGTCTCTTCAACTTCTGATTACTCCTTCACATTCTATTTCATTTTTTCCCTCCTCCAGTTTCCCAAATCTTGGTTGATCATCCTTTGATCTCCAGCTATGACTCTCCTCTATTTGCCCTTATTCATTGCTTTATCCTGTCCGCTACCCATCTTAACCCCCACCCCACACAGAAGGGGAAAATCACTCCACTAAAGGGAAAATCACTGAATACAAGTACATGGTACATGTTTGATTTTGTTATGTAACTTTAGAGTTTACTTCTGTGGTCAGAAGTAGTAGGCTAATGGTTACCACAGTTTGTCAGCATTTAAGCTGTATTTGAAACTATTGTTATGACTAACAGAACTAAAATAGCCAGGATGTCATACATGTTATAGTCAGTTTTTCTCCTCTGTATGATAATACTGTGATTATAGGCAGTCATAATCATCACCACAGCCCAGTACCAAAGGATTGGGAGCTAAGCCAAATACTAACTTTTCTTCCTTTACAAATTGGGAAGGTAGGTTCTTGGGATAGCTATAAAGAACCGCCTACATCAAGAGGACATTCCTGAAGAACAGATATCTCCTAAGGAAGCCTCAACACTAGTGATAAAGGTATCTGTCATACCTTTATAAGAAATCAGCAAGCATCAACATAGAAAACAAAATAAAATGTAAAAGAGAAAATGGAAAATGACAAGGCTCAGAAGCAAAATGGAACCTCAAAACCCCAGCCCACACAGGACAGACCCAGAACACAATGAGATATATGAAATTAGAAGTCAAACACTGGAACTTTCAGAAATGAAAGCAAAAGAAGTGAAAAAACAAGTGGAACATGCTATAGAGAAATTAATCTCTCAAGTACAAAAAGAAATGATGCTTAAAATCAAAGATATTAGAGAAGACATAGACAAAAGCATAGAGTAGCTTATAAAAATTATGGAAACAAAAAAAGCCCAATATAGGAAAGAAATGGAATCCATGAAACAGATCCAAACAGAAATCTAAGAGATTAATAACTCCACAGAAAGTATATGCAACAGACCAAATGAAGGAGAGGATAGACTATCAGATCTTGAAGACAGAATTGCAACAAGTGACCATGAAAAAAAGACATCTTAAAAATAGGAAGAGAAAATGAAAAATCTATACAACAGCTACAAGATGAAGCAAAAAAGAATAACATAAGATTGATTGAGGTCAATGAGAAAGCTGGAGAAAGCTCCATAAACACATGGAAATTAAACAACCAATGGATCACAGATGAAATTAAAGAAGAAATTAAGCAGTATCTACAACTTAATGTGAATGAATACACAACATAGCAGGACTGATGGGATGCAATGAAAGCAGTTCTAAAGTGGCTAATTTATTGCAATGAATTCTCACATTAGGAAAACAGAATGAGCACAATAAACAAAATAATGTTGCACCTCAAGCTTCTAGAAAAAAAGAGCAAGACAAGCCCAAAGCCCATAAAAGAGAGGAAATTATAAAAATCAAATCAGAAATTAATGAAAACTGAGACTAAAAAAATAATACAAAGAATTAATGAATCAAAGAGTTCATTATTTGAAAGAATAAATAAAATTGATAAATCCTTAGCCAACCTTATTTAAAAAAAAGCAAAGAAAAGACTCAAATTCATGCATTGAGGAATGAAAAGGGTGAAATCATTACAGATCCTGTGGAAATTCAGAGGATCATGAATTCATACTTCAAAAATCTTTACTCTCATAGGATGGAAAACAGAAGAAATGGACAGATTCCTAAATACATATGAATTACCAAAGCTGAACCAAGAAGATATAAACATTATGAATAACTCAATGTCAGTTAATGAGATTGAAAGTGTAATTAAAAACTTACCAACAAAGAAAAGCCCTGGCCCTAATGGATTTACAGCTGAATTCTATATGACATTTAGAGAAGATTTAATGCCAATACTCCTCAAACTCTTTAATGAAATTGAAAGGGAAGCAATACTCCCTAACTTATTGCTGGAGGCAAATATTACCCGGATAGCAAAACCAGAGAAAGACCTGTCTGGATTATGTAAATCTTATGCAAATTATGAGGTTATTTAAAATTCAGCTGAAAATAATGGGAAAGAAAATAATAATATAATAAATATCATTCCATTAAATGGCTAAACATCTAGAAATAAAAAAATATATGAATAAGTAAATGAGAATTGGAAATGTCCTTGTGCCCCTTCAAGAATTTTTGAGACAAAAAAATGATAGAAATGGCCTAGATTAGAAAAATATAGGGCCAATGAGATGGTTCAGTGGCATAAGAGCCTGCCTGGCAAGCGCGAGGGCCTGAGTTTGACTCCCGCAACCCACATACGAAAAAAGGGGCCTGTGATATTGCTCAGCGGCACAGGCGCCTACTGGCACACGAGGTCCTGAGGTCGAACCCCGGTACCCACAAAAAAAAAAAGAAAAATATAAATTGAAAATATGTAAGTTGTTAATTATGGCTATACATTTTATGTATAATACAAAACAAAAATTAGCATTAAATACATTAAAGTATACAATCTAATAGTTATATGACACTTCTATTATTGAAACATGCAAATTAAGTATTTTCATTACACCAAACATTTAATATATTTGTGTATATAATATATACAAACTGACTCATACATATATTTATATAGACATGCATACAAAACTCATATCAATATGCATGCATCTATGTTTTATTTAACATTTGACAATTAAATACTGAGAAAATCAAAATATATTAAAATTTACACAAAATAATATAGGGTAAAATATATTTACACAGACTTTAAAAATGGTTAAAAAGTCAAATTCAGTGAAAGACAATAATGCAGTAGTATATAAAATTTATAATATGCTTAAAAGAATTATGAGATTTAAAATGTCTACAGCATGCGAATATTGGTTTAAAAGAATGCTTAAATAGAATATATCATATGGCAAGAAATAATTAGGAATAAATATTTACTTTAGAGTACAAACTATAACAAAAAATGTGGTGAATAAATACCAAAAAATTATCTTAAATTCAATATGTAAAAAGAAAATGTAAAGTGAAGTGCACAAAAGAGGTAAAATAGTTTTAGATGTATTTAAATATATTTACATAAAACCAGTGAGATGATAATTACAGGGAAAATATACTTAGAAAGAGACATAAAAAATTCAAACAATGAAACAGAACCAACAACAAAATATGGCTTTCAAGAAAACATTTGAAATTAGAGATATGACAAAAAACTTTGTATTTTCTTGCATATTCATGAAACAACTCAGTACAGTGAAAGCCAATGTATTTTATTTTAAAATTCATAATTCATAGGAACCAGAAGTGATTATTGGCAAGATTATAAAATTTTTGAAGGGCTAAATATTAGAATGCCATCAAATTTTGCATTTTCATTACTTATGCAAACTAATAAATTTGAAAGTTGAGAAATCCCAAGATGTGTATTCAGTCAAGTAGAGAAGTAATAGAGACAAGAGTATAATTTTAGTTAGAAAGCTGCTTTGGTGTTGGCCCAAAAACAGAAAAGAATTCAGTGCCCCATCTCATGCCACAGAGAAAGGTTGAATTCTGTTTTAGTTAGACTTTTTGTTCTATTTATGTTTTTATTTGATTGGAAGAAGTCCAACTGCATTAGAGAGGAGTAACTTCTTGACTCTGTACACATGCAAATATAAATCTTATTCAGGAACACTCCCACAAATACATTCAGCTTAATATTTGCCCAGATGTCTGGGTATCAATAGCCAAGTTAGGTTGACATGTAAAAGTGTTCATAACAAATGAAAAAATAATATCATGAGCCTTACCTTAAGCATGTATTTTAGAACATGCTTCTAAAAAGCAAAAATGGACCACATAATAATGAGTAGTGAGGAATATGAAATACTGATACACAAAAGTATTTAAGAATTGAATCATTGAGGCCAGTGAGATGGCTCAGTGGCATAAGCGCCTGCTTGGCAAGCACGAGGGCCCAAGTTCAACTCCTGGATCCCACATACAAAAAGGGCCAGTGATATTGCTCAGCGGCATGGGCGCCTGCTGGTGTGCAAGGTCCTAAGGTCAACCCCTGGTACCCACAAAAAAAAAAGAATTGAATCATTATTTGAGCCGTGGTTGAAAGATGTTAACACAATGGTCATAAAGTAACTGAGTTGATTGACTTCTAAAAGAAAAAAATAGCATTCTCTATGAGGTTATAATAAGAACTTGAATTTATAAAAAATAATATTCAATGTGTCCAGAAAAAAAAATGGATGCCACAACCTAAGGTTCTAGACAAAAATATCATTGTTGTTGTCCCAATATTCCCTGATGTTTCTGTATTCACCAAAATTATAAAGTGGTAGTTATTACTGTGTTCTATGAGATGAATGACAGCACACATAGAATAAATGGAAGACTTAAGTTTTCAGATATTCTAAAAACTATGAAAAAGAATCATAATTATAATAATGAAAAATCTAAAATAAAAAATAATAAATGGATGTATCAAATACCAGAATGGAAGTGACAAAGGGTCATTGAACATGTCTAAATGAAGTTGAAGATAGATTGATATCAGTTATGCCTTGAGAAGAATAGAAAGAATTATACTGGAAAATTCAGTAGAATTCTTCAGAGAAATAGATTCCACAGACATATGTATAATTTTGCCAAGGTATTTATTAGATAGGCTTGCAGTATTGGAGTGGAAGAATTCATAGCAGACTATGGGATCAGAAAGGGAAGAATTTCTAATGGCTGGAGGATCCACTTGCTGTTTAGCCCAGGAAGATGGAAGACACAAAACAACAGGAATCAAGGATGCAGCATATATCCAAGTTCTGAGGCCTAGGAACTCACTATAGAGATGCTGGTGTGAGACTGCATTGGAAGACTGAGGAAATTGAAGATTGATTTCCAAAAGCAATTGCTAAAAGTGAAACTCCTTCAAATGTGAGCACCTTCTTCTTTCCTTTTTTATTTCATCCAGACTACAAACTTATTGATTAGTGCCACTCACATCTAGGGTGGATTTTCTACCCTTAGTTTGCTGGCCCACATATCTGTCTTCCACAGACACATCCAGAAATGTACTTTACTTATCTGATAGGTGTTTCTTAATCCATTCAAGGTGACATATATGTAATGGCCAAAATCCACCTTTTGTCAACTTAATAATGAGACACATGTCTTTAAACATACTTAATTTCCAAATACATTAGCGATTTAACAGTTGTGTTTAATATGGTGCAAGCATACTGCCTCAAAATTAAAATGCAGGGCCGGTGAGATGGCTCAGCGGCGTAAGCACCTGCCTTGCAAGCGCAAGGCAGGGCCCAAGTTCGACTCCCGGATCCCACATATGAAAAAGGGGCCGGTGATATCGCTCAGTGGCACGGGTGCCTGTTGGCACGCGAGGTCCTGAGGTCAACCCCCCGGTACCCACAAAAAAAAATTAAAATGCACTTATTCCCTCTCAGAATAGAAGACAAACTTTTCCTTTGGATGATGCTTACTCTTCTCCTGATATTCCATAACTTAAATATCACAATATACTTTTAACAATATTTATATACTGATAATCAGTAAACCGACATTCTGTTACAAAAAAAAAGCAAAGGTGTCTGCTTAACATGTGTATATGTATACACAAGTATACTAACCAAACTTTGAAATAAATACTCATCATACTGACAATCCTTGTTTCTCCAACTGGCCACATAATTGTAGCTGTTGTTTCTGACTACCTTTTTCTGTTACCTGTTGTGTTTTCCCTTGGCCATCAGCAGGCATCATATCATTTCTTTGGTCCCTCAGAGTTATTGGCAGTTATCCATATACTCATTTTTGAATGTTCTAGATCATTTGTCATTCTGCCTGGACTGGGTTATGTCTCAGTGACCTTAAAAACAAGGCATGGTGATACTAGAAGATACCCTATGGGAGCTTCTGCACTCCAAGTATATTCTTCCTTACCTCCACTGTGGGGTAATTGGCCAATTCCCTCATGGTAATATGAATCACTCACCTCTGTCAACACCATAACTCTTTATCTTGTTGACACAGACACAGGAGGAGCCAGAAATGACCAAGGGAGTATCTTAGCTTCCAATTGAAAGGAAGCAATATTGAGTATCCTGGTAGAATCCTTCCTCCCTAGGGAACTAAGACTTCTATCCCATCCAAAGCATAAGGCCAAGAAAGAGAAATTTAAAAAAAAATTGTTCATGGATCACTAGGAGAAATAGTGAGCGGTGACACTTTCATTTCAACTCCTTGAATCCTGGACCAATGAACCCTGGTTATGCAAGAAATAGAACTACCTTTAGTTATTTATGCAGAGCATGTAAGCCTTGAGAAGGGTCGTATTCCTGTCCCGCAACAGATTATCACTTGCTGTGACAGTCTTTTACAACCCCAGACCCCCAGCTGTTTCTGAGTGACTGAGGGCAGGTTAAGACCAGTGATTTTCATGAGCATGAGCCAGTGTCCTTCCTTGCCTGTGAATTGAGTTCCTTGGACAGAAGCAATGGTGTAAAAATAACATGATGATTGATCAATCATTGTGTGTGTAAAACCACATGTGGTTGCTGTGAAAGAGGCATTACTTTCAGGCAAGGCAAATGCATAATCATAACAAATATTTGTTCCAGGACGGAAAAAGTACTGCTTCTTCCATGATGAAAATGGTCCACTATAATCAATTTGCCACCCAGTTGATGGCTGGTCTCCTGTGACATATAGGGACTCAGCATTGATCTTTGCTGCTCCCTGATTAGGTACTTAGCATTGGCTGTAACAAGGTCCACCTTAGTAAATAAAAGTCCAGGTTGCTCAGCCTGTGCATAATCTCTATCTCTATCACCATGATCACTCTGTTCCTGAGCTCATTGGTCAATGAAATTGTTGACTCTGGAATGAGGTCAACTCTAATCATATTCACTCAATTATTAAATAGGTCATCATATTTACTTCATCACTACAGTCCTTTACCTAGGTCACCTTTTGGTGAGTGTTTTCATAAAACATAAATATCTGCATCTGTGGCCCATTTATTGAGATCTGTCCACACACACACACTTCTATTCCAAATCTGTCACCAGTTACCCAATTGTGTCCCTTCTAAATTTCTTACCATCCAATCAAATTGTTGGTCACATCTGATGAATCAGTATACAACTGTATTGCTGACTATGGATTCTTCTAATCGTAATGCACTGAGATACACCTGAAGTGCTGCCAATTGCAAACATGTGCTTTCACCACTGTCTACAGAGGTGTCTCTAAAAGAAGCTATACCCTGAAACTGTCCACTTTTGGGGGCAGCAGCATAACTTTATCTTCCTCTGTCAATTGATAGGATATTCCCCATGAGGCCATAGGTGCACAATGGAAAAAGGAAGGTTAGCGTTAGTAGAAACTGTTGGTATATGAGCAATGTCTTCATGCAATTTACCTGTACTTTCAAGGCTAGCTGTGGGCCCAGTCCTATATAAATCACTTCCATTTGATGTTGGAATGCTACTGTGCCCATCCTACTTTACAACTTACTGAGTAAAACAACACCCAGTTTATGATAGGTATTTTAGGTTGCATGGTGAGTTGGTAGCCCATGATTAAGTATTTATTTTTCATTAAGCACAGTAGCACTCAAGATTGTCACTCAAAAACTGAGCAGTTGTTTGCAGATGTTCGCAAGGTCTTGCTCCAAAATCAGAAAATAAGTTTTTTTTTTCTTTTTGATTATAAGGTCAGAAATACACCTGTACTATTCTACTTCAGCATATAACAATACTCTTGCCCTATGTCAGTTAGTTCATAGGGATGTTAATCACCTTTATTTTCCACAACACATCACATTAGTTCAGGAAATTAAAGACAATGTGTTTATTTGACCAAGTGAATGAGAAGTGGAAAATGTTCTGGAATGATTAATTAGACATTAGCATGGCAGAAAATGTGATATAATTTCAATTTATACTCAAGCCTTTATGCCTAAGGAAAATTTCTAAGGATTTTTTGGTGTCAGTTATGTCAAAGTAAAGACAAAGTTGCTGTAGGTGACCATCCTACAAATAGGAAAGTTGTAAAATGCATAGTGGACTTGGATTTTGGAGGCAACATAGTCTTCACTTGGGTGTTTTATTCTGTACCTGTTTACAAACAACTCAAATGCTGCTAATTCTGAGTGGGGCCCAGAATCCACAAAGGCTTTGCAACAGACCGAGTCTATTTCCCCTAAAGCTTTGAAAATTTGGAAATATCCAGCAAATTAAATGGTACTTAGATCAGTAGCAATAGAGATGCTGCTTGGAAGCACTAGCAGATTGCAATAGGTGAATCACAGTTGATATCCTTCTGATTTCTGGTTGGTCTTATGGACACATATTGAAAAAATGCATATGTTAAATAAATAGTATCAAAATCAGTTACCAGGAAATATGTGAATCTTCTTAAACGAGGACAGCTATTTGGTGTCAGCTGAAATTAGATAATTACTTGGTTAAGTTTACAATAATTTATAGTCATTCTCCAAGATCCATTCATCTTTCACACAGGTGAAACAAGAAAGTCAAATTGAACTATGAGTCACCTCTGCTTCATTTTTCAAGTTCCTGATGGTGACATTAATTTCTCTAGAGTTACAATATTGCTTTTGATTTACTATTTTCCCAGGAAAAGTCAGTTCTATGGACTTCCATTTGTGCGTTCCTTCCATAATAATCTTCTTTTCACAGATTAAAGAAAAAAATCAATACAAAGATTCAAGCAACTGCTAGGCATATCTTGCAATTATGAAATCAGAGAAATAACCACAGAATGAATTTTAAGACCCATACCCCAAACTTTGACTCATAATTGAACTAAAACTCCGTTGATCACCTCACCTCCATAATCCCTCATTCTAGCTATAAAATGACAATGATATTTTGGAATCAATGCCAGTTTAGAGGCAGAGGTAAGACATTTTTCAAAGGTCTGATTACTTATTTTGACCTCATCAAAGTTACACTGGGAAAAGGCTGTAGTTTCTTTGGGAATGGCATGGAGGTAGATTTACAGTATAACTTTCTGGTAGTGAATCCTGATTCTTCCAGAAGGGGACCTGGCCTCTAATAGACTACAGGTTTATAAACTGGCTCAAGTTTAGGAATAGACTGAGGAGCTGTGATTCTCTGTTCTTAGGATTCAAGTTGGACTGTTGCTCATTTGACAAAAAGATTTCTGCTTCTACTGATGAAGTAAGAACTTAGTTTTCAACATCTCCTAAGTTTGAGTTTCTTCATCAAAATTAAACAAAGGAATACTAGGTATCTCCAGCTCATTCATAATGGGCTACATTTTGATCTATACTTCAGACAACTAACCATTAAGATATTTTAGCTCCCTGATATACAAGATTAAATGCAGAATCTCAGCTTATTGAGTACTTAATAAAACACAGTCTGACACAAACATTTTATGTTTGTTCCGCTACTATCCTGCACCATTAAATTCATCCTTGTACATGCACCCAAATTAGAAAATTCAACTAATACATCAAAATGTAATGTGTCTCCTCATGGATCACACTGCATATCTCAAGAAACTTGATGAACTTGGGTCCAGTTATAGATCTAGAGGCAAAATATCTGGGAAGGGCTCTGAAGAAGACTAGCATAGTTTTGCTTAAGAACTGCTTCAGGGAAGGCCACTACTGTTTCCTAAGTCAATACAAGATTAGTGTCCTCCAGCAGAGAGAGGTAATGAGGTCAATACTATTAGGATCAGGGATGCTTGTGTAGCAGAAAGTGGCCCCCCAGCCAGTATATTTCAGTTTCTAAGTTGCCCAGGTAATAGTTCCTGTTTCAGTTCTGGTTGCTTCTATCTTTTAGAAATGGCTGGTCACTATGCTGCACATTGTATAAACCAATCCTCAACTGACAAGACATTCTGCCTTTGTACTTCCTGCTTCCTTATCCCATATAAGCCCTAGACCACCAAAGATCAGGACATGATATTTTGGGATTAATCCCAATTAGTTCCTATTGACATAAATAAATCTGCCTCCAAATCCTGGGTGTCATTTCAGTGTTTCTGCTTGCCATTACATCTGGTGCATTGGTCAGAAAGACTGACCATGCTGACCTCTTTGGTCACCAGTTGTGACCCTCACAGATGGATCAAGGGCCTCTCCAGGTCCTGAAGAGAACACATGCCCTTAAGACTTCTCAAGTCCCCTCAGAGATCTGGAGGAAGATTCCTGGTTCCTCACTCGAATGGCTCACTTCAGACTCCAAAAGAAGGAGGACACAACCTGTCTGTCTGTCTATCTGCCTGCTTGCCTGCCTGATTCTGATAAGACACCCACAGAAACCCCAGTTAGTCTGTCAGTCATGCTCAGATTGAGCAGAAGGAAAGATTGATCACCTCTTGTTAGTCAGGACCACACTTGAAGGAAGGGTTTGGCATATTTTAACCTCTGAGTGCCTGATGAATGAATGTGTGAGTGGAATGGACAGAATAAGCAATAGGCTGCTCCATCTGTACGCCAAGACTGGGAAGCTTTGGTCACAGTGGCTGATTGGACCCTCACCTGTTGTTCCATGGCCATCAATACATGGCATAATGAATGCCTTACACTCTCCTTAGCTAAGTCAATCCTACGTCCCTGCAAGGGGCATGGCCAGGTGGGTATCTGAATGGTCTTTCTCTCTCTGAAGGGCACCCACCCTTTTGTCTGTTGCACAATCATTGAAGCATACAAAACACACATGTAGGGAGCCAGAAATGGGAATTAATTAGTCAAAACCCTCAGTCCATAGCTACAGGAAAAAGGGTTTTTCTGAGATTACAGAGTTAAAAATGAAAGCAAACTACTTCCTGTGTCTCAAAAAAAATGGGAAAAGATGCCCATTCTTCCTGAGAATTCTGCCTTGGCACCCTTGTCAACTGCTGCAGTTGCTGCCAACACCTACAGCTACACTTCCCACTCCTGACTTGTCTACTTCCAGCCTATTGAACTGGCTCCAGCTAGTCATTGCCAGAGCCTTCTGCTTCCTATCCTGGTCAGATGGCAACATCTAACACCCACCCAAGATGACCATCAGCAGTTCATTCTGAGTTCCACACTTTGCAGAAAAATTGGACTGTCAACACTGACAAATGAGTTGCCATGGCCTTTTCAAAGGTTGCCTCACCTAGAAATAACCCAGTTGAGTACTCCTCAAAGATATCAGAAAGGGGGGCAACAAGCCCATCAACCACTGTTACCCAGAAAACTGATTTAAAAAGCAACTGAATTCTGTAAGAAAATCCAGTGATAGACAAACCTACACTCTGGCTATGAGTTACAAGGACTATGGCCACTAAATATAAGTAAATAAATAAAACGATAAGAACTCTCAAAAGCTTCAATCTTGATCAGATCAAAACCCATTCATCAGTCTGATGGGCTCAGACTAAGCCAGACTGGGCTCAGGCTAGGCCAGACTGGGCACCCTTCTTCATCTGTACCACAGTACCATCAAGTAGGACTCTTGCCTCTCACCCCTTCTGCCAGGCACAAATTTTCAGCCTGAGAGGACATCTCCCAAAACATGAATTAATGTATAAGCCAGGCCCCATACTGCTTCTGGGAAGAGACCTCTTCTTGAAATTAGAAGCAAGCATCTGCTTTGCACCAAGCCAGTCAGCCTCCCTTCCTTTAAACCTGCATTTCAACTTTGACTGTTCCCCAAAAGGAAAATGATGCCTGCATCAGCCTGAGACAGATAACCATAATCCTGAAATTCTAAAACTCTCTTCCCGGAGATATAAGCTAAAGACTTGCCTCCAGGCTGGCTATGAAACATGCCACCTCACCATGACCCCTGTTGTTATCAGATGTCATGGAAAACACAAACAGGCATCCAGTCACACATGAGCCTTATAGACTGTTAATCACCTTGGACAGGATCTCCATGCCATCAATAATACAGCCATCACCTTGCATTCTGTGATTCTCAACTCATACACCATTTTTGGACTGTTACTCAATTGCTACAAGGGTATGGGAACTCTCCCACTGTTTTTGGAAAGCTCTGACAACAGATTTGGCCAAGCCTCCAGCACCTTTTCTCCAAGACACCCTGTTTCTCTGTCCCTTTGAGCTCCATCATGGTCCCTCTGAGAAAGAAAAAAATGAGGCTTCAAAACCACAAAATATTTATAGACTGTCAAACAGCAAAAATACACCTCTCCTGCCTGTAAAGCCAGTTAACAATCAACAAGATGCCAATACCACATTGATTACCCTCAATATACATTGCCTCAGTTTTCTGCCACCCACAGCCTGCTGGTACACATGCCTGGACCTAAATGTTGTCTTTTTCTGCCTTCAACTGGCTCCTGTCTGCCAACCTCTTTTCACCTTTCAATAAAAGACCGCAGTTCTGGACTCAAAAGTCAACTGACCTGGACTCAACCTTCCAAATGTTAAAAATTTTGTTTAACCTCTTTTTTTTTAATGCGGGTACCAGGTGTCGAACTCAGGACCTCACACTTGCCAGCAGGCGATTGTGCCACTGAGTGATATCACCAGCCCTTTTTCTGTGGGTGCCAGGAGTCAAACTCAGGACTTCATGCTTGCCAGTCAGGCACTTATGCTGCTGAGCCATCTCACCAGCCCCCTGTTTTCCCTCTTTGGAAAAGCCCTCAGAGTTAACCTTGATAATTTATCACTGCACTTCTAATTAATGACACTCAAGTTGCCTGCTGGAAAAGCATAAAAGCTCGCTGTAATATCTGTCAGAAACTGCTTACCAGAAAAAACTCTACAACTTTCATGGAACTGCTGGCATCTATAGAATCTGGATCCTTGAGTTAAAGAAACAGCTGGTAATCAGTTAAAAGACCAGCTATATCTGTAGACATTCCTGTACACACATATAACCCAGGTACATATTATCTACATCTACAAGGTTCAGAAATCCAGACTTAGATCCACTAGAAAATTTACCTGGACAGCTCATCTGAGGCTCAATCTGAAGAGACAACACACTCAAATCCAACACAGTCCAGCTGTTGTCACTGGATGCTGAGCAGTCCATGCATGGCTGAAGCCTGAGTACATTGTTCACAGGATTGCTCCATACATATTCCCCTTGAGTTTTGTCTTTCCCTGCTGGTTACCCCAGTCTTTGCTTCCCTGCCCCCCTGCTAGCTGTGATTTCTGCCTTAAGCTCTATGGACAGATGCCCCAAGAGAATAGAACAAAATCTTGACCAAGATGATGAGTGTCCAAGACACATTGGAAACTCTACTAGATCAGTTTAACTCCTTCACTGCCTTGTGAGAATCAACTTAGGGAGAAACTCTATAATAAGGTTAACAAACCACAAAGTCCTGGTTTGTTTGGGGACCTTGGATAGAACCATTTACAACTCTAATGTTACTGCTTCTAGATGGGCCTTGTCTCAAAAGATCACATGTATTATGCCCAGCAAATATTTGCCAGGGAAGCTAAAAGAGGGCAAAATTGTAGCAGAAATTGCCCCCAGTTGTTATATTTCAATTTCTTATTTGCCCTGGTAACAGTTCCTTTTCCAGTTCCAGTTGTTTCTTCTCTTAGAAATGGCAGGTCACTGTGATGCATAGCTGGTCACTATGGTGTGCATTGTATATACCAATCCCCAATTGACAAGCCATCCTGCCTCTGTACTTCCTGCTTGCTTATGTCACATGGGCTCTAGACCGCCAGAGATCGGGGCTTGATATTTTGGGAATAATCCCAATCACTGTCCATCGACATAAGTAAATCTGCCTCCAAATCCTGGGTGTTGATTCAGTGTTTCTGCTTGCCATTGCACTTGCACTGAGGGTGGTCAGGAAACTTTTTTTGAGGGGGAGAGGAGACTTATTTTCACAAAACAAAATCCTTGATATTTTGGAATTCAGTGTTCTCAGGCTTATCAATTCCTCCCACACATCTTTATCCCAAGTTGTTGGAGCACATTTTCTCCTGATTTATGCCCTCAATTTAACTGTAGAACTTCAGTGACACCTAGACTTAAATTTGCATTAAAATCCTACCAATCACTTGATAAAGGGTTGTGTTTTTAATTAATTGATATTTGTTTATTTACTTACTAATTTTTAAATTTCAGTCTTATAGCTAAAAGAGAGCCCTATGGCTCTTTATAGAACACATAGCATCTTTTAGGTTTTACATGTGTGTATGCATGAGCAGAGTATTTGTATCTGAGTTACTCACCATTTTTTTCTACTTTGCCCACAAATGCTAGGAGCAACAAGTCAATATTGATTTATTCCCACATATATATAATTCCCACATAAATTTCAAAGATATTGTAATGTTTTAGATCTTTGATGTTTCACAATGGCCCAAATTTCAGTATTTTTTGCCAATTTGTGGTGAAATGGAGTGACTGAATCCTTAGGAGGTAAATTATAATGGAAAAATTAGGTCACTGGGAAAATCCCCTGTGAAAGGGATTTTGGGATTACAGCCTCTTTACCTTCTTGCCTGTTTTTTTGACTATGATGAGGTGAACTGACCTTCTATATACAAAGTGCTTCTGTCTTGTATTGTGAAGTGATGGGGAGAAGGAAATATGGACTGAAATCTATAAAATTATGTTCCAAAATAAAATTGTTCCTTTCATTTACTAGTTGACCTTTTTAGATATTTTGTAACACCTATGGAAAGCTAACACAATTGCCATATGCAGAGTCCTTAAACTTATTTCCTCTTACAAGTAGTAAATGTATCAGATGAATTTATTTTCATCCCTCTTTAATTGCAAGGGCCATGGACTATCAGTGGTGTATATATTACTAGAAATATAGTTCTAAACAAATTAATCAGATGAGAGAAAATTCCAGAAATCACACCAAAACAAAAACCATCTGACAAAACCAATCCAACACAGTCATCTACCATAACAATCGAAAAAATTCGTCATTCAAATTCTATTCCTCCAGAACTACTTTTGGTACCAAATTTTGTAATACCGTTCTCCAGAAAAACTGCATAAAAATATAATATTGTAAGACAGAATTTATTAGATTGGCTCACATGATCACTGAAGCTGAAAAACTTCACAGTGGCCATCTGCATGCTGAAGAGCCAGAGAAACTGATAGCTGGTCAGTCTAAACAGCCAGAAGAATCAGAATGAAAAAGAAGCCAGTGATGTGGCTCCATTCTGAAGCCAAAGGCCCAAAAAGTTCCCCAGAAAGTTGCTTGTATTAGTTGTAATCAAAGACTGAAGAACTTGTTTTATGGGTGGCAGCAGAAAACACAGCTCTTTGAGAATGGAGAATGACAGTGAAGATGTAGATTACACTTCTGCTTTTTTCTTCCATTTGGGTCACAGACCTCCTGGGTGGGGCTTCACACATTCAGGGTGCATCTTCTCCATCCAGTTTGTAGATCCACAAACCAATTTTTACTGGAAACACAGTCACAGACATCCCCAGAAAAATATCTAGCCAATTCTCTAGGTATCTTTCAAACCAGTCACATTTGCATCCAAATTGTCCCTCACAGTGGCTTATAGATTCAGTATTAAAACATCAATGCCTATGATACATAAGGTTAAATAAGGAAAAATTGAAACATGAGAAATTTAATGGAAGAGATAACTCAATATACTTCAACAAATAGATAGATAATATACTGTACTGTTATAAGGTTGACAGGAATTCTCCAATATATGTATTATAGAAATAATAAAATGTTATCATGAGACATTGAATTAGACCTGAGTAATTGAGAAAACACACATGGCATTACCCCAGAATTTGACATTTTAAGCACATTCATACTCTTGGTTTAATTTATAAACTGAATACTTAATTTATAAACTGAATATACTGAATAAAAATCTTATTGTGCTAATGTAGTTATTTATGAAGCTCATTTCAAAAATGACCAAAGTCAAGAAGAAAAGATGTACTTTTTAATAAGTGACATTACTGCATTTAGATACCCATAGTGACATAAGTATTTTACCATTTTTTTACAAAGTATGTATTTCAAATAGTATAGCTATACATTTTTTTTTGTGGGTACCAGGGGTCAAATTCAGGATCTCGCACACCAGCAGGCACCCATGCTGCTGAGCGATATCACTGGCCATTTTTTTTTCATATGTGGGTATCAGGAGTCAAACTCAGGACCTCGCACTTGCCAGGCAGGCACTTATGGCACTGAGCTATCTCATCGGCCCCTATATATTTTTAAGAATAAATTTATAAGGGAAAACATAATTAAATTTTTGTGCAATATTAGAGCCAAGAAAACTTGAATCATGTCTCAAAATAAAAAAAATAAAATGCAAGAAAGTTTTATTTAAAATTTTTATGCCATAAATTAATAATTTGTGGTGATTTTTGAAATTATTTTAAGTCATGCAAGATACTTGACACATTTTAACTGACTAATAAATATTAAAATTCAAGCCACTTTTGCTGCTTTTGCATGTGATCTAAAGTCTGGGTCAACAAGTATTTAACACAATTGCATTTTTCTTAATTGAAATGTTTCAAGTAGTTCAAAAATAATTAACTTAAAATATTATCATTTCTAACTCCTAAAAAGGGAGCTAAGAAATAGTTTCCTCGAGTTAACATGATCATCAAATTTTAAGCAACAAGATACAATAATTAGACCCTTTTATGCTTATACACAACATAGTTTATGGAATTTTGTTGCCAAGATAAGATTGAACCTGCATGTGATCAAGAGTCGTGATCTAATTTCAATTCCTGTAAAGAAATGATGCATCCATTAGATGACTTCTATTAAGGATATGTCTCCAGTGATACAAAAATTAATATCTACAATGCTGGCAGCTTCATATCATCCAGAGATAGTAAGGTTTCAGTAGGATACAAAATTTGCAACATTGTTTGTCATCATCTACCTTGAGCAATATCTGGGTATGTTCTAAGTATAGGAAGAAATTTGAATATTGTATTACATTCAAAAATTTAAGAACTCTGGCACAGAATGTTAACTAATATTTTTATAATGAAATCTCTTATTTTTTAGCAAGACACCTGATAAATCAATTAGAACATGAAACAACCCCTTAGTGTCCTTTATGACCATGTCACTAAATTCTGTGTAACAAAAGATATGTTTAACTTTCTTGTTTAATTAATGTGGGAGTGAAGAACATAAGTAAATTGGTGAAGACTTTTTATAATTACATTTTAAACTGGTTTGATTACACGTTAATGGCCATTGCTTCATCATACACTTTGAACCAAGGATTTGAAGGAATTTAGAAAATGGCTAAATATGATTGTTTTTCTGTATGGTAAAATATTTAATGAATTCATCAGAATCACCATAACTAAACCTGTTAAAGATACTAATCAAATTTAAATGTGAAAAATGTATCATATACAATGATTCAAACTTTTTCTTACCATATGAAACAAGATATAAAATGATTAGTAATTAAAGCAGTTTACTTTAGGAACTCACAAATTTAACTAGGAAATTTACATAGCCCTTTCAGATTAAGAATTAGAAACATACATGTATATTAAAATACATAGATGACTAAAAATGAGGGTTGCTTACTAAATCTATCTCCCCAATACAAATTATTTCATAGTTTGTTGCTGAAATATTTTATTAAAATAGTGGCATGGAAAAAGACAGATTTTTGTTCAGTAATAGTTAATACTTTTGACCCTTAATCATGACTGTCAAAGTAACTAGATTAAAAGACACCTAGAAAATTACAAATATTTCATTTTTAGTGTTACTGAGTGGTTCATGGGGCTGTGAACTTTGGGACTGTCACAGTTACTGTCCTTGTTGCTGAGACAAAATACCTGACACTTAGAGCTTAAAGATGAAAGGCTTAATGTAGATCACACTTTGTAGAGGTTTCAGTTCATAGATGGCCATCCCCAAGGTAGGGTGGCATGGCAGAGGGCCATAGCAGAGAAGAAATAGTTCATAGTAGGTACAAGGCAGCAAAGCAGCAAACTAGTGAAGGAGGAGCAGCTGTCCCGCTTTCTTCCTGTTCCTTTGTATCTATCCAGGCTACTTGCCCTTTAGGTTGTGCCAGCTACGCACAAAGTGGGGTTTCCCACTTACAATACCCATAAGTGTGCCAAACTAATAAGTGGACTGATTTAGTAATCACACACCATTAATCCCAGCATCATACACTTAAATGCAGCATCACATACCCTAGATTCAGCCACCTCTGAAAATACCCTCTTATGAAGGCATGAAGCTCTGAGGGGACATCTAGACACAAGCCATTATATGGACTATATCTGGTTCCAACTCCTTTCTTCTCCAGAGACAAGCCTTATGGCTTTCTTCTTTTTTTTTTGTGGGTACCGGGGGGTCAACCTCAGGACCTCACGCACCAGCAGGCGCCCGTGCTGCTGAGCGATATCACCGGCCCCTTTTTCATATGTGGGTTCTGGGAGTCGAACTCGGGCCCTCGCACTTGCTGGGCAGGTGCTTAAGCCACTGAGCCATCTCACCGGCCCATGGCTTTCTTCTAAGATCAGGGACTTCCACAGTGACATTTGTGAGATTTCTGCTTTGGAGCCCACTGACGATGAGCTGAATCCTATGAAACCATGAACCAATTAAGCTCCTCTTCCTTTCCTTTAAGTAATTGTTGTTGGGTATAATGTCTCAAGAATGAGAAAGCTGACCAGTATGGTAACTCAGAATTTCCAAGAAATGAAATACTTCAGAAAATACTACTAATAAGACAATCAAAACGTATAATTGGATTCCATATATTAGGTGATTTGATTGTGTATCTGGATATGGATAATAGCATAATTTATCAGTAACAACTTGGTAAATAAAATAAATACAAACTAAAGCTCTCCATGTGACTCTGATTGCTTCTATTTACTAATTATAAATAGAAATGTTACACACATATCTACATCATATACCATTTACAAATACCATTTACAAATCTTAGTATGTATTTGTATATAAATATAGGTATATAACTTATAATACATTGAAATGCCATACAAGCATGAAAAAACTTAAAAATAGTGCACATGACTGACCAAAAACACATAATAAAATTATATATGACGCATGACAAAATAAAAAAAAACTTTCTTGAATATAATGAATGAATGTCAGAAAATGTTAATCTTTTCAAAATTGGCATATGTATATATTGAAATGAAATAAAAATCTGAAGATTATTTGAAAGGTGGAAAGTGAGTTTATGATAAATTAATAACTGCAATATCTAACAGTAATATAATAGCAGAGAAAGAGAGGGAGAAATCCCAACTTGTGTGCAAATATATACATAGTTATCTATATTCATGGATTCGATATCTGTGTACTCAAGTGTTAGTACATGGAGAATACTTGAATGTAAATTTTGCATTTCCTAAATATGTACAGCATTTTTGTTCTTGTCATTCTCTGAATAATATAGTATAACACCCATTTATATAGTATGTATATTATATTAGATATTACAGGTAATAGAGCAATGATTGAAAAATATATGGGATGATTATATAGATTATGTGAAAGCCATGCACCATTTTATATAAGGGGTTTTTATCATTCATGTGTTAGTTGTCCACAAGGATATTGAAGACAATATTCTGTAGATACCAAGAGATGACTATATTTATGACATTTTTCCTGCTTTAATGGATTATGAATTTGGTAAATAAATGACAACCTTACCATTAGACTAGATCACAGAGCCCATTAATATTCATCTAAGAAATGTGAGTACTTGGTACCTAGCAAGAGTGGCATTTCAATTTTAGTAGGAACATTATGAATTATTCAAGAGTTGGTGCTAGCCTACAAAAAAGAAATAATCAATTTGGGACCCTCCCAAAATCCAGGGTGATTTTTCCTGATATCTTTATTAATTACATGTGCAAATCACTTCTTTCCAAAGCAAATTCATAGCTAATATGAGATATGTCATTTGGAGTCAAAATTCAATCTATAAAACTCATTCTTATGATACTCTAAAATCAAGGGCCGGTGAGATGGCTCAGTGGCGTAAGTGCCTGCCTTCCAAGCATGAGGGCCCGAGTTCGACTCCCGGATCCCACATACGAAAAAGGGGCCGGTGATATCGCTCAGCGGCACGGGTGCCTGCTGGCGCGCGAGGTCCTGAGGTCGACCCCCCGGTACCCACAAAAAACAAATAAATAAATAAATAAATAAATAAAATCAAGTATTTCTCACAGGCAAAATATACTCATCTAATCCTAACATCCTAAGAACCTTAATTTAGTATGAAATCTAAATTTCAAACCTCATCAAAAATATAATCAACTGAAAATATACCATAATTCATCATCCAAATCATCTAAGTTGGTAATGAAAGAGACTTATGGTCTACCTTGCAGCAGAATTGTTTTCCATCTGTGGAACTGTTAAAAAAGTAATTTTTCCAAAATGCAAATACAATCATAGGATAGGCATAAGATAGACATTTTCATTCCCATAAGGAGAAATTAAAATTAAGAATGAGGTTCCCAGTCTTAAACAAGTCCCAAATTTAAAAAGACAAATTGAATTAAGTTCAGAGTCTGAAAATAGTCTTCTGAAGTGTGATATTTTTTTTTTGTTTTCTCTTTATATGGGTACCAGGAGTTGAACTCAGGACTTCGCACTTGCCAGGCAGGCACTTATGCTGCTGAGATATCTCGCCAGCCCCTGAAATATGTGATATTCTTTCTTCACTTGAGGCCAGCAGCCACACACACCCTACCCTTTTTGGCAACTGCCTCTGCCGGAGTGGCTATCTATTCTAAATCATTTCAATTTCTTTTTGTAGGTACCAGGGGTCAACCTCAGGACCTTGTGCGCCAGCAGGCGCCTGTGCTGCTGAGCGATATCATGGGTCCTTTTTTTCATATGTGGGCAGTGGGAGTCAAACTCAGGACCTCACGCTTGCCAGGCAGGTGCTTACACTCACTTTACAAAAAAAAACATAGATTACATAAGTAAAATAAGCATTAATAAACTCAGTGTATTTACTCTGCATGGATTGTGTTTAAAACATGATTTTGACAGATATATACTCAGAATTTATCCTGTGTGAGATAGTCAATTAACAGAAATAAACACATTCTCACACACATTTAAAAACCAGATTTATAAAAGATCAAAAATATTAAGTAATAAATAATTTATGTTCCATAGATCACTCTTTGAAATTGCATTCTGCATCATGTAATTTTGGTTTGTTATAAACAAAATTTTGCAGTTAAACATTTCTAATAAACATATGTCTTTAAATAGTGTGAAAATATTATAAAATTAAGTTTATTTAAGTTTCCATTGTTTATTTTTACTAATTGTATAGAGTGGTACCTTGGCCTACAATCATATTTTGTTCAACAATTTGGGGATGATGGTTATATTTGTGTTTGTTCAGGGGAGATGCCATGGTGATATTTGTAATCAGATGTGGAGTTGTGAACAGAAGCAAAACTTTGCCAAATGGTTTTGTTTGCTAACTGAATTGTTTGCAAACAGAAGCATCTATAAACCAAGGTGGTACTGTATTGAAATTTGTCTAGTATCAAATTCATATTATTATAATAGAATGCAAAAATTGTAAGTAGAGTATGAAGATGCTTTGAATATTTCCTCAGTTCAAATGTTCTTTTTATTAGTACATGTTTGCAGTACATAAATGGTTACAATCTATGTAAGTTTTGGGGCATATACATAACCCATGGAGAGATTTCCAGTTCAATTAACTGTGATATATTTTAGGTCATTATGTAAATACATATATTTATGACCAGTTAACTCCCATATTTATGATGAAAAATTACTGATGTAAAATACAATTTTCTTCAAATAATTTAAATAGGTATAGCAGACTTTTCCCAAAATGTTACAATATTTGAGACAGATTTAAATATTGTGGTGTACTAGTGGAATTGATATTGATGAAGTTAAAGGGAAAGTTTTTCAGTGTGATTAGGTCATGTGTTTTTCTAATTGTTAGTATGCAATTTAGGTTTCTACTGTCCCAGAAAAAATAAGGAGGGGAGGTGCTATTTTAAAAAATGATTATATTTCCCGGGAATGCCTCTAAAATCTGTGGTAGTAGGTATGTGCAGGACAAAAGGGCAGATAAGATATTTACAAGTGCATTACTTCTAAAGCATATGTTCTAAAATTATTTCAGATACTTTCTTATTTCAGGTAGAAATTAGTCTACAATTTAATCAAAGTGAGAGTATCATTAAAAGCATGACCACTATACAGAAAACTTAAAGTTAATATCCCCATATAGTTTTAGTATTTATCTCTATGATTTGCTTGAATTAGCTTAACTTAAAATCAGCTTGCCTTTCATTCTCAGAGTCCTGTAAAACAGTAAAACATGGTTTTACTGTATTTTTCTTATAAAAGTAAAACAGTAAAACATGGTTTTACTGTATTTTTCTTATAAAAGTTTTTATTTCTTATAAAAGTTTTTATTTATATCTTGATTTCTGCTGACAAAAAATGATATAATTTTCTTCATTAATTGAGCAGTTAAATTAATTTTATGTCTTTTCACAGTTATTTCTATTAGTACATAATACATAGTAACATTTTTTAAAAAATCATAACTACTTGTACTTGTTTTGTTTTAAAAACAAATAAAAATTGTATGTATCATCAAGAATTCAAAGATACTTTAACAAATAGAGAAAACAAAAAATGTCCATGACATGAGTCCCTTGTTAGAAATGATTTCTTTAGTAACTTCAGAAAGCTTTGGGCCAGTGAGATTGCTCAGCGGCATAAGGGCCTGCCTGGCAAATGTGAGGTCCTGAGTTCCCTGGTACCCACATATGAAAAGAGGGCTGGTGACATTGCTCAGTGGCACAGGCACCTGCTGGTGCGCAAGGTCCTGCGGTCATACCAGGTACCCATAAAAAAAAGAAAGCTTTGAAAATAAAGCATTTTGGGGCCAGTGAGATGGCTCAGTGGCATAAGTGCTTGCCTGGCAAGTACAAGGGCCCAAGTTCGACTCCCAGAACCAACATACGAAAAAAGGGGCCAGTGATATCTCTCAGTGGCAGGGCGCCTGCTGGCACGCGAGGTCCTGAGGTCCACCGCCAGTACCCACAAAAAAAAGAAAATAAAGCCTTTTAATATGGGAGAAATTTTTGCCTCATTATTTTTTTCAATAGATATTTATTAATCACTTCTTTTGTGCCAAGTACTGTTTAATTCTTAGTATATATTCCAGTGAAGAACTTAAATTAATGTAATAATAAAAAACTAAACCATTTTATAAAATACAATTTATTAGAAAAAACACGTAGCCAATCTGGTCTTAAATTATATGGGAAAGAACAAAAGGCAAAATATATATGGAAAAATCTTACTAAAATTTAAATGTGATATAAGCAATGCAACTGAGTAAAGAATGCTCTAAACAGGAAGAAAAAGAACAAAAGTTCTGTAATGAGAGCTACAATCATGAAAATGTCACTGGTGTGCAGTGTAGGATGAACTACAAGAAGAAAAATACATGCTTTAAATATAAGAAAATTCTGTGTTCTGTAATTCTGTAGTCATGGTGAAAAATAAGTTAATTATATATACACAATATATATTATATAATTCATATAATATATGAATATATATATAAACACATATGTTCATAGTAGAAATCTACTATAAACTTGTAGAGTACAGACATTATTTCCTCTAATAACAATATGATTTATACTGACTAGCCTAGTAAATGTGGCCTTACCACCAAATATCAATGTGACTAAAGACCTGGCTGTAGCTATACCATCATTTTCATTATCAAATTTTATATTATCTTAACAGGAGTAGCTGTTGAAACCTTATACTCCATCCATACATTAGTCATAGCACAAGGGAAATTCCCATAGCACAAAAAATGCCATAATTTAGATAAGAAAAGGTTCTTATTTGTATACATCTCATACCTATATTACTCCAAAACTTAACTTGTAAATCATGCTAGAACCAATATACTGTAGAGTTTAAATAAAACACTAGATTTCAAATTATGTTATGGAAGTTTAAATTTTTTTTACCCTGAAAGTGTACAAGAAAACTAACACATTCTTCCATTTATAAGAAAAGTATTGAACTTATTCTTTTTCTGTATCAGTCATGATTTTGATTTTACCCATTATTATTTCTAACATTCCGACATTTACAAAAATACATTTTCCCACAATACATAGAATTCTATTTCCTTTTTTCACTGTCAGATTCTGACCTTAATATTAAATACACAGATACACAAACACACACAAACCTCTATCTTTTTATGTATAATCTATGATATTTTCTTTGTTTTAAATGCTTTACTATAATAGACTGTAAACAATTTGGCTTACATTTTCCTCCAGTTTGACAATCACTGTTTTACATCTGGTATATTTAGATTATTAGAATATTAAATTATTATTCATGTAGATTTATTAAAAGCTATGTTCCTACTAGCTTGTTTCAGTTTTTTCCTTTTTTGTTTATTGTTTTACTCTTTTTCTTTAATTTTAATTAAGCACACATTTTAATTCAAAATATCTCCTATTAATATATTATGTGAATAAATAACTTCATTTAATAATTATTATTTGATATTTCATTTTACAATAATTATTTAAAGTATTCTTAATTCATTCAAGTAGACAATGATAGAACAAAGAACACATGTTTGTGTATGGTATAAAGAGCACAAATTTTCAATTCTATATATTTGTTTTGGTGTGGCATATAAGTCATTTTACATATTTTATACATATTTAAAATGTTGCTTTACTACGTGTAAACATTGTTACCTTTTAAAGTAATGATACATAAAAGAAATTATCTTAGATTTTACTTGCTGATCTTATTTATTTGTGGATTCACATTTCAGATGTATATTACTATTCTTGAAGTTATTCCTTTAAATTTTCTTATAATAGGTCTCTTACTTACTTTCTCATTGCTGAGACAAAATACCTGACACCCAAAGTTAAAGAAAGACATGTTTGTTCAGCTCACAGTTTGTAGAAGTTTCAGGTCATATTTGGCTGGCTCCAAGGCAGGGTGGCATGGCAGAGGGGCATCACAGAGAAGAAAGAGTTCATGGCAAAGCAGTGAAAGCAGCAAATCAGAAAAATAGTGGACGACTCCCGGAACCCACATACAAAAAAGGGGCTGGTGATATCGCTCAGTGGCATGGGGGCCTGCTGGCATGCGAGGTCCTGAGGTTGACCCCTGGTACCCACTAAAAAAAAAAAAAAAGAAAAAGAAAAATAGTGGAGAAACAGCAAGGGATGGCAATAGTCCTTTCTGTCCCTTATATTCCTTCCAGGCTACACACCCTTGGGGCAGTTAGCAACCACAAACATGGTGGACTTTCCGATTTTCCACACCCAGAGCTATGCAAAACCAGTCAGTGGACTACTTTAGTAATCACCCAACCTAGATTCCAGAATCACACACCTAATCTTAGCATCACACACTCTAAATCAGGCTACCTTTGAAAAGCCCCACCTATGAAAGCATGAGGCTTTGGAGGGACATCTAGACACAAGTTATAATAGGTTTAATGTAAGTTCTCTCTGATTTTGTTTGTCTAAAGTATCTAGTTATGTTTTGTTTAATATTAAATACATTTTGAAAAATTTGAATTTAAAAAACCTTCAAAGAAGCACAAGTAGTTCTGATATACTTCTCACCTAGCTTTTCATATTATTGAATATGACACAATAATGATATAATTATCAAAAGTAATATGTACACATTTGTTCATTTCCACTAATTAAATTCCTGAGTTAGTAAAATCTTATTTTTTCCATTTCTTCTCCATTTCTGTCAAAGGACTCAATAGGAGATAATACAATGTGGTTGGTAATCATATCTCAGACTTTCTAACATAACTTACTTTCTATGAATTTTCTGTAGCATAATAGGACAATTTGGAGAACTACTATCAAAATGTGTGGTCTGACCCTACAATTGGTTTTGTCTAATGTTTTTCAAATAAGTTGATGATGGGCAGTGTAGTCAATACCAAAGAGGTGAAAAATCATTTTCAGCTTATAGCGGGATGTGCATTTATGGATGTAGACATTAAAATAGACTGATAAGCCTTGGTATTGTTGTCGTATTTTTTCACTATAAAGATACATTTCCCATTTTACATTCTCTAGTGAAGTACATAATTTAGTTCAGTGCTTTAGGGTGGGACAGTAGTGAGCTCCAAATTCAAAATGGAGAACATCTACATATTTAATAGTTTCTCTCAATTTATTCACTTATTTATTTATATATATTCAACAGTGAATTTTATGCAGCAACTTGACTGAGCTATGGAATGCCAGTATAGGTTGAAGAAAACATTAATTCTGAGTATTATTAAGAGGGTATTTCCTCAGGGGTTTTTGAACTGATGCACAAAGGCAGATGGTCCTTCCAAAGGTGGGAGGACATCTTTTAATCCACTGGTGGGCAGAATACAGCAAAAAGGTGGAAGATGGTTGAATTTACACTCTGATTGCTTCAGATGTAAAATCAGTCTTTTCTTGCCATCAGTGCTTCTGGTTCTCAGATTTTCAAACTCAGGCTTGAAAGGACACTATTGACTCTCTGGCATTCAGGTTTTTGTTTTTAAGCTGTAAGAAAAATTTTAATTAGTAGAAATAAATGCACACATTATATATATTGTATGCATTGATTGCACATGGGCATATACACCACCAACCCTAAAATAAATCTCAGTTTTAAGTAACATGGCAGGATTTCTCAATGTCAATGAAGTGCCACTGAGTCTTGTTTGTTATTGGAATAGTACGCAGAGGCTTTTCCTCTGTTTTGTGATTTCAGCATTAAGTTTTATACCTTCAGAAACTGTTTTGTCAGGTCCTCTGAGATTTCTTCTCATTTTTCCATTATATGTGATTATCATTTCATTGTTTCTCTGTATTTAATAAGGTACAAGATTCACCTTTAGTCTTTTTATTTTTGATATTTTTTAATATTAGTATATGTCTGCAGTACATAATGATTACATTCACTGTTGAGAATTGGTACACATACAAAACACAACTAATTTCACTTTTCCCCTTCCTTCCACCCTCTTTTCTTTTTCCAGCATCTGATATATTTATTTATCTGTCAGACCTTTTAAAGTTAATTATCATTTATACAGATTGAAAACTGGAGCAATAAGCCAAGGAACATATAAAACATGAAAGAAATAGTACTAAGTCAGGGCACATCTTAGATACATTGTCTACACTACAATACAATACTTTTCCTCCTTCCTTTTTCCAGTTATCTGTCTTTTATTTCAAATTTAGTATATATAGTGTACCATATAAGAGAAACCATATGATTTTGAAGCTTGTGTGTCTGAGTTAATTCACTTAATATTATGGTCTCAAGGAGCAACTGTTTTCCTAAAACTGACTCAAGTTTATTCTTCTTCATGGCAGAGTCATACTCCATGGTGTATAATCACCACATTCTCATTATTCATGCATCTGTTGCTGAACATATATGCTGCTTTAAAGAGTTAGCTATTATGAATGGTGCTGCAATATGTGGACATGCATATATCATTGTGGTATCATGTCTTTAACACTTTTAGGAAGATATCTATAAGGAGAAAAGCTGAGTCAAATGGAATTTTTATTTTTAGATTTTTGAGGAAACTCCATACTGATTTCCATAGTTGTCAGTCCACAGTCTCATCAACAATGGAGAAGGGTTCTTTTCTCTCCACAGCCTCACCAGCATTTGTTATCATACTTACTTAGCATTCAGGTTTTTGAACTACACCACTGATCTTCCTGAGCCTCCAACCTGTAGACAGAAGACTGAGGGACTTCTCATCCACTATAATCACATGAATCAATATCTTATGATACATAAACAGAGACTCACACCATCTATCATATATCTATACATTTTCCAGAGAACCCTCTCTAGTAAAATCAGTTTAGACTCCTGAATATTCACTATATTTGTTGAGATAGTCTAATACCATTTTTCTAATGTTGTTCATATTGTACTAGATTGGTCATGAAAAGCTTTTTCAGAGCATATATCCTATGCTCTTTCCTATGGGATATATATTTAATTAAACCATTATATAGAAATTCCTATATATTTTAAAATCATGAGAAAATCAATTAGCATCAATTACTTTATGGAAAATGGAGCTGAGTGAGAGTATGAACATGTGATACATACATATAAACAGAGAAAAATGGAGAGTCATTAGTGTAATACTCTAAACTTTTCTAGAATACTTCCATCATTATTATTTTACAGGGTCCATATGAAGAAGAAATGATATCTTCTAAGAACAGTCTTTTCTGACAATGATTTCATTTGGTTATGAGTTGCATTTAAATGGAGAATAATTATCTAGTATCTATATTATTTGAAATGATAATCTTATTCCAATATCTATTCTTTTATCTCTTATTATTCACATGGAAAATGAAAACATATGCCTAGATTCAACTCCCAGTTCTCCTTCAATGAAGCAGTTTCCTGAAAAGGGGAAGGGCATAGAATTATATATTTTTAGTGGTATACTCTAAACTTTATTCAAAGTTTCTCCTCATTACCATTTTCAAGATCCACCTGAAAAAATTTAAATACAACATTCTTAGATGAATCTGCTGTGACTCACAATTTCATCAGTTGCTAAGAGTAACATTTAAATAGTTCTGCCTTTAAAGTGAATAAAAGGGATTTTCCTTAGCTTATTGTAAATATTTTATGATATCAAATGTAGGAAAAAATGCTACTTAAATTAGTTTCATTTAACTGACTTTGTGATTCTAGGAGTTAAGATATAGATTAAGCACCAATGTCCAAACAGGGTTTACGTTTTGACTAAATTTTACCCAGACTATATATACATACTTTTCAAAAATAAGTTAACAAAAGAAAAGGGCAGAAATGCTCTGATGACCACATAATTGTATTGTTTGCAAATACAATTAGCATATAATATGTCTCATGCTTACTGCTACTAACTTTCTGTGAATTGTGCTAATTAATCCTCCAAAATATAAGAAATGGTAAATATTACATATATAATACAAGGAAAGATTAACCACTGGAATTGTTAAGGGTCTGACTAATTTCACATAATAGTGTATATCTGGCTTTCAACTATAAAGAGATTGATTAACAAGAATGTGTTCATGATGCTTTTATAAAATGCATTTGTGTCTCTATGTACACTTGTATTTATATACATAATATTTAAGAGTTAATATATATGTAATATACAAAATACTATATAATATGTAATATATTATGCACACTATAAAATATATAATATACAATATATTATATAATATAAGATATATAATAAAGGATATATAAGATATATAATATACAATATGTGATATACAATGTGTAATATGCAATACATAATATGTAATATGAAACATATAATATGCAATATGTCATGTAAAATGTTATATATGATATATCATATATAAAACATGTAATATAATATATAAAATGTAACATATGACATATAATATTTAACATATAACATATAATTTACAATATATAATAAAATTATATCATAACATACATATAATATATATAATCTATATTACATATGTTATATATATTATATATATGATGATAAAATGACTTTTAAGATATGCTCCTTGTTCCATTGTGCAAGTTGATTATCTTGTAAGGGAAATAAAATTGTAATTTTTTTAAAGTATATATAAATATAATTTTTATAATTTTACAATTATAGACTAGAATGCCTTTTCTACTGAAAGGAAATAAGTTTCAATTATTTCATGTGGAAATTGCATAATTTTGACAAAAAAAATTAAATAATTGGTCTTGGTTCAAACACTTAACTGATGGTAACAAATTGCTGCTGTACTGTGCTATGATTCAAATGATTTTGATTATTAGTATTAATAATTTTTACTTTTACATTAAAATGTGGTTTCTGATATGTTTTACTAGGAATATGTAATTAAAGATATCACCTCAAAATAGCTAAGGTACTGAGTGCAAATTTTACCTCATATGTAACAAAACATAAACTATATCCCTGTGAAGAAAATGTAGGATTCTAGACAAAAGTCATGAAGAAAAAGGTTCTGAGCAATATTAAATATAAAGAAGTGGTGAAATTTAAAATCAATGTTTAAGGTGACTGTATTAGGCCATTTATTAATATAAACATATTGTTTCAGATAGGTTCATAATAAAGAAAATACATTTACCAAATAAGTATAGATAGAGAAAACTATTAAGAGAAAAGAAATACAAACATTAGGTAACTTTACATTTTTTCCATCGTATTAATTAAAATGCTTTCCTTTCTGATCCAAAGAGAGTATTAGAATTAAGTATATGCCAAATGTCTGATGGATGTTATTTATTTATTTATTTATTTTTTTATTTTTTTTGTGTGGGTACCGGGGGGTCGACCTCAGGACCTCGTGCGCCAGCAGGCACCTGTGCCACTGAGCGATATCACCGGCCCCTTTTTCATATGTGGGATCCGGGAGTCGAACTCGGGCCCTCGCGCTTGCAAGGCAGGCGCTTACGCCGCTGAGCCATCTCACCGGCCCTGATGGATGTTATTTAAATGGGAACATCTGTTGAATGTCACTTGAGAGTCACCTTTCCAAGCTGCTAAAGAAAGTATATTAATGAAGAATTTATTGTAAGTATATCTGTCTGAAACAGTTGAGATTCATTTAGTAAAGCCCTTATTCAATAAAGATATCAGGAAAAATTAAATTTTTATGACTTTTGGGAAAATAATTAAATAATAACTTCTGTTTTTTAAAATAGACTTTCAAGATATATTTGACTTTGGCAAAGAAATTACAGAGGAAATTAATGATAACATAAAATGTATATTAATCATTTGCAAATATGAAGGGAACTGAGAGGTGTGTGGATGGTGAGGGAGAGAAGTAAAAGGGGATGTAAATAAAATTAAGTTATGTTGTGTACCACCATGAGAAAAGTAATTCTTAGGTACTGAAAACATATACAGTGGACCCTTGACTTACGAACTCAATTCTTTCATGAGTGTCTATTTAACTCAAGTTGGTTGTAAGTCAAGACTATTTTTCCAATAAGAAATAATAGAAATACACATAATGCATTCTAAACCTCTCAACGCACCCCTTAACTAACATTTTCATAATAAAAATCATTGTATAATATGTATAATTCACCAGTAACACTAATAATTTTACTACTATATTCACCAAAAAGTTATAAAATGTGCCTAGTTTACCAGAAATGACAATTTCATACTGTATTTATCATTGAAGTTGACATCATTGGCTTAGAGGAAGGAAGTATAATATGAAAGGTGGCAATTATTTGGAAGGAGTGCCCTCTTCCATAGGAACATAAAGAATCTGGCTCTCTGATGTTTTCTCTTTTTGGGAGAGTTTTTAGCCCACTAGTACCTGCATCTGCCTGACTAGATCTCAAACAATTTCAGAACTAGAAACTGGTCTAAGGATGTCTGTTTCTGTCTTTTGTTTAACACTGTTCTGTGGTATGACATGACCTTGTCAATAAGAAAGTGCATGCAAATGTTTGTAGCTCTGTCCATTTTTTCTGGATTTCCTTTTTTCAGAATAACTTTGATGCACTAATTGTTGATACTCCCTTCTTCCAAATCTCATGGGTGAACAGCAGCATTGTCCATGATGGGATGAACCTTGAGTGGTAAAACTATGTGTTCTAGATATTTCTGAATAGTAAGACAGAAATTCTCCCTAGTGCACTTGAGAAAAAGTAATCTTGCTACCCAGTCTTTTGTGTTAGGTCTCCACAGACCCCTAGCCTACTCTTCATGACTTTATGTTTTCTGAACACTGTAGTGGTCTTAGAGTGATAAACCGAGAGGGGCTTTTTCTTGATGTTACCACTCACATTGACACATAGCAATAAGATTAGCCTATCCCTCATAAACTCGTGGCCTGACATTTTCTTCTCTTCCTGAGTTATGTATGTTCTCCTGGGCATTTTCTTCCAGAAAAGTCCAGTTTCATCACAGTTGAAAACTTGATGAGGGCAAAAGCCCTTTCTCTGTGTCATTGTTTTGAAGTGGTGTATGTCATTTTCAGCAGCCTTTTTATCAGCACTGGCTGCTTCACCATGCCTAGTTACACCATGAACTCCAGTTCTTGCTTTAAAATTGTAAAACCACCCCTTACTGGCCCAAAATGTTACACCATTATCACTGATTCATAGATTATCCTTTATGAGATCTGCATTTATAGCCCTAGCTTTTCAAGAAGTACAGACTCAGGCTGTAACCTACCATCTGCCTTTCATTTATCCACACTAATAGTAGCCTTTCTACTTCATCTAACATTGATGATGATGACTTACTTATTTGAGTAACACCTTTAGTAATACTAAATTTCTTACACAAAGCTTTTGTCTATAAGATTTCAAGATGGTGAATTTCAACATGCTGTACATATTAGCAAGATCAGTAACACAAATTTTCCCCTTATGTTTCCTCACAATTTCCTTCTTTTCTTCAACTGTGATTACTTTATTTACATGCCCTCCTTGCTTACCTTCTTTTCTAGCTTTTTTGGCACCATTTTGAGAGCAGTAATCTTAGCAATTATATAAAGCATTGACCTCAATTATATAAAGCATTGACCAAAATCATGTCCACAAACATGCACATCTGGGCTTATATTGATGCTTATGTAAAATTATAAGTGCTTTTCTCACATTGCAAGTCTTTGTTTACAACCATACAAGTGGCTGGTATGTAAGTCATAGCTTAAGACTTCAGTCATGGGCTGGGCATATAGCTCAGTGGCACAAGCACCTGCCTGGCAAGTGTGAGCTCCTGAGTTCAATTCCTATTATCAAGAAAAAAAAAGACTTTGGTCATAAGCTAAACATAAAATTGTCAAGTTGTTTGTATGTGAGGCTGGTCATAACATGAGGGTCGATTGTACAAATAAAATAAATCATAAAAAAACAAAAAAAAAATGGAAACAATCACAGCCAAGAATATTGCAACAAGATCCTATAGCTTAATGGTATGTGGTATCCTGGCGTGGATGAAATGATGGAGAAGATAAACTAATTAGTGACAAAATAAGGAAATATGATTAAATTATGGGCACTAGTTAACTCATGTATATATCAAAATTTGTTCATAAATTATGATAACTACTATATAAAAATGTAAGATATTAAGAAGAGAAATTGTGTGTGAGGTATATAGAAACTAGTACAGTAGTAATTTTTTGGGATTCTAAAACAATTCTAAAGTGTTAACAAATATATTCAAAAAAATAAAAAGAAATAAACTATGACAATGGAGATCACATTAAGGGAAGAGGTTAGGATGAGAAAAAGTGAACAAAAAGAGAAGTAAAGAGATATTCAAAAGATTCAAAATAGTTAATTATCAATTAGACAGGCAAACAAAATCCAATTTAATTTTAGTTATTGTACAATTTTTTAAAATGCTTTTAAGACAAGAATTATTTAAAATTATGAGTTAAAATCTTATATTAAAAATAATGGAATGATAATATAGAAAGGACAGAATGTGTATGTAGCAAAATCTTCCAAGCATAATGAAAACCATATTATACCCTGGTGCAGATTTTACATACTTAGCAATAAAGATTACTCTTTCAAAGAGTACAACATAAACACAAGGGGAAAATTGAGATAAACTTTAGGTATTTTGACAGTAAAATCTTAGTTGGAAAAATATATTATATTATTTGAAGATTTGCAAAATATCAAATATAAACAAGCAATTTTATAGCAAAAATGATTTCAATAATAAATTTAGACAAATATTATGGATATGCCCGAACTCAGTGAACACTGTTCCATAAATTCTTGGTAAGAAATTTGTAGATATAAACAACAAAAGTCTTTTTTTTCTAAATATGATATTTTTGGAAACACAGAGTTCTATCTATGCATATATTTTTATGGGGCCTCATGTATTATAATAGGGGCATGAAAAGCCTGAAAGAGTGACTATATAAACCACAAGAGAAAATAAACTTTTTACATAAAAGTGGTATGAATCCTGCATTAGAGAATACATTTCATATATGAACTTATTAGTTAGGCCTTTTAAGGCTTAGATGGAAGCATTGAATACATTTATCTAATATGTTAAGGAAAATTAATGTTTGTTTTGAGATTTAATATATAAAAATTAAGATAAAATATTGATATATATTATAAATGCATATTCTTTGTACACAGTGATAGCAAGAATTTTATAATGTAGAAATATAAAAAATGGAGAAAACTATATAGGAAAATGTGTTACACAAATATAATTTTATTGATAGTATAAATAGTTGGTTCTAAAATATACCACGAGTCTGAAAAATCAATTATGCAAACATTGTTTTAGTTTTATTAATCAACATAACACAGGTTTAAATTTTTATATGTGACTATAATTGTAGCCTGGAAAAAAAAGGGAGAAAACAATAATATCTTCCCCATTGTTACTCAAAAAAGAACTTGATAGAATCATGACTTATGTTGTGAATTATGAATACCTATAAATTACAAAACTTACCAAATAAAAACAAAAATGAAATTCTATTTTGAAGTTTAAGAGAATCTTTTGGAAATCACTTGAAAGGTTAGCATTATCTAGAAGTAAAGCACTGGCTGCATTAAACCACAAAAGTCTCCATCCATGTTCTCTGTGAAAGACATTGAGAAAGTCAGTCTTCCAAAAGAGATATGCGGAGGTGTATATTTGGTGTCTATTTCACCTAAAGAAAAAATTACCAGATCTATCTTGCTTTTTTCTTTTTTGTACCGGGAATCAAAATCAAGACCTTGTGCTAGCCAGGTAGGCTTTGTGCCACTGAGTTACAACCCCAGCCCCTTAACTTGCCTTATTTGAAGGGGCAGATGATATGACCAAATGACAAGCAACTCAGAATAAGATTGGAACGTTGCCCATGTAGGTGTCTAGGAACATGTGTACTACTGGATCTGTCGGAAAGAATAGAGTATATAATATTGTCATTTTATCAAAATACTCTAACAATAATGACAATTCCTTCAATAACCAAAGGGGAATGATGATTTGCTTGGTGAATATAAGCCAATTTCTTTCTCACCTTTCCTGGCATATGTTCGATAAGATCCTGAATTGAAGTAAATACGTTATCAGATATGGACATCATTTACATTGACTTACCTACATTAATTTTTCTACTGTAATGTTGAATTTACCCCAACATCCAAAAGCAGAAGTTCAAAATGTCACCATTTCTTTGTGGAGTAGTCACGTAGGTGACACATACATTAATTATAAATGACAGTCATGATGGGTGATTTGTTTTCATTGAAAAAGATATATTGGATATAGATTTATGTTCATTGACAAAAGAGTCTGATGGTCCTCCCTTTGGTTGGCTGAGAAAATATACATATTCTTAAATTTGAATATAAAATAAAAATATGATTATTCTTAGAGAATATATATAGTGATCAGAGAAGAGAGATAGAGATTTTCCTTAAAAGCTCTTAAAAGGAACCAACCTCACTAAACCTTAATATCGTAGTTTCATTCTCCAGAACTGAGACAGATTTGGCTTGTATAAACTACCTCACTTAAACTTTTAACCATTCATTACAGAAGCTCTTGAAAACTACTAAAATTAAAACAATTATGACAAAGTATTAACATTCTTTTAAATTTAATTATTTACAAATTCTGAATTGTAGATTATTTTAGGTTGTCATTTATTACAATTTTCCTTGGAAAACTTTTTCCTACACTACAGTGTCTAGAAAATTCTATTGCTTAAAGTTTCCAGTTTAAGTTCTAAAATGAAAAGATACTTGTGCAAAAATTAGCACTGTAAATTAGAAATGAGATCTGCTTCTGCAGGAGTAGTGAATAAGTACATGGGGTTTGACAGAGGACAGATTTGAGATTTTGCTAGTAGCTTATGGGTTTGTCATTCAAGTCCCCCGGTTGAAGAATTCAGGTAGTTCATCTTATTTATAGTGGCTCACAGTGAGATCAACAGTACCTGATACTTGAACAATAATAGTATACTTCTTGACTTTTTTACATCGACATTTCTGACATTATTTTAAGACTCTAATTCCTTAGATTATAGTCCTTCCAGTCTAAAATACCTAAAGCCATTCTCAGTTTTCCTAAATCAAATACACATTCCCTCAAACTTTGTGGAAAAATTAAAATTTAGCATAATCCAAAAATAATGAAAAACTTTGCAGAATATAAAATTTTATGACATTTTGGTTGGAAAAAATCTGTTTTATCTCCAAAAATTAATTGGTGCTTTGCTTACTCTATCTGCACCGTGTGCTGTAAAAGTGAATGATGAACATCAAAAAGAATTAATGTGAGTGATTTGTCAACTGTGTGTTGAGAGTTCACAGAGCCCCATGGATTAAGCTGGGTGGCAGATTTCTATATTTTCAAAGTGATCTTGATGTAAAATGGAAAAAGTTAGAAGAAGTAACTAGTTGGCTAGGAAATATTTTATATTTTAGATTACTTCATGTGAAACACAGTGAGACTGCTGTCAAACTGATTTTATAATCTAGAAAATGGTGCATCATTTTCTATCACAATACAGACATTTACTATGGAAGCAAAAGGAATCTAGTGCATACTTTTCATAAGGTAATAACTACTCTGGGGAATTATAGATATGTGGTTAAGAGTAGCATCTCTTATACTCTTAGGGATATGGTTTTATTATGACAAACAAGGTCCTTATCATTTTTTAAAAACATATTAGTGTAGTATCTTGATACTCTCCAAAATTGTTTCTAAATTATATATTGAAGAATTCTATATACTCAAACATTTTGGAATGGATCCTAAATGCTTTAGTCCAGCTGCTACTACTACACACCTAATAGATGGAGCACCACTATAGGCATATACTTCTGTTCTAAATACTTGGCCTAGGTTATTGTGATTTCCACCAACTTCTTGAGGTTAAATTTGGCATTTATTTAGAGAACTATATTTATACCATTATCATTAGATAATGTACACATGCAGCATTACAAATAGCTACTATCAAATACTCATTTCTAAATTATTCAAAATTAATGATGTTAGAACATACCTGAGAGAGTCTGGATGCTTCATTGTTCAGACACACATTAAGTCTACTTTCTCCAACAAACAAGCACTCAATTATCTTTAGGGCTTTGTATTATGCAGAATATATCTGTAGATTTGAATATTAATAGTTAAGACTTACTGGTGTTAATCCTTGCTACAAATTATCCAATATCAGATTACTGTGTTTACAGATGTAAACATACACTAATCTGGAAGTTTCTGAGTTCAGAGAGCTTGGCGATGAGGTAAGCACAGTGCATGCACCATTTTTGTACCACTGAATGTAGATTGAAAACCTAAACAAAACATATTGTGCACATATTTGAGGGCTCTGAAACAATAATTCTAGCAAGCAGATCAAGAAGGTAAAAAATGAAAGTATGACTGAACAGAGCTGATCATCCCTTCCAGGCCCCAGAAATACTAAATCTGGCCTGAAGCCAAACCATGAACCTAGAACTGGATATCCCTAGATTAAGTGAGAATGTCAAACAAGCTAGAAATTTTTTTTTCTTGGAAAGACAACAGTGAAAATTATTATTATAAAGTGTAAAACTTTCAGTTTGGGGGAAATTTCTTTTTATATTAAGAAGTTGAATTGCCAAATATTAACAAAATTTCTCATATGGTTTTTCTCTCTCTTACCATTCATTCTATGTTAAAGATGTGAAAAAGAGAAATCATGTTGTTAAGGAAGCGATGAATAGAATCCCTCATTTTTCCCTAAAGATAGCTCCAGCTAGAAAGACCTGATTCACCCCAAGGGAGGATTTGTGAATCTTAACCTATAAAAACACAAATTATAAATGCAAAACCAAAAGTGAGACCACTGCTCAATTCTCAAAGTGGTTTCCAACTCATATACATGTGGAATAGGTAAAAACAGCACTATAAAATACTTAAAATTTTGACTAACATTCAGACCAAGCCCACAGAGATCTGGAGAGAAAATGTTATACAAAATCAATTATATTAATTTCCTCCTAAAAAATTCACATATTCCATAGAAATTATATAAGGCTCAGTGTCTCATAGAGTAATAGTCAAAATGCTTCTGTTAAAAGCAGAAATATTTAACAAAGGAAGAAGCAAAAGAAAATCTCCACAGATATTAGGACAGACAATCAGCAGATGATCTTGTGACAAATGTCAGTAATCTTAGAATTCTCTGAAAAAAGTACTTTAAAATAGCCCTTTATAAGACCTGCAATAGTAATCATAAAAGTGTTTTGAAATAGATTTTAAAAATCTCAGAAAATGAAATATACAAAAGGAAATGGAAATATTAGTTGCAAAAATACAATAACTATCTAAATATGTAATATCATATATGCAATACCATTGAAATAATGAGAGAAAAACAAATGAAGTTGAAGACATGGAAATCAGTAAGTAGAAAGACAAGGATTAAAAATTAAAAAGATAATTAGAAACACATGGATGGATAGAAATCCATCATTAATATCAAGTGCCAGTTGAGTTCAACAAGAGTAAAATGTAAAGAAGAAGGGGGCAACATGCAAACATCCCATGCTTGGTGAGATATGCAAATAATCAAGAAAAAAGCCAAATACTTCAGCTAAAATAATCTACCTGCAAATAGTTAACAATCATTGAGGAAAATTCTAAGTCAAATTACAGAGTACTTTCAATTGGAAGGAAAACACCACAGCAAATTGAAAAGAGCACTGCTAAACCCATGTCTTGAAAAGAAATACACACAAGTAACTATAGTTATGTTCAATTTTAGGAAATACCAAGAGATAAAAAGCAAGGTAACAGTAAAAACTAGATGTAAAAATAAGTGAAGTAGAAACCAGAAAACTATAGATAAAAACAAATGTAACATGTTGATTCTTTGAATAAAATTGATAAATCTCGGGGCTGGTGAGATGGCTCAGTGGCTTAAGCGCCTGCCCGGCAAGCGCGAGGGCCTGAGTTCGACTCCTGGAACCCACATATGAAAAAGGGGCCAGTGATATCGCTCAGTGGCACGGGCGCCTGCTGGCGCACGAGGTCCTGAGGTCGACCCACCGGTACCCACAAAAAAAAAACTGATAAATCTCTAGCAAGAATGACTGTAAAAAATGTACATAACTTATATGAAGAATGAAAGTGTGGCTATCACTACTTATATCAGAAGAATTAAGGAATAGTATATATAAGTCCATGTGTATTTTGCAACTTTTTTAAATGAATTAATTACTCTTTTCAGTACTATTCAACATTATCTTGAAAACACAACTAGGTGGCCAGTGAGATAGCTCAGCGGCATAAGTACCTGCCTGGCAAGCGTGAGGTCCTGAGTTTGACTTCTGGTACCCACATACAAAAAAAGGGCCAGTGATAATGCTCAGCGGCCTGGGTGCTTCCTGGTGTGCGAGGTCCTGAGTTCAACCCCCAGTACCCACAAAAAAAAGAAAAAAGAAAACACAAGCTAATGAAGTAAGAAAGAAAGATAATTTAAAAACATAGTTCTAAAGATAGAAATAAATCTATTTACTTATAGATAAAATGTTTACTTTAAAGAAAATCCTTGAACTACACAAAGAAATTCTTAGGACTAATGAGATCATTAATTTTATGGGCAAATATTCAATCATATTTTTATACACCAGTACTGATCATTTGGAATAAAATGTAAAAACATGACTCAAACTAGCTTAAAATTTAAAAATTCTTAAGTTGAAATTCATTAAGAATGAAACAATTAAAATGATAAATATAAAGAACAAAAGAGACTAAACTTATTGATTAAACATTTATATTCTTCCAAATCATCTACATATTTGACACAATATTAGCCCAATTATGCAGGACTATTTTGTAGGAACAGACAAGCTGATACTAAGTTTTGCATTGAAAAGCAGAGATATTAAAATAGAAAATATTCTAATTTACAAGAAAAGAGTTGAGACAATACTACTTGAATTTTTAGCTGCATTAATGAAGGCAGTGTGCTGTTGTTGGGCTATGGCAAACAGAAACATCAAAACAACACTTAGGAATTGGAGGCAGATTTATTTATGTTGATACGCACTGATTGGGATCATTCCCAAAACGTCAGGCCCTGATCTCTGTTGGCCTAGGACTTACATGGGATAAGCATGCAAGAAGTACAGATAGAGAATGGCTTGTCAAGCGGGGATTGGTTCTTACAATATGCATCATAGTGATCAGCTGTGCATCACAGTGACCAGCCATTTCTAGGAGACAGAAGCAACTGGAACTGGAATAGGAACTATTAACTGGGCAACTAAGAAACTGAAGTATACTGGCTGGGGGGGCATTTGCTTTTACATTTTCTCCCTCCTTAATTTCTCTGGCAAAATTTTGCAGGGCATATTACATGAGGTCTTCTGAGACAAGGCCCATCTAGAAGCAGTAACATTAGGTTTGTCAGTCATCCTAGGATGGGCCCTAGCCACTCTCCCCAAAATTGTCTTATTACAGAGTTTTTTACTAAGTTGTTTTGAGGAAGAGACAAAATTTAGGCCTGTCTGTTCTGTAGCATTACTCTGGTAAGGGAGTGAGGAAGTTAATCTGAGCTAGGAGAGTGTCCAGTGTGTCTTGGACACTCATCAAATCTTGGTAAAGTGTTTGGTTGATTGTTCTATCCTCTTGGGGTAACCATCAATAGAGTTTAAGGCAAAAAAAAAAAAAAAAAAAAAACAGCTAGTAGGGCCCAGGATGCAATGACTGGGGTAATCAGTCTGAAAATACACAAAAATCAAGGGGAATTGATATGGAGCAATCCTGTGAACTGTGTCCTCAGGCTTCAATCATGCATGGACTGGTCAGTGTCCAGAGTGACAAGAGCAGGGTTTCAGTGCATCGTTCGTCAGAGTGAGCTCTCTCACCCAGGTAAATTGTTCTGTGGATATAAGCCTGGATTTCTGAAACTTGTAGAGGTAGTTAATAAGCACCTGGGTTACATGTGTGTGAGGTTTAATCATTTTAAAAACTTTTTCAGAGTTTTGTGACCTGTATGCTGTATGAAGTTTTTATTTAATCTAGGTTTTGTGTTACCTCTGCTACAAATGCTGGCCTGATGTTGCTGCCAATGGTCAAGGGTAGGGCACATGTAGGGATGATTTTTTACAGCAGGACCCTACAGACTTTTATTGTCTTCTCAGTATGTGTATGGAATGGCAGGCCAGGGCCATTGACACAGATGCTGTTGTAGTCAGGGTTTGCAAGGAAAACAATTTAATACAGAACACATAATTTATAGGATTATTTTACAGTAGTCTCCCAAAGAGGCAAACAAAAGAGTGCAAGAAATCTGTCCACACACTAAAGACCCAAAGAATCCAGGCCCTCATCTGAAGTCAGATGAGGGCCTGGATTCCACAGCAAGGTCCTGCATGAGTCCAGCTGAAGAGACCTGAAGCCCATGGCAATGCCCTCCATGAGACAAGCTGGAAGCCTAGAGACCACAACAATGTCTCTTGCAAGACTGTTGCATGGATCTGTGCTGGGAAGACCCAAAGTTCAGTGGCAGAAGCTGGAAAGTCTGTACCAGTGGGATGAAGGATCTCAGCAGGCTCAGCAGGCTGAGGGATCTGCACCAGAGGAAGGAATTGACACTGAATATAAGGATCAGAGCTCCTCCCAAAATACTGTAGCCATCCTCAGCAACAATAAGGTTCTGAAGTCCTCCAACGATGAGAACAGCCAAGTTCTTATCAGGAAATCCAGTGTAACAAGCTCCACAAGGAGAACAAACAGCATCACATTTTCAACTTCAGTTCTCTTTTTCTATGTTGTTGGCAACATTCCTCAGGTGGGCCATCCACACCCAGCCCCATGCTAATTCATTTTAGCTGGGTATTACAAGTTTACCACCAATTGTCAATCCACCACAGATACTGAAGCCTGAACAGGCTGCAGGGGTATGGGTGTAGGGGAGCAGCTTGATCTTGCAGAACATATGGTAGCAGCAGGTCTGGTGGCTGGAATTGATGTTTCAATCAGATACCAAGAGCGGGCTTAGGCCTCTGGACCAGATTACTTTGTGTCATTGGTGGCACGTTTCCAAACAGCAGCACGAAGTTGTTTTTTGAGCAGATCATCCCTGCAGGGGAGTTTTGGCCACAATAGTTTTGTCCAAGGTGACCACAGCATATCTATCCTGTTGGACTTCATTCCTAACAGAGCTACTTCCATCCATAAACAGGGTATACTCAGCATCTGTCAGGGGGTCTATTTGTTAGAACAGTTCATCCCAGTACAGCATGTGGCCCCTGGACATTTAGGTCTCAGGCTAAGGTGAGCTTGTCAGTTTTCTTGATCAGAAGGACAGTGGCTGTTAGAGCAAGGAGGCAAGGGAGGGAGGCTGCCCTTAGTTAATGGATAGGCCACTGGTTGCTCCCAAGAGCTGACAGTCTCATTAACCATCATTGTTTTTGTGAACTCAAGAATCCAGATTTTAGCAGCTCCAAGAAATTTTCAGTTTCTTTCTCATGACCAGTTTCTGCCAGATATTGAAGCAGAGCTTTTATGCCTTTTCAGCAGGCATCTTGGGTGTCATCAATCAGAAGTGCTTTGATCTACTATGAGGGCTTCTCTAAAGAGGGTGAACTCAAGAACCCAGATTTTAGGCAGCAGCTCCAAGAAATTTTCAGTTTCTTTCTCATGACCAGTTTCTGCCAGATATTGCAGCAGACCTTTTATGCCTTTTCAGCAGGCATCTTGGATGTCATCAATCAGAAGTGATTTGATCAACTATGAGGGTACGTAAAGAGGGTGAATGAGGTTTTGAACCTCTGGGAGGCTGAATCCAAGTCATTTCACTTCTGAGTGCAGAACTGGGGTCTTCACAAGGAGGGGCTGGCTGACAGGAGCCAACTGAAGGCAGAAGAAAGCATTTTTTAGGTCTGGGCAAATGTGCCATCAGGCTGTGGGTGGCAGAAGACTGAGGCAATGTATATGGAGGGCAATTGCAGTGGCTCTGGCACCTCAGAGTTCTCAAACTGGTTTTAGAGGCAGGATGTGTATATTTTAGCAGTTTGACAGTCTATAAACATTTTGCAATTTTGAAATCAAATCTTTTTTCTTTCTCAGGGGACCATGATGTAGCTGGAAGGGACAGAGAAATGGATGTTCCAAAGCCAACTCTGTTGCTGGGCTTCCCTGAAAATGGTGGGAGAGTTCACAAACCCCTGTAGCAATTGAGTAACAGTAAAAAATTGTGTATGAGTTGGGAACCATAGAATGCAAAGAGGTGTCTGTGTTGTTGATGGCACAGAGATCTTGCCCAAGGTGATTAACAGTGTGCCTATCAAGACAGTTTGTGTCTGGATGCCTGTTTGTACTTTCTATAACTTCTGACAGCAACAGGGGTCTCAGTGAGGCAGCGTGGTTGATGGCCAGGCCTGGAGGCAAGTCTTTAGTTTATATGTCTGGGAGGAGAGTTTTCAGAACTTCATAGTTGTAGTTATCTGTCTCAGGCTGGTGCAGGCATCATCTTCCTCTCGAGGCACACTCAAAGTTGAAAGTTCAGGATTAAAAGAGAGGGAGGCTGTCTCTCTTGATGCAAAGGAGACAGTCATTTCTAAATTGAAGAGGAGGTCTGTTCCCAGAAGCAATAAGGGGACTGGCTTATACAGGAATTCATGTTTTGTGAGATGTCCTCTCAGGCTGCAAGTTTGTGCCTGGCAGAAGGGGTGAGATGCAAGGGTCCCAGTTCCCCCAATGATGGTACTATGGGCTCCCAGTGGCTCAGCTGAAGAAAGGAGCCTGGACCTAATCTGAGTCCATCATACTGAAGAAAGGGTTGTCATCTGATCCAGGCTGCAGCTTTTGAGAGTTCTTATCATTTTATATAATTTTTACTTTCTATAGTCCTCATAACTCATAGCCAGAGGGTATGGTTGTCTATCAGACTGGGCTTTCTTACAGACACCAGGTGATTTTCTTTTATCAGGTTTCTGGGTAACAGTGTTTGATGGGATATATTTCCCCCTGTTTGATGTCTTTGAGAAGCACTTAACTGTGTTATTTCTAGGTGAAGCAACCTTTGGAAAGGCCATGGCAACTCATTTGTCAGTACTGACTGTCCAAATCTTCCTCAGTCAAAATATGGAACTCAGAAGGAATTGTTGACAGTCAACTCAGATGAGTGGCATTGGATGACACTATCTGACCAGGATGGACACAGCTGTGTAGCAGAAGGTTCAGGAGGAGGGTGTCTATGGCTGAATGCATGTAATGGCTAGCTGGATCCAGTACAATTGGCTGGAAGTAGATGAGTCAGGACCAGGCAGTGAAACTATAGCTGTTAGCAGCAACTGAGGGTGGGCAATGAGGGTGCCAAGGCAAAATTCTCAGGAGAAATGGGCCTTTTTTTTTTTCTTTTTTCCTTTGAGATTCAGGGAGCAGTTTAGTTTCATTTTTAACTCTACAAAAGCCATTTTTCCTGCAGTCAAGGACTGTGGGTTTTGACTGATTAATTCCCACATCTGACTTTCTATGTGTGGGTTCTGCATCCTTGAACAATGGCACAACAGACAAAGGGTGGATGCCTCTCAGAGAAAGACTAATCATGCCTGTCTGGCCACACCCTTCAGATGGACTTAAGCTGGTCAAAGCTAAGGAGGGTGTGAGGCCTCCACTATGCCATGTGTTGATCACCATAGAACCACAGGTGACGGCCCAGTTGGCCACCACAAGCAGTGCATCCTAGTCTTGGTGCACAGATGGAACAGCCTATTGCTTATGATGTCCACTCCACTCACTCACACATTTATTCAACAGGCACTCAGAGGTTAAACATTCTCACCCCTTCCCTTGAGGGTGATCCTGACTAACTAATGGGAGTTGATCAGACTCCCTTTCTTCTCAAGCTGAGTAGGATTGACAGATAAACTAACTGGGGTGCCTACAGGTGTCTTACCAGAATCAGGCAGACATGCAGACAGACAGACAGACATATTGTGTCCTTCTCCTTTTAGGGTCTGATGTGAGCCACTCAAGCAGGAAGCCATGAATCCTCCTCCAAACCTCTGAGGGGACTTGAGAAATCTTGAGGATGTGCCTTACCACTGAGATCTGGAGAGGTCCTTGCTTTGTCTCTGAGGGCCACAACTGGTGCTTACCAAAGAGGTAAGCACAGTCATTTTTCCTAGCCAATGTACCAGATACTATGGCAAATAGAAACACTGAAAGAACACCCAGGATTTAAAGACAGATTATTTCATGTTGATGGGCACTAATTGGGGTCATTCCCAAAATATCAGGGCCCAATCTTTGGTGTCCTAGGGCTTTTATGTGAGAAGCAAGCAGAAGTACAGAGGCACAATTGATTTTTAATTGGGGATTGGTTTGTACACTGTGCATTGTAGTCAACAGCTATGCAACGCAGTGACCAGCCATTTCTAAGAGACCAGAAGCAACCAGAACTGCAACAGGAACTATTATCTGGGCAACTAAGAAACTGAAGTATATTGGCTGGGGGCCCATTTTCTTTTACAGTTGAAGAGAAAGAAAATGCATTTGCATGCATAAAAAAAAGAAAGGCTGAAAAGTCAATAGTTAACAATGAGCAACCCAATGGGAAAAAGTTGGTGGTGGAAGATGGTGGCAAAGGACTTGAACTGATTCTTAACTGAAACTGATGATATGTGATATGTGGAAGACTAAAAAAGAGAAGGGACATGAGAATGTGTGGAAGGCAAATAAATGAATTATTTCTTTAAGAAGGTAATTCATAATAAATTTCAATGACACAGATAATGGAGTGGCTTAACATAATATTATGACACTATCAAGTGCTATTGCAGAAGTAGGAGAAGTGGAACTCACACACATAGCCCACTGAAATGCAAACTTATGCAGCCATGCTAGAAACACAACTCAAATGTAGTGCATCTGTCCAGAAAATGTGAGGTATTGGGTTTGATCTTCATCACTACACACATAGAAAATACTGTAGCCACTGTGGAAAATATTTTGGTAATTTCCTTTTTATAAATTATCTTTGAACATACCATCTGACTCAGCAATCAAACTTGCCAGAAGTGAAAAGTTGTATTTACTCAAAAACCTGCAAATAGATGTTTATAAAAGCCTACTCATAAAACTGAAACTACTAGAAACAAGCCAAATGTCCTTAGGATAGTAAATGATGAACAAAGTGTGGTTCATCTGTAAAACAGAAAAATAACAGACATATTTATGTGTAGCTGCACCAACTCACTGGCCAGCAGTAAGTTCTACTGATGCACACAACCTTACTGAAATTAAATAAGTGACAGTAGCTCACCTTGAAAGTTTCCTTATTGTCTGGGTCCACTTGTATGATTTTTCTTAAGAAGACAACTGTAATGATAGAGATCCAGGCTTGCCAGAGATGAGGAGTGTTGAATGTGTTGTGTATCTCAATTACATTTGTGTTTATACAAATACACATAGATGAAAATTTCATAAAACTGTGAAATAAATACCAAAATAATGTCAGTTTTGTTGTACATAATTTAAAAAGTAAAATCTTCATTATAACATGAAGAGATGGTACAATTTTATTACATAATATTTTAAAAGTTTTCCATTTCCAAATTCATGCTTGGATGAATCCACTAGGATTTTTCTTCTAGATTCCACTCATGAGCAGCCAACTACATATTAGATATCTATGGTGGTCATGGGAAGCTAATATTCCATAGCTATACAAATAAAATAGGTGGAATATAAATGATCTGAGACTTTTTAAATGTTTAAACCAAAGAATTACCATTACCATGTAAACCTATGTTAAGCCATTTTAAGGAGGTAGAACATTTAATGGTACATGTTACTAAAATATATTAAATTAATGTTTGAGAAATTTAAAAAAAATTCTAAGCTTTTGGATTGTTTTGAATGACTCAACATTTTCTCCTTGATGCTTGTTTCTTTCCTCCATTTATAATTTACTAATAAGTAAGTTTTAATGAATGCCTGGCCCTTACTTATTATAGGGTATCAAACACAATAGTAGCATTACTTCTTTACTCATCTCTGAGGAAAGGGAAAGTGATCAAAGGATAAGAGACATTTATCCTGTGTGTCTGACTTATTTCACTCAGCATGTTCTCAAGGTGAATGAATTTTTTAAAAAAGTGTTTTAATGTATATGATAATTCATTTCATGTATAGTACTAGCTTCTCTTAGCTCACTGAAAAGAAAATTTTGTTATTGTTTCTTTTTTATAAGAGAGAATTGTAATTTCCCAATTGATATTGGGGCTGATCTCTAATGAAAGAAGACTCATGACACATGAGGAGAGGACTGATAACCAATGTTTATTTTAGAAGTGTTCTGTCTTATATACTCAGTGAGAACAACAGCTTCCCTTGAGAAGTCAGAGACAGTTTATGAAAAGTATATGTTCTACTTGAGCTGATAGCATTGGGAACAGCACAGAAAATGTGCCCACATCCTGTATCTTCAAGGCCATGGCCTCCCTCCAAGTCACACCATGCTTTGTGTTGAGTCCTTCGCTGAGCTTTCAGACAGGCCACATCTACAGTTTAGGCACAAGGTGCTTCATATACATATTTTCAGTGCTGATTCCCACAGTGAATCTTTAGGTCTATGTCTTGTATACTGAATAACTACTTTGAAGATCATATTGCTGTTATTCCTCTCAAAATATTCCTTCTTGTTTCAAAAACACTTAGCTTTATAAGTTGTAATTAAAAAAATATATTGAATGTTGCTTCAGAGTGCTATCCAATGGAAAGGCAGGCTCTTTAAAATATGATGTGTCCTCATCCACTTTAAGCACTTTTCTCCAGAGTCAAGATGACTGTGAAGAGTAAATGTTTTCAATCAATTCAGTATGCAGAGGCAGCCATGTCAGCAAAATTAAAGACACAAAAGAGGACTTTAAAAAGTCCAGAAAGTGATGCTGGTTGTGGTGGCACATGCCTATAATCCTAGCACTCAGGAGACTGAGGCAGGAAGATCATTGTGAGTTCAAGGCCAGTCTGGGCTACATAAGTGAGTTCAAGGCCGGCATGAATTACACAGTGAGACCCTGAGGAATAATGGTGATGTGATTTTTACTGTAATATTTTTTTGTGGGTACCGGGGGGTTGACCTCAGGACCTCGTGTGCCGGCAGGCACCCCTGCCGCTGAGCGATATCACGGTATGTGGGTTCCGGGAGTCGAACTCGGGCCCTCACGCTTGCCAGGCAGGCACTTAAGCTGCTGAGCCATCTCACCGGCCCTGTAATTTTTTTTTTAAATTTAAGCACATACCATATTATTTAACCAGCCCTTGTATATAAGCATTGGGAAGAAAATTTTGATTAAGCTGTCTGTAACAAATAACTAGCAGTCATTTGATAATTTGATGAATAACTTGTGAAATGCTACATTGAATAATCCTTATGTATTTAAATAAAATAAGTATCTTTCTTTAATATGCTGTCCTTTATTATCAGTAAAATTCTGTTCATTAAGACCCCCAGCCGTATTATCAAATATGTACAAGTGGATATTAAAGCTTCTTGGTTTTTTACAAACAAGAATGACACTTTCTTAAAAATGTATTATTGTAAATTTGATTAATATAAAATTTTATAGATTTGATATGTTAAAGAATATGATATGTAAGATTAATTAAACCTATTACTGTGAACTGAAAGTATAGCTTGGTGGCAGATTTTTTGTCTAGAGTAGGAGATCTGAGTTCAACTTGCATCACTGTGTGTAATATATATATATATTTATATATTATATACCATATATAATGTGCAAATATATATAGTAGCAATAAAATTAATGTTTAATCTCCACAGACATCCAAATTATAGAATTTTTATTGTGTCATGTTACTATAGTTTATTATTTTATTATAAAAAATCACAAAAAATAAATTATGTGATAAACCTTATCTCTTTTTATGTATTTATCTTTATTGCAAAAATAATAAAAATGATAAAAGACAGAAACCCTTTTATAGTGAAAGGAATAATTTCAATAATTTTATTTTTTTGTCAGCATAAGTTTTTTTAAATCACAGATTCCTTTACACAAATAATCTTATGTGCTAAATCTCATTAACTTTTTAGAGGAATTTATATTGTATGATCTATTCGGCAGAAGAAAGTCCATCACTATGGTAGCAATGACTTGCTTGCGTTTGCATGATTCATATAAAGAAAGATGACTTTTTACAAGATTTTCACTTTTTTAGAAAATGAAGAAATCTATTCAATTCACATTAAACTCGGTCTTTTGTGGAGCCAATCATTTACACTTTTTTTGGCTGGCTATTCTTTCTTTCATACAAAATACTGCAAATGCAATGCAGCAGCTGTTTGCCTTAAAAGTTTGTAGATGTTGGGCTCACATACAATTTAGTTTTGTTGCTATGGTAATCTCTGCAAGAAAAGAAAAGTAAAAACAGGGAAATTAATCTGCCTTGTAGTTTAGGTTCCTAGAGTGCACCCCCTGTATTGTGAGTGAAATAATTAAGTCTTGTTTACTGTGTTTTCTTTGAAACCTTTGATGGACCTGATGATATCATCACAGCCTGATTGATTTTTCAGGTAAGGAAACAACCAAAATTAATTGCCCTAATCCTTACAAAAGGACAACACATACATTCTGAGCTAAAGCAAATTGTTTCTTTTTGGCTTTTAAACAGCAGGATATTTTGAATTTCTTTTTCATTTCCTTTCTGTATTACAAGAAAACACATTCTCAGGGAGGCAAAAATTGTGATCCACAGGTTAAGATTTTGGATGTGGAGCATAAAAAGGACAGAACAAACAGATTTGCTCTAAAAATACTGCAACTTTTCTCCTGATACAAAATTACAGTAGGAAAAGGAAAATTATTTCATACCAAGAAGCCATTATTAAAGAAAAATGTAGCTTAACTGGAATTGTTATAGCTACTATAAGGGCATATTATATTTTAAGAATGAATTTAAAATTTTTCTCTTATTTTTATGTAAGAGTTAAGAACTATATTAATAATTTATAAAGCACAATACCAAGTTATTTCAGAACAACAGAAAATAAATCATTTAAAAAATTGATTAGTCTTTTAACAAGCTTGTGACTATTGGCACTTTAACATAGATGGATGTGAATAATTTGCAAATGTCATACCATGGTCATGAGGGTCTTTAACTTAACAAGAGAAAAATAAATTTTGCCTTTAGAAAAACAATTAACTCTAAGTAGTCCCAATATATGCTAACATTTACTGCAACTACGTAAAACGAACATATAATGCTTTTCCAATACAACCATTAAATTTTTACTTGTTTTCAATTGACAGTTCCCTTTATGTTATTGAACATTTATCCCTAGCTTTAGCCACCATCTTGATAAAGTTATATACTTTTTATAAAAACAGCAATCCTAGTCTTTCATTTTCTAGACACAGTGAAAATCATTACCTATTTGATCTGCCAAAGTCCACTCTGTTACAATTATACAGTTCACATATGTGTGCCCAATCTTATATCCCTTCTTCACATTACGAGGGAAAAGAACTCTCCGTATTCAACCCAAACATTGAATATAACTCTCTTAATTTCATCATTCTCCTGAGGTTTCAGAAAACTGCAAAACTTGTAATTGCTCTGGCTTTGGATTTTAATTCAATCTGGCTTCCAACCCCATATCTCTTTCTTTAATTAACCATATCTCTAACAAGATAATATTTATACTGTCTCTGAATGAAAGTGGAGGGTGCAATTTTTCTCTTCCTTAATAATGTCAATTATACTCTTCTCATAACACAAAAAATTTCTAATTATTTAAAGCATTTTTCAGTTTTCTTAAATTTTTATTTATAAAGTTTTTATATACCATCAGTGTGCATTGTAACAGTTTATATTAAAAATCAATCAAGTTTGTCTAAAATATTAAGCTGGATGCATAGCACATTTAACATTATTTTCCACATGAAAAGGGAAAAAATGGATTTGCAGTAACTTTTGTCTGTTTGGAGTCTGAGAGTGTCCTATACATATCCTGCATGCTCTGGAAACATTTTTCAGGTACATTTTGTTTAAAGCATTTTTGGGAGCCTCTGAAAACTTTTATGTGCCATTTATAATATTTCTGCTTATCCAAGTTTACATTTTATATAAAAAGACATTTTTCTTTTTTTTACATGCATGAAAATCAGAAGTCATTTGCACTTATTATTTGTATTCCACTCTGGTCTCACCTTCCATATTCTTCTTTTATAAACACTGAATATAAGGAGAATATTTTTTAAATTCAGGCTTGAGGGAAACCCTCATAATCAATATATATAAGTAAGCCAAATTTCTGTAATATTTCCAAATAAATTGGAAATTAGATTTAGTACATGCTAACTTTTTCTCTCCTTTAGAAACTGGTGATATTAACTATGTAAGAGAATCTAGGGGATTAATCATTCATATCAGCATACTTTTGAAAGAAAAATCCTCAGTAATTATGTCAAAGAGCAACATTAGGAACTCTGATTATCTTATAATTCTCCTCAGTTTTAATTTATTTCTGGGCCTAGATATTTTCTTATATGCTCTACATTTTCTTGACCAACATTTCTACTAAGATTTCCTGTGTTCCTTCACTGTATTCCTGGGATTTTTTTGTGTGTTTTTCAATATTTAGTAATTTAGGTACTTTGAATTCCACATGAATATAAATATGTACCAAATGCCAGAGGTACACACATCATGACATTTACACTGTAACCACAATAATATTGTTTGGAGCAAGCACAAGAATCACAGGATTTAACCACATATCTGTACAAAAGCTCACATTATATGGGAAGAAATTGCTACCTTTAATACTGCATTAGACTGCATTACTCTAAATTGAAATGAGAAAGAGAGAGTTCCTAGATGATGATGATGATTATATCTGATGCATAATTGTCAGTGAACTATTACTTCTTCAAGGGTATACAAGACATTCAGCACTTAAAAAAAGCTCTCTGATCTTTATTTATTAAATAAATATTTTAAATCTTCTGAGTCAGTTCATACATATAGATATAGGTAGTATATTACAAGTTTGCATGAAACATACTTATATGCAAATATACACACAACATAAGTACACAAATAAATGGAGTTTATGTGCATATTTATACACATGTAAGCTGATCTAGAATTAAGGCATATATGCACATTTGTATCTCTGAATTTATATGAGAAAAATTTATCAAAATATGTCTTTATGTGACACCGAGGATTGAACCAAATGAGCCTGAAGCTACATTCTCAGAACTTTTATTTTATTTTTTATTTAATTTTGAGAGAACATCTCTCTAAGCTGTCCTGGTTTGTTTCCAACTTGTGATCTTCCTGCCTCTTGATAAACTGGAGCAAGGCCACCATACCAGGTCAAGAACAGATCATTTTTAGTGAGAAAATATTGCTAAGATTATATTTGACCTAAAAGGAAGGTTTCCCTGTTTTCTGAGGACTAGAACTTATTTTGTTTCATAAAAGATATTAGTCATCATCATGATGAATAACATTTTTTTTCTTTTGGTACTGGGGACAGAAATCAGGGTTTTGACACTTAGATACATCTCAAGACATTTTATTTTATTTTATTTTATATTATATTTTGAGACAAAGTCTACATAAATTGCACACCTGGGCATGAACTTGCAATCCTCCTGTCTCAGGCTCCCAAAATGCTGGTATTACAGGTGTACGCCATCCCACAGAAAAACAAATTCAAATCTTATCATAGGACATGGCCTTGTGTTTCATTTTTCATTCAGAAATAAGTAAGACTATATAAATATATGTTGCTCTTATATAAACTTATGTAATCTAAAATAACATAAGATTAATAATCATTTTAAATTTAAAAGAATATTTAAATGTATGCCTTACAAATGAAAACATTGGATTGTCTCCCAAATGTGTTTTAGATTACTTATCAAGTTTAATTAATCTGAAATATTAAGATTTATGAAAGCATGAATAATTTGTATATTTCTTTTTTTTGTGGGTACCGGGTGGTCGACCTCAGGACCTCGTGCACCAGCAGGTGCCCGTGCCGCTGAGCAATATCACCGGCCCCTTTTTCATGTGTGGGTTCCTTGAGTCAAACTCAGGCCCTCGCGCTTGCTGGGAAGGCGCTTAAGCCGCTGAGCCATCTCACCGGCCCTGTATATTTCTTAATAATAAAAAAGAAGAATCAAAGTTTCTGCTTTAAAATGGAAGGAAATCAATGTCATGCTCAAGAGGCAGCTCAATGTTTTAGGATATGCTGACTGCATTACTGCAAAATGCTGCTTAAAATATTATAAAGTGTAACATATTTGAATCAAAAATTAAAACTGAGTCCATCAGAAATAAACAAATGAGCATTAATGTAATCTTATTTTTTTAACTTCTGAAGTCAACTATCTATTGTATTTAAACTCAAGGTAAATTTGACAACATGATACACTATGTTTTAAAGGGACAACAGGAACAACTACTGTGCTTTTATTAGGACAACCTGTGGATTATACAGATTATATTATTTCATGATATTTTTGGAATAACATAAAATCATTTGCTAGCAAATATGTATTTATCAGCATCATGAAAGCACTTATTAATTCCCCACACACCTTATGTTAATCCCTAATTAGTAACTAAATGTGTCAAGGCCAAATGGGAAAAGCTGTAGAAATTAAAAATAAATGAATTATTAACAGTAGACACCAAATAAAGAACACCAAAATTGTTTCTTATTACATTGTATAGGAGATTGTTAACTTTCATAATGACTTTAATTATGTTTATATTCATAAATTTATGAAAAAATCCTAATAGTGATTTGTAATTATACATGAGTTTGTCTTAAAATTAAGAATGATGGTTGGCAATTACAAATATATAAATCTGAATATCTACATATCTTTAAGGATGTATGTTAATTTTCTAATAAAAAACTAAGGAATTTTTTAACATGTTTTCATGTAGAGAACATAATTTTGAAAAGCAAATATGTGAAGAATTCTATGTGCATATAGACAATGAGATAAAATATTATAAATTTATACTTTGTCACCAGATTACATTTTATTATTTGACTAGTTTAAATATTTTGTTAGATTAGGGAGAGAGGTGAGTTGGCTAAAACCCAATTTTGAAATTACACACTGAATGAAAATGGGAGAAAACCAAAGAAGGCAAGAAAACCAGCGACAAAGAAATAAATCTTGAAAATCAACATATAATTGTAAATTTCCAAAATAATAAATAATTGAAAGTGCTAAATACAAGTATTTTAGAACCTAAAGGATATAGATGATGCACATATTTTTAAAATGTGAACTAGGAAAGCATTTTGTTACCTTATATAAAAAAGAGAATTTAAAGACAAAGATTGAAAAATGGAGAATGAATAAAACTTGAAAATGTATGTGGTCAAAACATATGAGAAATATTTAAAAGGCATTTATTACTTTGAGGAAAAATGTTACAGCACTTTGCAATGAGAATATGCATTCTTTTTTTTGTGGGTACCGGGTGGTCGACCTCAGGACCTCGCATGCCAGCAGTGGCCCGTGCCACTGAGGATATCACCGGCCCCTTTTTCATATGTGGGTTCCGGGAGTCCAACTTGGGCCCTCACACTTGCCGGGCAGGTGCTTAAGCCGCTGAGCCATCTCACCGGCCCAGAATATGCATTAACGTATACTTAAATCATGCATGGATATATATGTGGAAATATTATGTCCAAAAAATATACAATATTTAAGGTGTGCACGATTAATAAGGAAATATAATGTCAATACAAATGTAAATAATTTTTATCATTTATACTATATAGATGTATTATATGGAAATTAAGATTTCATTTGGATATTTATACTATGTAAATATAAGAGGGAATTTATTAATATAATCTCATAATCCTTTTAATTTTTGTAAATTCATTATTGATATTTTCTCTTAGATTCCCAATTTTGGTAATTTTTTGTTTCTCCTTTTTCTGTAGGGTCCAGAAATCTCTGTTTTTTTTGTGTGTGTTTGGGTACTGGGGGTCGACCTCAGGACTTCATGTGCCAGTAGGCACCCATGCTGCTGAGCGATATCACCAGCCCTTTTATCGTTTGTGTGTTCTGGGAGTCAAACTCAGGCCCTCACGCTTGCCAGGCAGGCACTTACACCGCTGAGCCATCTCACCAGCCAATCTCCGGGTTTTTAACATTTTTAAAAATATCTATCTTTGCTTCCATTGTTTTCTTTATGCTTTCCCTTTCCTTCCTTGTTGTTGTTTTACCTGTTTATTATTTGTTTAGGAAGTCTTTTATGTATTTATTATGTACAATGAAGTTTTTAAAACATGTGCATTGTAGATGCCTACATACAGCTAATTAATATACATATTATCTCATATAATTATCATTTTTGTAAGGAGAATCTTTAAAATATATTCCCTTGGCAATTTTCAAATACATAACATTGTTATTAATTACTCTCACAATATTATGGAATACACATCTTGAACATATTCCTATCTGGCTGGTTTAATATTTTTAACCAACATTATCCCAGTACTGTCTCCCGATACATCTCCTACTTGATACCTCATAGCCGAAATTCAAACTTCTGTTTTAATGAGTTGACTGTTTGGAGATTTCACATATAAATGATATTATATGGTATCTGTCTTTCTGTGTGAAGTGCAATTCACTTAATAGAATGTTGTGATCTTCATTTCTCTTTTGATGTATAACTATGCATTTACACATATATTTTAATATTTCTTCAGCCATATCTCAGAAAATTTCATGGGTTGTACTTATTGTGTCATTCATACCCATATATTTTAATCCTCCTTGGGTTTTATTTGGCCCTTTCACAGATGGTGTTTTTTAAACTTAATTTATAAGTACTTGTAGATTCTCGATATCTCTTTCATTGCTGAGTTTTAATACTTATAGTTCAGGCAAAATATTTTTAAAATTACTAACTTTTAAAAATTCTAATTTTTAAACATAACTTTCTAAAACTTACTAAGACTTATTTAATGGTTGAGTATATGATATTGGAGAATCTCCTAATTCATAAAACATAATTACAAAAAATTGTACATCAGTCTCCAATTTATAGGAGGAATATATAATCCAACCACAACTTGAATGTGTTGGCATACCTTCTACCTTCATTAATAAAACTAAGAAATTAACTATTTTTGTATGTTTGTACTACATGTTTCAAATTTTTCTTGATTTATTCAAAATCTGTTTTGTGGCTTTAAGCAGTTTATCAATGATGTATTTACATGAGAAATAATTTTTCTTGATCTTAATTAAATTCTATCAAGAGTTTTAAATTTGTTGCTTGATGTTATTCATTTAATGTGGGAAGTTGTACGTTATTATTTTAAAATTAATATTCATATTTTCTATTCATCTTCTGATTGTCCATTACTTATGTTTTGGTATACTTGATAGTTTCTCTCAATTTTGTGTTTTGATAGTTTCTCTCATCACCTGTGTTTTACTTTAGTTATAGAAAGAAAAATTTATTTAAATTTACTAATTCTTTTTTTTTTTTTTTTTGTGGGTACCGGGGGGACGACCTCAGGACCTCGCGCGCCAACAGGCACCCGTGCCGCTGAGCGATATCACCGGCCCCTTTTTCGTATGTGGGATCCGGGAGTCGAACTCGGGCCTTCGCGCTTGCAAGGCAGGCGCTTAAGCCGCTGAGCCGTCTCACCGGCCCCAAATTTACTAATTCTTATAGCACCTAAAATCTAATATAGAAATTTTATTTAATTTGATTTCTACTACCAAATTCCATTGACTCTACTTTGAATTTTTGAAATTTTCATTTATATTCTAACTGTTACTATATTTCCATTTTGCAACCATATTATTTGTTTCCTTTCTGACATTCATAAAATTGTGCTAAAGATTTTGTAACTTTAAATTTCAATATATGCCTCCACGATACAAGACAGTTTCAATAAGCTTCTTTATTTTCTGATTACATGTTTCCTATTGCTTTGCATTTCCAATTGCATGGGTGTTCAAAAATGGATATTTTTGGGAATATTTATTAAATCTCTGGATTCTTATCTGCATCACTGATTCCAGTTGTGATTTTGCTTGTATAATCTGCAACTTGTTTGGACAAATTTTATGGAGCCTGCCTTTCTTGTGATAGATAACAATCGATATTGGTTTTTAGTTTTCATTTCTATATATTTTGACATTGTGTGCGTATGTTTGTGTTTGTGTGTGTGTGTGTGCCACACATGTGTACAATTTAATCCTGCTCTTATCTAGATGTAAATTTTATGGCAACAGTTTCCTTGATAATTTTGAAAGGCATTTACCTTTTATCTGTTTATATTTCAAAGCTTTATTATTTTTTTAGTATTCATCAATATTAGGAAACTCCATAAAACATGTACACTGAAACACCTCATAGTAAGATTAATAATATTGAAATTTCTGATAATATTCTACAAAATGTGTGTTAAAATTTTAGTTTCTTAAATAATATAGGTCTATACTGCTTTGATAATAGTAGTTTGACAATGTAAAAATATTTACAATAAGGACATTGTCTTAGTTACTTTCCCCTTTCTGGGACTAAATACACAACACATATGAGATAAAGTGGTAAAGGTTTATTTATTTATTTATTTATTTATTTATTTATTTATTTCTATGAGGGTACCAGGAGTTGAAATCAGGACATTGCACTTGCCAGGCAGGCACTTAAGCCACTGAGCTATATCACTGCCCTGGGAATGATTTATTTTAACTCACAGTTTGTATAGGTTTCAATCTATCAGCTGGCTCCAAGGTAGGGAAGCATGGCAGAAGGGCATGGTAAAGGAGAAAAAGTCACATAGTCAAAGTTACATATTCAGTATCATATATATATATATTTTTTTTCTTAGTTTTAATAATTAAGGTGGAAGGTATGATAGCACATATTCAAAGCAGGGCAGGCAGGAAGCAGCAGCCTACCTTATATCTTTCCCTTTATATTACATCCAGGTTACAAGACTATTAGTTGGTGCTACCCACACTCACACTGGGGTTTTCCATTATGTACACCTGGAACCATGCTAAACCAATCAATAGACTATTTGAGTACTAAGCATTGTATTATTAATTATTATTATTATTATTATTATCATTTTGGTACTGGGAATTTAACTCATGACCTTGTGCTTGCCAGGCAGATGCTGGACCACTGAGCTACATACCTAGCCCCAAAGCACTCTTAATCACAGCATTGCACACTCTAGATCCAGCCTCCTCTGGAAAGCTCCACCTATAGGCACATGAAGCATTACAGGGACATCAAGATACTAGCTATAGCAGAAATAATGATATATTTTAAGGAAAGAAAACAATATGGTTTAATGACTTCATCAGCGATAAATTCTTTTTTCTAAGCACTACAGGCAACATCTGATCACTCCACTAATATTTTAACATCTCAATAGTATGACACTCTGAATGGCTAGCTTGTACTACATTCAGAACTGTGATTACAGTTCAATTTCCCTGATTCATTTCAAAGGCCCTGTACATTCAAGTATGTGTTACTTAAGGGCATGTTTTTCACAGATGAGATAACATTAGACTTCTGTAAGGTACTCAATGCCATCATAGAGCTAAGGAGGAAGATCAGGTCCAAAATCTTTCTTATGGAAAATTACCAAACCCTCACAAGAGTCTGTTCAATTCCCTTGAAGCCTATTAATGCTGGTAAACTGCACTGACCCTCACTTAGTCCAGAGTAGAGTCAAGCATTTTAATTCTAATCTGGTACTTATGCAAAAATAATGTCAATCAATTTGATTTACTTTTTTTCTAGGCAAATTGAGAGACACTAGGATTTATATACCTGTTAAAAGTGCAAATTCTTGTGTCCAACAAGTAGTCACTAGTTCAGAAATATCCTGAAATTGACATTTTCACATGGTTTCCAGTTTATGTCAAGAAAAACTGGATTGGAAAATGTTAGCTTATAAAATTTATTTTGTCTTGGTGTTTATTATATACTATTTTAATTTTAGAATACTGTGGTCCAAACTACAATATACTATAGTCTTGTGGTGCCCTCTACTAACTATTGGTCAAGCCTTACAACAATAAGGAAATAGGTGCTTAATGGAAAGCTGAAGAGTAATCACTAATTGTCAATCTCTTGGTGCCCATATTTAAAAATTTTATCTGTGGACTGCAGTTTGGAAACAGCTGTAAAGTATGCAATGTAGGGAAATATGCTTTTATTGTTCAAGAGAGAGAAACATTTGATTAGCAAGGCAAGTATAAATGGGTACCAGTACAAAGAAAAGGAAATAACACAAGTGTTTCCATGATTCATATTAGGGTGAAGTGTTCAAAATCATAATCTAAGTGTATTTTAACTTTCTTAATGGAAGTATAAAGCATCAGACCTAATGCTACATCAGATTTCAACCAACAAGTAAATCCTAACAAGTGACCTAGATCATAAGTGCATTAAATTATATTCAATATGAGAATTTTCTATTTGATATCCAAATGGTATATAAATTTAAAAATATCATTATGGTTTTCAACTCTCATTTTTAAACATTGAGCTAGAAACCTTTTTGCACAAGTTTGTTAGAGGATTCCCCTCAGAATCAGAGAAAACATATTTACTGTCATTTGAAATTTAGGATGATTTCTCTATTGATTTCTTTGATATTAATTTTAAATGAACAGAACTCTTACCTGAGGTAAATTAAAATTCATCCTGTCAAAAATTGTGAAAACTGAAATTATTTTTGAGCTAGTAAATCTAGTGGAATTCTTCATTATATATAAAGGACATTAGTCATCTTAACAAGTTAGGTAATTGTGGATCATGTAAAACAAAATTTTGTGAAAAATATACTATGTGTTAAAAGATTAATTAAATTAAATCTTCTATAAAGTCAAAAATATTTTTGAGAAAAATAAAAAAATGAATTAGAATCTGAGCCATAAAAACACTCTTCTGGTAGTAAAATTATTTCTATCTTTTGGTTCACAACAAAAAGTGTAACACATCATCTAATGTGGAATATTCTTTTTCTTATTATTAATCTAAAATGAGAATAACTAGAATAAATTGCTAATTATTGTAAGATTATATTGGTAATAATCCCCTGGATGTCTGTCTGAAAATATATGTTCTCTTCCTCCAGAAACACTTCAATAAAATTATGATATTTTGAAATTTCCACATTTGACAAGTAAAACTATAAATTTACTAGCTCATTTTTAAAATTTGAAAAATACTTGCCTAGAATCACTGACATAAAAAATTCAATCCAGTTTATGCTTTCTCAAAAACTGTCATAAGAAGTCATACCTCAACTCTAACATTGTGTATGCATGCAAAGGATACAATATCTGGTGTTCTGTGCTAAAATATAACAGTTCTCTATAAAAAGAAAATGATAATAAATTAAGATATGTTTCTATTTCTTCTTCTTTTGAAAAGAAAAAGAATGTACAATACAATCTCTACCACATTCTGGGAAAAAAAAAAACTTACCAGCTATTTAAATACATTAAATTACATTTTTTACAGTTCTCTATTGTCAATAAGAATAACCTTATTTTCACACAAAGTAGAAACAATACAAATGATTTTAACAAAATATTTGTTCAAAATATTATTAAATTGCCATCTACCTCACTACTGAAATGATATATCCAGAATAACTACAGTTAATGATATATCTGAGTAAGAAAGCCAAGTTATTTTGATTTTAATTGAGAAACATATTGAAATGAAACGTTTATAAATTTTTGAACCTATGACAATCTTGAAAATTTACTACCATTGTATAAGTGCTTTGTGCACCTTTTTCATAACTATAGTGAGTTATTTAGATGTCTTAAGTGATTAAATTTAATAGAACTATATGTAGATTTTTCACATAATATGCTAGAGGTTTTTATATGTGACCAAACTCTTAACTGAAGCAGACTAAACTTATGATAGGAACAAGTCCTAGCAAGTAAAATTATGGGATTAAAAATAAGAAAAATGAATATAATTGTATAATTCATTATAAAAACTGTTTTCATGGAAAACTATAATCTTCATTTTTAATATTCCTGCAAGTTAATCAAAATTTAATAAGAAAAAGTAATAATTGAATAGAGACTTCAATGAAAGAAATTAGTAATTATGGAAGACAAAGACTTCAAAAAGGTCAATCTGGCTGGAAGAATATATCTACACTTTAGATATGACAAAGTTTTGATGATTTTCTTGTCTAAATTTGAGAGAAAATAATTCCATTTTGCTCCTTCTGAGGGAAACAACAATAACAACAAAAAAAAGGAACTCTGAAAAGAGATGAAATAAAGTTGTAGCCAGTATAAGTGAGAAGTTTTCCAAGTGGTGGAATTTTGCAGTGGTATCATTAAATATGGAAAAGTTTGTTTATGTAGTGAGGTTTTATTTATTTATTTACTTATTTTTGTGGGTACCACGGTTCGACCTCAGGACCTCACACGCCATCAGGTACCCATGCCGCTGAGCGATATCACCAGCCCTTTTTTTGTATGTAAGTTCAGGGAGTTGAACGTGGGTCCTCTCACTTCCACGCAGGTGCTTATGCCACTGAGCTATCTCACCAGCCCCTTGTAGTGAGGTTTTAGCTAAGCTTTATATTCTAAGTGCACAAGATCATTGTAGGTTGATAGTAATCTCTGATGAGATTAGAAGCAGAAGCACCTCATTTCTACAATAAAACTCCCAAAACTTGGAAGCAACTACAATATTTTTCTGTATGTGAACTGACAAACTATAATAAATATGAGCAGTAAAGTATTATTCAGCACTTTAAAAAAAAATCAAACCTCAAGCTATGACAATACACAGGGGAACCTTAAATGCATATTTCTAAGTGGAAGTAGCCTCTCTGAAAAGCCTACCTCCTATATAATTTCAACAATAAGGCCTTCTGAGACAGGCAAACCTATGGAGACAAAAGAAACAACAAAGGCAACAACAAAACAGCTCTGCGTTGACAAGATTTGACGGGAGAGAGGACTGAGGAAGAACAATACAGGGAATTTTTACAACAGTGAAATTAGTCTGTATGATAAATTTGCCAAAAATCAGTAAAAGTTAACATTAAGAAAGAATTCTAATATAATTTCTTTGATTATAGCAAGTGTACTTCTCTGGAGAAGGATTTTGATAGTGGACACAACTGTCTCTGTGGCACAGGAGATGCATACTAACTCTAAAAGTTTTGCTTTAAAGCTTTGATGTTAACCTAAAATAAATTCCATAAAAATTGCCATTCAAAAATAATTTCTACAATTAGAATGTTTTAAAAAACACTGAAACATTTATGAACAGCACTGACCTGCTTATAAGCTAAAGACTAGTAATGAAGTTCCTGGTTCATGGTGCTGTGTTTAATGAGCAAGTTAAGTAAAAACATGTTGAACTCAGATGTAGCTTAGTGGAAGAGCAGTTGCTTAGCATCTGTGAGGCTTGAGTTTGATTCTCAGCACTGCAAAAATTAAATCAATTAATAATAGTGTGGGGCTCTTTTGCTTTTTATAACAGTTACTAATATTAGAAAAAATGCTTGTTCCATTTTAAGTCTTCATGTGTCAGATTTTTTTCTGTAGTTTTTGAAAAACAAAAATAAGGATCATAGACATAGAAATAAAAATGACAGCTACAACTCTAGAAAATAATTATGGTTGCCTTTGTTTACAAAAAATTGTGTTTTATTAATGAAATTATTCAATTGTTTACCTTCAGGTCTTGGTCAGTGAACCAAAATCTATAAAGGTTTTATACTTTCTAGTCATGAAGTTTTACTTTGGCAGAATAATAAAATAGCATATGAAGAACACCTCCTGGTTAAGATAACACAAAACTTGGTTTTCAGATACTTTATAAATATATATCATTCCAATATGGAAAATTTTTTCATTCAGACTACTAGTTTACTCTGTAAAAAGGTATTTAAGGGCTGGTGAGATGGCTCAGTGGCGTAAGCGCCTGCCTGGCAAGCGCGAGGGCCCAAGTTCGACTCCCGGATCCCACATATGAAAAAGGGGCCGGTGATATCGCTCAGCGTCATGGGTGCCTGTTGGCACGTGAGGTCCTGAGGTTGACCCCCTGGTACCCACAAAAAAAAAAAAAAAAGGTATTTAAAAATCTCCTTGCATTATTTATTTTTTATTGTCTTCCATGTGGCAGAGAATGAAGACTACTAGAGATGAAGCTATTCCACAAAACCACATCTGCTGTCTTATTCAACTGCTCAGATTGTAGAACTAGGGAAGCAAACAATTGTATTTTAGTTGTAATCCAATTATATAAATGCATTAGAAGATATTTGAAAGTGTTATGAGCACAGATGAAGTTTCACTTAATAGAGTTTGAAGGTAGTATTTAGATTCAGAAAAAAATTTGGAGTAAATGGCCACATTAAACATGAATAAGTATTCATATTTGAGCAGAATGTGTTGAGGAAACAAAGATCATCTTTATTATAAAATGTAAAATTGATATTGCTTTTACATCCTCATTCAAGTCCTATGAAGGTTGAATAACATAACCATGGTCACATAGCTCCTAAGTTGTTGACTGTAGTCCAGACATAGGCACTCTAGTTCTGCTGTCCTTATGTATTACTCTTACCAAACTACTTATGGCAAAGTGGTAGAAGAGAACAGTGATACAGCGTAACATCGAAATGTGCACTGAGTTGTATACATGTACAAAAAGTTATACTGGGGCCGGTGAGACGGCTCAGCGGCATAAGCGCCTGCCTTGCAAGCGCGAGGGCCCGAGTTCGACTCCCGGATCCCACATACGAAAAAGGGGCCGGTGATATCGCTCAGCGGCACGGGTGCCTGCTGGCGCGCGAGGTCCTGAGGTCGACCCCCCGGTACCCACACACACAAAAAAAAAGTTATAATAGGTGCATATATCACTAGGAAAATTTATCATTAGTCTCATTATAAATACATTTTATTCAACTTATTTTTATGTTTTAAGGTAGTTATTTCCAACCTATCATAAGTAGGTGAGTTTAGAATTATTCCTTGTTTAATTAAATATGTCTCACTGTTCAAAAGTTACTTTATTTACATAGAGGAATTTTTATAGGTATTCACATTCTTTAACAGGTAATTTAAAGATAAGTGGGCCAGAAGCCTTATTTTTGTTTTAACAGAATGGGGTTCCCCAACTAACATTTATATAGTTCTTATGTTCTTTTGATTACTGTGACTAAACAATCACTGATCCCTGAGGTAGTTTTGACTTCTGTAAAGCTTCTATGAATATCAAACTCTACATACATTTTGACCAGAATCCTCAATTAACTTATCAGTAAACTTGAATTACAACTTATGTGATATAATTGTCAGTGTTATTTTGATTTATTTTTCACTGTTATAGAAAACCTGTTATAATTTCTCAGAAAATCTAAAATACTGTAATTTTCTTTAGAAATAGGATCTCTGGGCCAGGCAAGTTTGTAATCCCAACACTCCAGAGGCTGAGTCAGGAGCAGAGCTGTCAGTTCAAGGCCAGCCAGGGCTACAAAGTGAGTTCAAGGCCAACATGAACTGCATAGTGAAACTCTGCCTCAGAAAAGACAAAAGAAAAAATGAAAAAAGAAATAGGATCCCCAGGGCACTTTTACATTTGTTTCTACCTACAAAATTCAACAAATTTTCTCTTTCTCTCCCTTCCTCTCTGGTTTCCTTCAATTAACTTAGCTTTTCCTAGTCTCACAAATTGCTCAGTATGAAATGTTCTGTATCAGTTATTTTTTCAGAGGGTGAGAACAAATGCTACATGTTAGATGGGTGGATGGATAGATATAAAGTTAGATAGATGATACATAGATATATGATAGATAGAGGATGGATAGATAGATGATAGACAGGGAATTTAAATTAAGTGACTTGACTCACTTAGTTGTGTAGATTGAAGTGTCCACAAGAAGATGTCTAAAAACTGAAGATCACGTGATGGCAGTAGCATTTCTAAGCCCAAGTCCAAAGGTCTCGGGACCAGGGAAACTAATGATGTAACTTTAAATTTGAGGCTGAAGGCCCAAGGACATTTGGGCTCACTCATATAAACCCTGGAGTACAAAAGTGAGACAGCCTGGATTTCTGATGTTGAAAGACTAAAGAAGAATACAGCTCAGCTGCTGGGGAGAAAAGAAACAATCTTTCCTTCTTTCTTTTTTTTTTTTTTTTAATCTAGACCCCTCAGCTCTAGTCCTTAGAATTAACCATTGCATATCCTTTCAATTTTTCTGGCCCTCAGTAGCAATGTCTTTATTTGATGAACAATATTTTTTCCTAAGATACAGGAGGTTAAACATGTTTTGGTTTTCATAGGCAGATTTGTGTTTATTTGAAGTCCCCTCCCACAGTATCTCATGTGTCTATATTCAGAGACAAAATGTGTTTACACATAGATATACATATGGAAAACCATATGAATAAACATAGAGAAGAGAGGCATTTTGTAGCCAAGGAAGGAAGGCTCAGCAGAACCAACATTGCTGATAATTTGATCTGAGACTTCTGGACTCCAGAATTGTGAGAAAATAAATGTCTATCATTTCTTTTATCCAGTCATTGACATTTTATTATGGAAGCCTCACATATGTAGCCAGGCCTCAACATCCATGTCAAATTCTACTGTCTATTGTAACAAAGATAGTTTTGAGTCTTATTATCTTTCTCACAAGGTTAAACTATGAGAAAAGCATCTAAAAGAAGAAAGAAGAAAACTTAAACATTTTCTCTTTTATAAATCTCAGTTACCCATCTCATAGCAGCACCTACACCAATTAGTGATCATCTAAATTAAGAAAAAAATAATGGCTCTTTTTTATGGGTGGCCTTAAGAGATGTCAATGATTAAATAGTGGTTTAGGAATATTTACTTTCATGTGACTAAATTTGTAAAGTCCCACAACAACTGCATGCAGACTCTTGTTTATAGATCATACATGTTGTTTTGTTAGTGGTATTCTATGGTCACTTTCACAAGTGCTTTGCAAATTTTAGAGTCTAGAGGAGGCATACAAGCAAGAACAGGAGAAGGTGAAAAAGAAAATTAGTCTTGCAGAAACCCTATTCAAACATTTCATATTGACTCTACAACTTTTAGATTTCTATAATTCTTGTGATCATTTTGCACAATGTGAGAAAAGGTACTTTTGTACACACATTGATAAAATTAAAATATTGAGATATTAATACCTCAGCTGAATAAATGAAAATTCTTATTCTAACCTATTTCCCTATGAAGTTGCCATTTATTGATGGAGCACATAAATGAAAAATTATAAAATGTCTAATAAATTGGAAAACATTCAATTGTGTTAGAGCTCAAATATTTGTGCAAACCACATTGAATTTCTTAAAGAAGCAGAAATAAATAAAAGTACAGCTTTTTACATTTAAACAATATATTTTGTACTTTTAATAAATATAAAATAACAGAACACATTGATAAGATATTAATATAATTGTTAGTTATTATGACATTTTGTAAACATACTACTCAGAAGGAAGACATGCATATTATTTTTAATAAAACATATTTATTTCATATGTATTACTGTATTAACAAGCTTTCTTGATACTGAAACAAATGACCTCACATGTACAATTTAAAGGAGGAGAAGTATATTTAGCTAAATGTTTCAGAAAATTCAGTCCACAGCCACTTGGCACCATGGCAGAAACATCATGGAACATGGACATGAAGTAACAAAGCTGCTTAATTCATGGCAAACAAGAAATAAAGCCAGAGAACAGCCCCAGAGAGGAAAGGGTGGGGGATTAGACATGTATCTTAAATTCATGCCTCCAGAACCCAGAGAGACACAACAGAAGTTAGCTTTGTTAGTCTCCTGGGTGGCTTCCAAGCCAATCAGATTGGCAATTAAGCTTAATTGTCACAATTGTTAAAAGATAATAAACTTTGGAAAATATTATATACTAGCACAGAAAAAACATTTCTAGTCCTGTCTATATATTATCTTACTTCTTATATCTAAAATATAATTTCAAAAAATAAATTGTTTGTTTTATATAGTGGGCAGCAAACAATTCCAATTTTAATTGAACATAACTAAGTTGAAAGTATCAAAACTTGTCTGGTAAGCAAAATATTAATAATACCAAATATTTGATGTGGTAAAAGAAGAGAAATATAGTAAAATAAATATGCACTAAATACTTTCTATTTGGCTGTTGGTTTACTAAGCAATAATGAGGTTTAGCTAAATTACTTCTAGAGTAAATATTGTGGTCATCCAGTACTGTCATTTTATAAGTGAGGAATGTAAGGGACAAATAGCTATAATACCTTTCCCAGGATCACACAGAAAACCTCAGAAATAGGAATCCAAAATCACAACATCTTCTTTTACTGTTTAAACTAAATTTCCCCTGTAGTAAAAATAGGAAAAAAAACAAACTTACACAAAGATATCTCTGGTGGTTATTTTAATACATAAATGTTAAAACATGGACATAGATAGATGATAGATAGATATATAGATAGATAGAGATATTCAGATTGTACAAATAAAAATGCTTGAGATGGTAAATTTTATATTATGTGTATTCTACCTCAATGAAAAACTTACATTCATTGAAGTAGCCAAGAAGACTAACAGTAAAAATAATTTGGAAAAGTTATTACTTTCCAATAATTCAACATAACATTTTATTTTAAAACGGTATTAAGTTAAATATTTTAATTAATAGAAATATTCAACTTTAAGCTTTTCCTATGTATCACATTTGTACATTCCAGAAATGTGGATATTGAACAATTTCCAAAAAGACGTTCAGTGATATGGTTAGCATATCAGCTGAGACTTCATATCTATTTGTCAGTGTCTGAATGATTACACTGGTACCTATTTTAAGCATCACTCCTTCAATTTATTTCAACAAAATGAAGAATCTATGCTAAAGAAAATGTACAGAAATCTTGGCATGTATATGTAAAAAAATAAGCATGCATAAATATCTGCAATCTGTCTTTATGTACTGTCTTTGTTTTACCATTGCTGGAACAAAATACTTGACACTCAAAACTTTAAGGAAAAAAGATATATTTTAGCTCACATTATGTAGAGGTTTCAGTCCATTGTTTACTGGCTCACAGGCAGGGCAGTATGGCAGAAGGGCATGCTAGAAGAGAAACAGCCCATGGCAGAGTAGGCAAGAAGCAGTGGCTGCTTTCTATCTTTCCCTTTATATTCCATCCAGGCTACAAGCCTATTGGTTGGTAACACCCACAACCAGAGTTGTACTTCACCCTGTCTTCAATAAATCTATTCAGCTGATCCCAGAACTATGCTAAACCATTTAATGGACTGATTCAGTACCACACACATTCAATCCCAGTGTCACACACAAGCCAAATTCAAAGAGCCACACCTATGAGAACACGAGGTTTTGAGGAGAAAATTTAGATATAAGCCATAACATGCACATAGATTAAAATATTTCTAGTGTTTGTGGATAGTTGTTGCTTAGCAAATTAGGAAAAAATATGCAATATAAATATAGAAAGTTTAAAAGATGGCTTTATTCAAAATTCACTTGGTTTTTTTTTGACAAAACACTGAGTGCCAAGAGGAATAAGACCCAGTTTGTACATTCCATGCTCTTTTGGTAAAAGAAAGATTTGAAATATCTAAGTTATATGTATAGTATATAAACTATATATATAGTAAATTTCACAATAGAAAATTACAAAATGTGCATTCGAAAACATAAAGGGACATTTCTTTGGTATTACTTTGAATGAAAATGAAAGAACAAGTATCCCTTTCCCCACAATTTGCTCCCACTGATGATAAATTTGGAAAACACATGTGATCTTGATGGATATAAATAGAAAATACAACAGCAATGACTCATGTAAAGTAGTTTACCTCACTGATCCCCCTAGAGAAGCTTCTAAGAGAATTTTAATAGCAAATATTTCAGAATATATGAAAATATGTAATGTAACACTCGGGAATATACGTGATTCATTAAAATTAGATTAAAAATTTTATTCATGATAGAAATATCATAAAACAGAATAGGAAGTTTTAACAGTGACTCAAAAATGGAAAAGTTCAATAAGAGAGAATTGATGGACCATGATGATTACTTGATTTCAAATTCTTCTAAAGTGCTTGTAATATGGATGACATTTTATAAATTTATTACATTAAAAATTCACTAAGCATAAGCTTAGAAATAAGTAATAATAAGTAATATGATTTTACCAATCATAAGTAATATGATTTTTTGAATAATGATATTTACAAGAATAATGAACCTGTGAAAGCAAGAGTATAAAAAGCATATGTGCAATGTATTTTATAATACATTATTATTATATTATTAATATAATATTAAAATGGAAATTAAACTTTTTGTAGTTTTGGAAGTAAAATATTATGAATGTTGTCTTTTTCTGTTTTCTATAGGATTTAGTGTTGCTAAAACTGAGAGGAAGGTAGTCATGAGTTTGAAGATAAAGTAAAATATTTAGAATTCAGTTATTTTGGAATATTGAAAAAAGAACTAAAGGGAGAATTATCTGAAGCAAAATATAAAAACAGATGGTAGGCCTCTGGGTTATTATACTTGTGGCCTTAGAATAATATTACAGTAACTTAGAAAGATACACAGGAATTTACAGTATAAACTTAGTTCTACCAATAGTGTTAACCTCAAGTATTTACACTCTACATAGTCACTCCTCTTTGAGGGACATTCAGTGTCAACTCTACAAATGAGCTTTCCTATTTTCCTTAATCATAGTACCCTATATGAATCATTTATGTCTCTAGATTAAATGTAGTCTGTATTATTTATTTACGTATTTGTTATAAACACTATAAATAAAATAATGTTTTATTTTGTAGTGTGAATATTAATATAAATTTTGGATCGGGCCGGTGAGATGGCTCAGCGGCATAAGCGCCTGCCTTGCAAGTGCGAGGGCCCGAGTTCGACTCCCAGATCCCACATACGAAAAAGGGGCCGGTGATATCGCTCAGCGGCACGGGTGCCTGTTGGCACGCGAGGTCCTGAGGTCGACCCCCCGGTACCCACAAAAAAAAAAAAAATTTTTGGATGTATTTTTGTGTACATTTTTGCAGGTAATTCAGTAAATGAGTTCCTATGGCAGTTACAACTAATTAAAATATGTACACTAGAATCTTATTTAGAACCTCAATATTCATTGTTTAGTTCAGATATGAATGAATGTCAGACAGGTCTTTTTTGGGTGGTCTATAAAGCATGAATCTGATGCAGATTGAATCAAATATATAAAGATATTTTTTATAAATTCTGTAAATGCTGAGCACAAACCACAAAATATGCATTAAATAGGTGTTTGGGTGAAGTTTCCATTGCTACATATTTAATTCAAAGGCAGAAAATATGCAATATTCACAAAATATGAGCAAATTATAATACTTTTAAAAAGATTCATGGTATTAGTAACAAAAAAATAATAGAGAATACACACAAACTGATCAAAGTAATAGGATAACTGGAGTGCACGACAAAAGGCTGTGAGAATGGGATTTTGACATGCATGATGTGATACAGATATATCTCCTTTCCTATGAACTTATTCACACTGATTGATAAGTCTTAAAGAAATATTGTTTATCTAATTATAATATTTCAATGTATTTTTGAAAGAAAGAAGGGAAATATTGAAGAAATTTCAGAGTTAAAGGATAATTTATGTGTAAATGAAAATTGTACAGATTTTCATTATGTTCTTTATGAAAGATTGATTTTTCTGTTTAAAATTAAAAATATTTTGTAGGAAGAACAATAAAATGGAAAAAAGATGAAAGAGGAGATATTTTATAAAATGTAAGTGAATTAACTTATTGTGGTACTGATGAATTCAAAGTGATGAAATATTTTTATCTATAGCAATTAATAATTTGTATAGATGAATCAATATATAATCACTGAGGACTGTATTTTTTTTGTGGGTAACGGGGGTTGACCTCAGGACCTCACACGTTAGCAGGTACCCATGCCACTGAGCGATATCACCGGCCTTTTTATCATATGTGGGTTCTGCGAGTTGAACTTGGGCCCTCGTGCTTGCCAGGCAGGCACGTATGCCGCTGAACCATCTCACCAGCCCCAAGAGTACTGTATTTTTAAAAGGAAAAAAGAAGAAATGTAAAATTCTAAAAATTTCTACTTGTCAAATATATGTATTATTAAGTCTTTATTAGCATGCCACACATTATACTAATGTTTTATGTAAAAGAATATACATACAAGTGAAGCAATAGAATAAGAAATTCTAACATACAAAAAAAAACCAAAAATGTGATCTAATATTGCACCTAGAAGACTACTATATGAATATTCTTTAATTTTTCTTATTAACATTATTACATGTTACAAGTCAACAGCTATGCTGGCAATCATTTTAAAAACAATATATCACTTTTGGTTCAAGTAATATAAATGCCTTACTGACTATAGCATAAAATTGATCAATGACACAATTTTATTAAAGTATCTTTTAAAGAACTTTCAGTTCATCTCTACATTGTCGAATGAACACAGCTATTTTTCCAAAGATGAATCAATAAAATAAAAAGATCTAAAAATTACATGATAAAAACCAAAGATGTATATGATAATGCTTTATGGGGAAATCTTTTAAAGTTGGGATGGTTTGACTATATTAGAAATTTCTGCTTTTTATTTTGTAGTGACAGAAAAAATAAATTATTTATATGGGAGAAAAAAAGAGTTAAGTGTTTAAGCAAGGGGTTAGACCATGGAGATTACAAAAATAAATCATGTAAATACAGTCCTGCCCTTTCATCTGTTTCTGTAAAAAAGGTCCTACCCTTTCCACACACAGCATTAGAGTCCCTAGTGGAGGAAAAGTAACATTTTTAATAGAAATTTAAATTTGATTCTAAAGCAAAATGAGACTTTATATATTGCAAAATATAGCCAATGAAATTACTGAACTACATGATTAAATTTTTTTTTTTTTGTGGGTACCGGGGGGTCGACCTCAGGACCTCGCGCGCCAGCAGGCGCCCGTGCCGCTGAGCGATATCACCGGCCCCTTTTTCGTATGTGGGATCCGGGAGTCGAACTCGGGCCCTCGCGCTTGCAAGGCAGGCGCTTAAGCCGCTGAGCCATCTCACCGGCCCTACATGATTAAATTTTTGTTGTTAATATCTTAAAAATAAAACTTCCATGAAATTAAGGGCACAAAATAATTGGCCTATTTCATTCAAAACAGTAAACACAAGTAAAGCTGATTAGCCAGTTTTTACCTAACATTGGTAGATATGGATACTGTACTAAATAATACCCTTTTGCAGAAAGGAATAATTTATATTTTCTCCACACTCTTTCAAAATACAATTACAAATTCTAAAACTATACATCACTGCAAATTTTAGGTTTCCTTCTGAGAAAAATATTAATTGTTATACATATCAATTGATATCCTGTAAATTATATGAACTTATAAGATGTATATATCAGCTTTAGTTTTATAATGTTGAAGTTTATTTTTGTGTTTTTAATAGGAGAGGGCTGGTGAAATGGCTCAGTGGCATAGTCACCTGCCTGACAAGCGTGAGGGCCTGAGTTCGACTCCCAGAACCCACATATGAAAAAAGGACCAGTGATATTGCTTTAGCGGCATAGGAGCCTGCTGGCACGTGAGGTCCTGAGATTGACACTTGGTACCCACACAAAAAAATAAATAAATAGGAGAAAATAAGCACTAAAACACTAAAATATCCTAATTTATTTGTACATATATAGTCCATTGGCTACCTTGAATACTCACATTCCCCATTTTTCTTTCTAGGTTTAATTGCACAATTTAGATCGATTAGTAATTCTTGTAAAAGACACAATTAACACAATCGTTGTGTATTTTGAGGAGACAATGAAATTACTACTGTTTTAAAGAAATTACCAAAATTTACAATGATATACATAATTTAAAAATCGTGTGAACTTTTCTTTAAAAATTTAAAAGTAGAAAAACATGAATTTAAAAAATTTTCAAATATATATTTTATGAATGTATGATGGGTCCATTTCATATTTTGTTTCAATTTCTCCATAATTTGAATATGAGAATTCTAAAATATGCTTGAATTAACCTGGAGATTCATTAATTCCAATGAATAGATAGAAACCAGCTAATAAATCATAATTATCAAGAAGTTTATACACATCTAAATTTTTTTTAATATGCAGATACTGGGAGTCAAACTCAGGACCTCATGCTTAACAGGCAGGCACTAATGCCACTAAGTTATATCACCAGCCCAACACATCTAAATTTTAAGGCACTAAAAACTTCTAGAGTAATGCAATGTTCAGGTGAAAATACGTTTATTCATATATTCATTGCATAAAATCATGTTTAAATATTTATAGATATTTATATACAAAAAACTGAACAGTAACATAGGAAGTTAGCTTGAGGAAGCCTGAAAAAATAGTGAGAAATTCAATTTGATATTTAAAATGCTGAAGCCATTGTAAAAGTCAGGCTAAGGTAATTTTCTGAACAAGAAAGTGGAAATCCTGCTGTATATCTTCGATTTAGACATATTTTATTAGGTTCACATTTTAAAATGTTTTTTTCCATCAATCAGGATATAATGTGTGTTTCCTCTTCAAAACATATTCATTACATATCCACTGGTATATATTTGCCTTCAGTTTAAATGGAATGATATAAAGTCACTAATACTTAAAAATTCCTACTTTAAATATTTCCATTTTACTCACATCCTTGTAAGATATTTTGGGGTTTTTTTTTCTTCTTTATTTCTTTGTATGATTTTTTTATAGAGACAGATTCAAGAGATGGATATGGTGTAGGGATAAGATTGGGTAATCCGAGAAAAAAGCTTAAAGGATTTTAAAAAAATTGGTATCTGCATAAATAAAATAAATGTAATCATTTTAGAAAGGTGTATTTGTGAACAAATAAACTTATATAACCACCAAACTGACAAAAAGAAAAAATGAAAACATTTTATTATTATATTTATATTTCCACATTTTGTAAATCATGAAAATATAATTAATTTCATGTGATTTGAAGTAATAAATTTTAAGGAAAAAATTTGCTCATCAAAAGGGACTAAATCTGTAAAGAGAAAAACCACAGGCATTATAAATGTTCCTCTCGCTCAAGCAAAACTTTAAACACAAATATGAGGAAGGACTAACAAACAGGTAAGTAATAAGGTAATTCATGTTACTCTATTATACAAAATAATTTTCCAAAGTTTTGGTATTGTCTATTGTAACCTGCCTAATATCTTATTCATGAACTTTTTCCAGGTTAGCAATTCTCTTTCTGCCTATTTTTCAAATCACCCATGGTTCTCTGAACACAGAAATCCAGAGGCAGAAATGCATCTTTCATAGTTACCATTTCTTAAAAATGTTCTGAAAGTATGTGTCATTTCTAGAGGAATAAAATATTAAAATATTTAAGCTATAGTTATTTGATCTTTTATATTTAGTCAGATATCTAAAAATATAATTAGAAATAAAACTGACTTTTCTTCAATGCCAAAGAACCAGAATTTCATAGATAAATATTTATCTTTAGAAAAATCAATAAAAGTAAAATTATAATTTTCTAGAGAGGAATAATATAATTTTTATTCTTATATTTAAATAATCACAGAATCAATATAAATAATGTAATATAGGTTCAGGAAACATAAAGATAGAGAGAGGAGAAAGGAGAGAAAAAGAAGTCATTTTTAACTTGTAAAAGCAATGCCATAAGCTAAATTATTAGAGGAAGAACTTCTGGGTTTGAGCGTGGATTTTTTATTTTGCTAATTACCATATGGTGTTCCATAAACATTTCATCAATTTAGACTTCCAGTTGCAGTCATGTGGGAAAACCTCTTTATGATGTCTTTCAACATATTTTTATCAGCATTTGAAAAATTATTGGGCCGGTGAGATGGCTCAGCGGCTTAAGCGCCTGCCCGGCAAGCGCAAGGGCCCGAGTTCGACTCCCGGAACCCACATACAAAAAAGGGGCCGGTGATATCGCTCAGTGGCACGGGCGCCTGCTGGCGCGCGAGGTCCTGAGGTCGACCTCCCGGTACCCACAAAAAAAGAAAAAAAAAAAAAAGAAAAATTATTTATTGGTCCTGAGGATTGAGCCAGAAACTGATGTGGGAGATGGGAAAGAAAGAAAGGAAAATATATATATATATAAAAATATATATTTATATATTTATATATTTATATATACATACACAAAATAGTTAAGATAGTAATAGAGCTAGTTTCTCTTAGTTCATTGAAAAAAAGGTTTATTCTAATATTGTTTTGACAATATTTCATGCCTATATCATGTATTCTGAGGAACTACAATGTAGACAAAAATATGCAATGTATTAATTATTTTTACTGTTATACTAGCCAGTTTTGAAATTCTGTTTTATTGTTATTTTTACTTTTCTCTCTCTAAAACAAAATACGAATATGTATTTATACTAATATGAGTTACTAATTCTGTAACATATAGTAAAATGTTTAAGAATTTTAATTTTAAAAATGCATATCTTTCCATTGTCTATTATTGATGTAATCATTGTGCTGGGAACTAGTGTCAGAGCACCAGAATATGGTTTTTGTAGTTCCAAAATGTAATTAAGTGTAGGGATTTTCTCACTGTCTCTTTCTCATGCTTGGTTGATGTAGATTTCACACAATTTCTTTCACTCAATTAAGAATTATTACGAATTTATGAGAAATGTGGTTCTGTTCAAGTATTACAATTTCTAAGTTGGAGATATAGAGAATACTATGGGTTTTACGCAAGTCATATGACTATTTTGTTCTACATATTTCAATGTATGGATTAATCAGTACTTGTATCTTTTTATATAGCAGCTAGCATTTGAATATCGGAACCAATATATGAGATAATTTAATTAGCCTTGACTAGATGCTTTGCTAATTAATTAATTTTTGGCTGATTATTCATGTTATACTCTTAGAGTTGTTGCATGAAGTTCTGGGAAAATCTAATATTTGATTTAATTTCCTCATATTATGAATAAAATAAGCTTAAATATTCACATCTCTTACAGATTTTAGCATTTGTATTAAGAAACATTATTTACTTTTGAAATCTTGATCATTTATGAAAGGTGCATGTAAATTTGTTTATAATGAAAAGGAATTATTTCTTCATATTGGATTTTATATCATGAGCCATTATAAACATATTTGCTACAGATATTTCTGAGATTTACCTCTATGGGTTGGGCAAGAAGATGATTGAATGTATTGTCATGATCTGAAGTAACTTTAATTAATTTAACAATTAATTTGTTATGCAGTTATTCAAGAGTTAAAAAGTTATAAAAATCTCACATTCAGACTCTAGTACATTTTATTATATGAAATTGAGATGTTGAAACTGAATACAATATTCAATTAATTATTATTTTTATTATGTTAAGTTATAAGGGATCTTACAACCTGGTAGATATCCAGCAATATATGACAAGATTTTCTCTCTCCTTTTAAAAAGAAAATAAAAAGTGTATTATAACATATATTACAAACATTTTTACTAATTGTCAAAATATATGCTTATTCTCAAACGCTCAATTTTTTTCTATGTCTCAAAATTAAGGTATTAACATTAGCTCTTATTTTCAGAGATTTCACTGATTTACCTCTATCAAATATTGAGGAATGCTTATTTTGATTTCTTACAACTTTTATGACAGTTAAATCTATTTTGCTCATTGAAATTTCCACATTAGGTATAATTATATTAATATTCAAATTGATTTATTAAAGACATTGAATTTAAAATAAACTTGAATACTACATACACAAAATATGACGTGATTGAGTTTTAGTGCATTTTGCAGAAACAATCTATTTTGGCAGTAAGAAATAAATTTTGCTCAGTGTTAGAATTATCAACATCTAGTGATAACAAACTATAGAATGACAGTTATTGTAACTATATTTCTAAAATCTTATAGTTTAAAGTTGATTATTCTTTCCACTATGACAATATGACACCCTTCTCACGACTTCTTCTTAATGGGCTTGTACACATATTTTATTATCAAATTAAGATATGGAAATATTCAGAAATTTTTTTTTTTTGTGGGTACCAGGGGGACGACCTCAGGACCTCGCGCGCCAACAGGCACCCGTGCCACTGAGCGATATCACCGGCCCCTTTTTCGTATGTGGGTTCCTGGAGTCGAACTCGGGCCCTCGCGCTTGCAAGGCAGGCGCTTACGCCGCTGAGCCATCTCACCGGCCCCAGAAATATTAAAATGTGAGAAAGCACATATCTGAAAAAGCAGCCAGAGTTTGTCCAATATGATACAAATTTTATGTTAAGATATGGATAAATATAAGATATCATGTATTCAGAACTCTCATATATGGCCAGACTAAATTGTTGTGTCATTCAGAAATTTATATAATAAAATTTTGTGGTTAAAATACAAAATAATACAATGGATAAAATATGATTTTTTAGAGTGTACAGTATTTATATAGTATTTAACATTGTCTTAAAACCTCAGTGAAAAATAATGCATAATTATGGTAATTTATATATTTCTTTGTCTTATTCATAGTTTAAAAAATACTTTGTTCTCTTCCATACTGAGTTTACTTCATATCTCTGTAATTGTCACTCTTTTACAATATGGAATACCTAATAAATATGAACAATTCTGTACATTTTGACCTATAATTTATCATTTTTAACATTTTATTCCATTTATATTTTGAGAAATATTTTCATTATTAATATACTAGGCACTTAATAATTTGAAGCTAATGCCATAGAAGGCAGGAAGTTTGGTCATAAAAACATATATTTTAGTGGTCACATAAAAATATGCTTCTGCATTTTTTGACATGACTAGATTTTTATGTTGTTCATCTTCCAATTTCTAATGGATTATCGCATATCTGAGAATAATTTTAAGATACAGTGTGGAATGAAAATTTAAAATTTCATTTTTATCTCACCTTTGTCAAAAACTAGGCTTTTTTTATGATTGTGCTCTGTCATATTTACAATCAATCATATTTGTGAAAGATAATTTAACCTGTGGTCTAGTATTAGAACAAAAAATAGGAATTAAACAGTTAAATTCAGACTGCAGCGCCTCCATATCTACTTACAACATCCATTTAGGTGTGAAGAATGAGCTCAATAAATCTATTTCTGAACAAGATGATTTTCTTCTGTTTGATATCTTAGTAGAAAATAAAAAATCTATTGAATTATAAATGTTTTTTTAGCAGGGATTATGTTTAAAAAATCTTGCTAATTAAATTAAAGTAGGTCCTAATTCAGAAACGAGAAGTTATTACTGAGGCTGTGAACTGATATACTTGGAGTTTTTTAAGAATAATATTCTTGTATTTATAAATACTCTATAGTCATTGCATTATAATTATACTTAATATTGGATGATTCTCTTGGTCATACAGATATTTTAATTTTCATTAATCTTTTATTATAGTTACTGTTTCTATTTTTAAACAATTCTAAAAATGCTAATTATGAGCTTCCATAACTTCTTTTTAAATTTTCAATCATTCAAGTGTATTTAAAGACGTTTACTTTCCTTATCTTTAACGCAATTTAAAATGCTTATATATATATATATATGTATATATATATATATACAATTTTTTTCATCTTTTTAATTTTCTTTGGGGAATATTAAGTTCAGTTATTGCAGCTCTGGTAAACAATACTGAAAATTTATGGCTGACATAGGGAAAACAATACTTTACTATGTGACCTTTTCAAAGGTAACTCTGTGGATTTTAAATTTGGAACATGCACTAGAAGAGTAGATTTACTTAGCTAAAAGTTGTATTTCAGCCAAGGCAAATTTAAAGTCTCTAGAGCTGGTACAGTGTCTAAAGTTCCCCTAACATTTTTCTTCTATTGGATATAGAGAGAGGGGACAGAGGAAACCTCTTTTAAATGTAGAGAGCCATTGAATTTTATCAGAAAAATCTTGCATTAAAATGATCTACTATACTGTCAAGCAACTAGCAGCCTTGAATTGCTGTTCAGATTTGCCGTAGTTAATAATCTTGAGTGTTATAGGGTCATCTTTGAAACATATTAACTGCACTATGCTATTAAATGTCTGTAGATGAAATGTGTGTTATTATGAATGAAGAATATGGTTCTTTGAGCATTTGGGAGGTAATTTGGTTTTTTTCTGCATGATTTATATGTATGCACAGAGATAACTTAATCCACATGAGATATGCAAGTAATTTATATTTGAACCATAGAAGTAAAACCGGACAATAATTTATACAGCTTTTAATGGGGTGCTATAACCAAGGTAAATATGACATTGAATAGTACAGAACCCTTGTCACTATACCATTTATCTTTGACTTATGAATTTGTACATTTTATTTATCATCCAATTATTCCCTTTTCAAACATACAGGTAAACATACACACACGCACAGAATATTCTCTTGAAATGGTTGTAAGTAAAAACTAAATGATTAATGTTCAGTGTTGACTGTTTTAACTTAAATTGGATAGTAATTTATATTGGGGAGTTCAAAAACATATTGCCAGGTTATTATGTGTTAATTTAAAATTGGTACAATACATATGACTTCATTACATAAAGTGTATGATTTTTATTTCTTCCCTATCCAAATCAATATTTTATCCAATATATCAATTTTTTTCTTTTGAGTGCTACATTATTTCTCTTAAAGAAATGTTAATGATATACTTTAATTTTATTTTTCTTTAGGGTTTCCTCTTATGAAATGTTGCTCTAAGAACAAGAAAATGTGGATTTAATTGTTGATAAAACTTAACTGGTAAAAGTATTCCAACCATATATATGATTAAATACTTGTGAAAATAAAATGTTGGCTATCCAAAATGCCAGAGATTATTGAATTTATTATTTATGATAATATTTTTCTTTGAAAATATATATTCATAATCACACCTAAAAATTATACTAGGAATGAAGCCCAGTTATTACTTATAATACATTTTCACGTTATTAGCAAAATTCTTTCTATGAAATCTGAATCCAGCCTTACCAATATTGTTTGGGATTTTTTTTATTTTAGTGAAAAAAGCTTATTTTTATTGATTAAATGATGGAATCCTGCAATTGTTTTGCTTGTGAAGATAATGTAAACCTAGTTGAGATAAGTTTTCCAACTGACTTCACTAAAAAATTGTAGACAGATTGCAAAAAACTATTATCCAAGGACTATGAAAAATAATGAATGGTAGATTGGAAAGGAATTCCAAAATTTAAGAAAGAAATGAAAACAGAATTTGTTTTATGTTGTTTTATTTTCCTAAAACTTTATCCCAGGGATTGACATTAATACTAGAACTGCTTTATAGGCATGAACAGCAACATCTCCAGGAGAAACCAGTATTTTCCAATGACAGCCACTGAAAAAATTGATATTATCAGCTGGAGAGTGTGAGAGACATTAGTATTAGCTGTCATGTGATAGTATTTGCTTGTTTAACTTTTATATATCAACTGCTATCAAAGAACTATATATCTGAGATATCAATGGCAGAAAATTTACCAAACATCCTAAGGGAAAACCCGTGCCTAACTCCCAAGAAACTAGAAAAAAGGAACCAATTGTTCCAAAGATTAGGATGAAAATAACCCCTTCCTTGTTTTATATCTCACTATCTTACCACAAGAGAATTTACAACTAGCCTGTAAACAGAAAAATATTGTAAAATCATAATACAGGACCACAATGGGCAGAGAACTGAGTACACTATACTAATAAAATCAGTATTTTTGAAAAAATATTGGTTTATTGTTTTATATATTACAGTAGCATATTTTAACATTAGATCTGGTCCCACTCACTTCAAAAATATTCCTCATTTGTGAGTTCAATTTGGTCACATAAATAATATTACCATGATCTTGGCATCCAGATTCTTTGATATTTCTTTATTCTTTGTTCTTGTCTTTTTCACCACCTCAGTCACTTATTTTCATTTTTCTATTTATATATTAGCTATTTATAATTTCACTTCTGTTCACTGAAATCTCTGAATATAGCGACATAAGATTCCAACCCACCTTTTTTAATATTTAAATACTTGAAATCTAAAACTCTCCCAGAAACTTGAATATGATATTAATGTCCCTTTTCTCCTTGACTCAATTTTTCTATTTTTGGTAAACCAAACTTCAGTGTAAGAACTACTATGCCTGATTCCACATTGGTAATCAAGGCTGGAGTAAAGTACAAAACCATAGTAATGGTTAATTTTAAAATGTATGGTAACTAAATGGTTTGTTTCTTGAAACTTCTCTAAATTTATCCTAGATCCTTTAGTACTTTACTTCCATTTCATATACTTCTTCTGTTGATTATTCCATTCTTGCAGTTATGTTTAAGAGACTCTTGTTTCCTTTAATCCCTATCAAGGTGTTTCACATTCTAGCTTCTACTGATGATCTTTGTATTTATTTCATTGGAAATAAGACAGCTAGAAAGCAATTCTTTAAGTTTCATCCAGTTCATCGAGCCATTGAAACTGAGTCCACACTCAGACTTTTCATGTTATTACATTTTTTTCAAAATTGTGTGCATTACTATAAAACTTACTAATATTGTTATATAAAATTTCCTTCTCTGCTATTATATAAATCTAAAATATCTCTCAAAGGCCCAAATGCTAAAGGCTTGGTCCTTACCAAGGCACTATTCACATGTTGGTGGTAACAAGCAGAAAGTATCCATTCATTGGAGTCATGCACTTAAAAAGACAGTGGAAATCTTTTAACTTCTACTCTCCCTCTTTCTCTTCCCAGCCACAAGCTGATCAGCTTTGCTGGACCATGTGTGTTGCTTATGGTCTGCTTCACAACAAGCCCAGTGTAACCAGGAATCCAGTCATCAACTGGAATCTGTGTTTATTACAGCTGAAATAAACCTTTTTTAAGGGGATTTTTTCAGTTGTTTGCTGTAATAATGGAAAGCCAACTAAAAAATACCTGCATGCAACACAAACATTTCACTTTGACAAGTCTCCAGTTCCCACTTTGTGCCATAATTTTCTTCCTTTTATTATAAATTTTAATTGTATTTAAAATAATTAAACAGAGGAATAACAACAAAGTCATGCCCAGTCTTGGCATTTTCATGGCCCATTTCTTTATCCTGCTTTTTCTAAATAGTGAACAATAACTGCATTCTACAAAAAATATTTCTATATGCGCTCTAAACTCATTGCATTTATCTTACCTCTTAACTGTCTTCTGTCAGTCAATTCATGAAGGCTGATGTTTTCAAAACTCCAAGTGGTCATCAGTGACATCCACAGATACTAACCTGCAGGCCAAATCTCCATTCTCATTATGCTTGACTTATCATCTGTCCTAACGCTGTTGAAAACAAATATTGAGACCTCTCTTATAAATGACCCTAAGTAATATAATAATGTAATTTTTAACTGTTTTCTTATCAGCTGAATTACATGTTGTGTACTTTGATGAACATGGCAATGTGATTCAATAAAGGACAAAATCAATGTCACTTAAAATAGCACTAAAAATATTTATAGCTTTAAGTACTTTGAAAATATATAAAATCACATTGTGTACTGCTTCTACATTTTGTATTCAAAATAATTATTGACCATCAAATATTTTTGATAAACATTAAAGTATTCAAGAGTAACTTTTATTTAATTAAAACAGTCTAAATTCATTATTTACATATCATTCACCCCTGAGTCAATAAAAAGACATAAAAGTAAATATGTGTTACTCTGTTTATGCTCTTTTGTATGTTTAATACTCTTATGATTTATCACAGGAAATGAAAGTTTGACATATCATGATGCCTGACTAGTAGACATTCTAAATTGAGCATGAAAATTTGACTACTTTAATTTAAATCTATCATATTCTGTGAATTTTAAGTAATTATATGTATATCAGTATAAATGAAATTCCCAGAGAAGAATTATGCTATGGGAAAAGTAGAGTTTATTTATGCTGCTAGTAAACTTTCCATACACTCCAAACAAAGTCTATTATTTGATTGCTTTATAATATCATGTATCATTTTGTTTGCTAAATGATAAGGAATCTGAAGTTCATGACTCTAAGCAAAATATTTCCCATTTGTTCATTATGCTGTTCACTGCAAATATAGAAAGATATACATCTCCAAATATAGAGTATATATGAAAAAATTACACACTACCACTATAAAAGAAATTTGAATGTATTTAAGGTCTATTTTACAGTCCATATTTCCTGATTTTAAAGAAAAATAATAATGAATCTTTATTGCCAAAGAACAAAATCACTACGTAAAACACTACATAACTTTTATTATTATACATAAAATTATTAATATTACATAGTAGAATGATTAGGCTGTCAACCAGATGTACTTAGTGAGCATGGGTATTCTGAGATTTTTTCCACTTGAATCTAAATACTTTGTACTAAACATGTATATTACCATAAAGCTAAATATGAAAGACAGTGTTAGTAGGGTCATAAGAGAAAAATAAATACATGTGAAAAGAAAACATGCATAAATAGATATCATAGATAAATATTTTTTGTGTCTACTACTCAGTAGTTTACATAATAATCTTGTCAAATAGGAATGAAAAGAGGAACACTGGTGTAACTCAGTAGATAAATGCTTTCATTTTCAAACAATTTCATTCATGAATAACAGCACTTGGCTATATTTCTTTTATTTGTGAATTCTACATTGAGTGACAAACATGAAGGTAGCAATCTTTCCTGCACAAACATGAAAGTGGCCATGTTGTCCAGAATTATGGAAACAATTAAGTTCATTCACAGAGAAACCACTATACAATAATGGATGAAAATAGTTAAAGGCCCTGTATATATAAAATGCATCACTAGTAATTGATTAATCTTTTCCAGATACCATTGTCCATGATTTAAATGTTCTCCAATAACTCTGAATACAGTGTACCAGGGGATATAAATATATACCTGAATATACAGATTATTTTGTAACCTTTCTAATTCTAATAATAGCACACAGTGGATAATGTGATGAGAGTTAGGTACATGAATTTCTAATGATTTAGACCTTACCATGAAAGATTTATTAAGAATTCACATCATGTTGGAAGTCAACTTGATAATAAATTTGTGTATTTTTATGCACCAGTATAATAATATACATAATTTGATAATGCACATAGTCTTGTTAACTTTTTTTGAAAGTGCTGAAAATTAAAAATTAATAAGTACCACCTCGTAAGAGAAAAATGCTTTCACAACACCAATATTCAAGGTGAATTGCCAGAAAAATTTACAAATTTGTACATTTGTAACTCAGCAGAATTCTTTGGTTTCTAAATAGTAAATATTCTCATTTACTGATATCTATATTCCTAAGCTTAAGAATAATAAGCTATAAATTACATTTTTGATTAAGTAATTTGCTCAACAAATATTTATTCAATGTCTCATAGCCACTATGATGTATGTTAAATTGCAAATATTAATATTTGAAAATAATTTAAAAAATCATTAGGTAATGTTAATGGAGAATCATATTATGCTTTTTATGGATCTCTTTGTAGGAATCATATATAAGCTATTTTTTCCTTTAGGAAGAAATACATAATTGTTGGCATAAACATGACAATACACTCTGCCATTTAATTATATAGAATCTATGTAAATCTCCATTAATATGTTTTCCTTTTACCTTTTAAAAATGACGTTCTCAGATTCATACAATGAACATTTTAAAACGTTTTGAATACTAAATGGGAAATTATGCTCCTTGAGTCTTAATGACAGATTTATAGGATGAGTTGTGTGCAATTCGTATTTAACTTTTGAAAGAAAGACTGAAATTCTGAAAACCACTCTATAAAAAATTTGATTTTTTATGAAATGTTATCTAACTTCCATGGCTCAATATATTGGATTTTTTTTTTTTTTGTGGGTACCGGGGGTCGACCTCAGGACCTCGCGCGCCAGCAGGCGCCCGTGCCACTGAGTGATATCACTGGCCCTTTTCTCGTATGTGGTTTCCGGGAGTTGAACTCGGGCCTTAGCGCTTGCCAGGCAGGCGCTTACGCCACTGAGCCATCTCACCGGCCCAATATATTGGATTTTGAAGCTAAACCTTTGAACTTTACTTTACTTAATTTCACAGAATTTGATCCTTTACTATGAACCAAGTTCATAGTAAATTGTCCTACAAAAAATGCTATAGAAGGTTTTATGTGTACTTTTTTCTCATTCCAAGATACATTCTAATTTAAATGCCTTTCTTACTGGTTACTGCAGAATAATTCTTTTTTAAAATACCCTCAAAATTTGAGAAATAACCTCAGTTCTTTGTCTATATTCTTTTATTTTTCTTCATCTATTAAAATACCAGAAATGTCTAATATTTGTTTCTTACTTTTTCATTTAAAAGGCAACATTTTTTCACCTGTGTCTTTGCATATCAGTTAACAATCTTAAATCATTTTCCTTAAATTTCCTGCATTATGGCACTGCTGTGGAAAATAAAATAAAATGCCTAGCTATACACCTATTGATATCTTTCTAGTATCAAATTAGTGCTATAGATCTTAAAAAACAATACATGAATATTATAACGAATTTTAAAAGGTTTTATTTTGTTACAAAGAATAAAACATTAGTTTACAAAATAATTCATGTCTTTGAAGGCAATAATCCTCAATAAAATATAAACACTAAAATAGAAACAGTTCCAATTTTTTTTTCTGTGTTTTAGTGGAGTCGACCTCAAGACCTGAAACTTGCCAGCAAGAGCTTGTGCCGCTGAGCAATATCACTGTCCCTTTTATACTTTATGTGTGTTCCAGGAGTTGAACTCAGGATTTCACACTTACCAGGCAGGTGCTTATGCTTCTGACCCATCTCACTGCTCCAAGTTCCAATTTTTTAATGTGTCTTCATGACTGATACATTAATTGGGTCTATATATATTTAATGACAATTTATCATGTAGATAAAATAGTGCCTCAGATTTTTTCCACTTTTTGAACACTTTATAAACCAAATTAGAAATAAATTAAAATGTGTTTTAAGGTTTTAGGATAATTTAATTAAAATTGATATAAAAGATGGATTATTTTATACTCTTCAAATTATGTAGCCTGGAGTTTAAAAACAGGAAGACAGTATTTCAGTTGAACTGGAAGAAAAAGAAAAATCTGATAACAGACCAAAGCATCCTACACATTTCAGTAATTTTTATAGACTTCAAAAAATTAAATGGGAAATTTCTTTTCCTATTTCAATAAGATAAATAGAGATATAATACATAAATTTTTCCTTGATCTTCCAATATGGATACAGACTCAGTTAGTAGTTAGACATATGTTCAGTGAACAGAGTTCATTATTACTTTACTTGAAGGAGCGGAGATAAATTTAAATTTTCTTTCATTTGTCCTTCTCTATATATAATTAATACTTCACTTATATTCAAGCATAGTATATAATTTTCTCTCTTATTAAACCAAAATATCATTACAGAGGAAATTCTTTTCCATTTTATACAAACAATCATGTATTTTATTCCTCACTTTCACTGTATGGAATTTCAGATGAATAAAATAATGAAACCACCATGAGGTGTGTCAGTGGGAAATGATTTAGAGATTTATTATTTGCCTGTACTGCATATATGTGTAGAAAAATAGATAGAAGTTCTACCAAAGTTTTTCTTTTTGTCTTTTTATCATTTATAATTGATTGATTATTTTGGCTTTAGTATTTGTTGATGGTCTACAATTTTCCTAGATTATATTCCCAACATGAATGTAGAACAATTTCATTTTCCCTGCAGTTTTTCCAGAATTTGGAATTTGACTTCTTAATGATATTCATTCTTTCTTGAGTAAGATGAAATCTCATTGTTGCTTTAATTTTTATTTGTGTAAAAGCCAATGATGTTGAGGGTTTTTTCATGTATTTATTCACCATTTGTACTTCTTCTGAGAATAGTCTATTCATTTTAGTCACTCATTATTTTATTAAATTTATTGGTAAAATATAGATATACATAATGATCACATTCATTGTATGAAACTTTCCCTGTAGAAGATATATCTTGATTCCTCTTTTTTTTTTTTTTTTTTTTTTTTTTTTTGCCAATTTGAATCCCATTCCTTCAACCTTCCTTCCCCAACTTATTTGCAAAGCTTTGTTTCCATTTTATCCTTCTGGACACACATTTAGACCATAATCTAAAGTGAAATAAATTGGACACACATGTAAATATTGCATTTTCTGTCTGGTGTTAGAAACTTAATGTGTAAATAAGAATCAAAATGTATAATAGTTATTGTGAAAAGGGATGAAATTGTTCAAAAGGAAAGTGAAACTAGGGAGGGCCGAGTGGTAAAGGAAGGGGAAAGAAAATAAAATGAGTTGCCCATTTTTAAAATTATATCATTATGTGGTAACTCCCCATAAAGAATGTAATCAGTATGCATGGAAAACAAATAACCTGACCATTGATTGAAAATTTGAGTCAGTTGAACTCTCCTTTAAGTAGTGTGTTTTAGTGTTATTTCCCAGCAATGGAAAAGTTTACCTGTATCTCATGGAATTAGGTTGTCTCTTTACTAAAAAAAGTCCAGGACCAATGAGATGGCTCAGTGGTCTGCCTGGCAAGCACAAGGGCCTGAGTTTGACTCCTGGAACCCACATATGAGAAAAGGGCCAGTGATATCGCTCAGCAGAACAGGCACCAGCTGGCGCACAAGGTGCTGAGGTTGACCCCTGGTACTGACAATAAAAATAAAAAACAAAATAGAAAGTCCAGGTTGATTGACATAATTACATGTGAAAACTTCAGATTCACCTAACTTTTATAGGTAGAGTAAATCAAAATCTAAGCCTGTTTTCAAATATATAGTGCAATTTTTGTACTGAAAGACCACACATCCTTTAGGGGTAGTTTAGGATAAATTTACACAGTGTGTGCGAATGTTCTTTGACCATGTTTGTTTAGGGGAGGATAAAAATGGTTGCTTTAAGGGCCCACTTTAAGCATCCAATAATCCAGTAATCCAAAGGTCCACTGTGGTTACAACTTGTGTTCTTTGAACTTTGCTTTCTATACTCAAATAACTTAAAGTTCTATATAAGTGTGAACACAAGTGAAGTAACTTTACTAGTAAAGTGACAACATCAGTATCCTGATCATTTGTGTTAGATGGCACAAGTACTGATTTGTTGACATGGAAGTGAATCTGACCTGTCACAGTATTGGACACTGGGTAGTTATTAATCACCATTTTCTAGGATGAGTCTACCACATTTAGGGAGCAATGGAGGCTTTAAATATCTCAAGGGTTACTGAAGACAAGGAGAAGTACTGCTGGTTAGAGCTATGATAATTCATGTTTTTATAACTTTATTAAATAAATAAAAATTCAGCTATTTGAAGAGTACTCCTCAAATTGTTACATAAAATCAAGCATCATTTCATTGCTTTTAAAAATAATATTCATGCATTGTAAAATGTAATCAAATTCTCCTTGCCATATCAATAGTCAATAATAAATATTTAAAATTTGTCTCAGTGCAGGGAATGTAGTTCAGTGGTGGAAAACTTGTCTAACACAGGGAATGTAGTGGCTTTGGTCTCAGCACCAAAGTAGTAAAAATAATAAAATAAAATTTAAAAAATTATCTTAAATAAGCCATATAGATTAAAAGTACAGGTATTATATCTTTCTACCTGTCATTACACCTATTTTCTACTAATTAGTATTAAACATTGCAGATCTACTCTTTAAACTTTCACATATAAGACAGAAAAATTTCAATTATTTTCCTGTTTGGCACATTTTTCTTAATATAATGTACTTGAGTTTCAACAATTTTGCTGTAAATAACAGGTTTTCTTTATTTTTGTCAATGGCTGAATTCATTGAAAAACATGTATAAATATGTGATAGATAGATACACATTTTCTTTATCCATTCATCTATTGATGTGTACTTAGGTGATTCTATAAGTGTTAACTATTATTACAGATTAACTGAAAAAAAAGAAACAAGAATTTTACAAATAGCAGTAACTGTAAGAAAAGAATAATCCCACAAATATTTAGTTTTTATATAGACATTTCACTTCTTTCTAGTGTCTAAACAATTTAAATATAAAATACTGTATTTTTAAAAAGTCATATCATACACATTTAAGATTTTTTTCTTCCATAGCCCTTTTGTATTCTCAACTTTCCTAACGTTTTAAACCCCATAGGACCCATCATATTAATTTTTTCACATTATTTTATCTTCAAAATTTATGTTAAGTAATTTCATTTAATAATGAATTTGAGGGGCTGGTGAGATATCTCAGCAGCATAAGCACCTGCCTGGCAAGTATGAGGTCCTGACTTTGACTTCCAGTACCCACATATATAAAAGGGCTGGTGAGATCACTCAGCATTACAGGTACCTGCTGGCATGTGAGGTCCTTAAGTCAAGCCCCGCTACCAACAACAAAAAAAGGAATTTTAAATGTTGGCATAACAGTTCATATTTGTAATGTCAGCAGCAGCTCAGGAGCTGAGGCAGGAGGATCTCAAGTTTTAGGACAGACTGGCTATTAAATGAGCCCTGATTTGAAAAATATATATAAATAACCATATATGTATATGAATATTTATATTGAGGGAGGAGTGAGAGACAGAGACAGAGAAAGAGCTGGGGAAATCTAGCTTCATGTTAGAGAACCTTTCTTGTATGTGCAATGTCATATGTTCAATCCCCATTACCACCAAAAACAAAACAAAACAAAACAAAAAATAAAAATCATGTAAATGGTTGTAAAGTGTATTGCCTACAACAGAAATGCATTGGGCTAGCATTGTAAATAATTTTTTTCATTTAGGTATAATATTCTGTCATTAATGTTTTAATTTGTAAATGTATGGTTCTAATTAAAAATGAGATTGAATATACTTTCCATAATATAAGGCATATTATTATGTATTTGAAATAAATTGTATTTCATTTCCTTTTCTAATTAAAAGATTTTACATGGTAACTGACATCTAACCAGTTTGAAGGTAATATTTTCTGTATTTAGGCATTCATTTGAAAAATTATATTATTCCATGGGTTAGCTACCAGTCTGCTATTGTCTGACATTTTCTTCCAAACAACATGTTTCAAAATAAATGGCTAAAAATATTAATGCATGGTTATTTTTATAAAATTTTTATAGCATTGTCTTTGCACCAAATTTTTACTTTATCATGAATTTGTTTTCTTTCTAGGAGTGATTTAGAGCATATATTTTGTTTTTATATAATACTACTTTGCAATGTCCAATCTATCCCTATCCATTTTCAATTGCATGTTATTTTTATGCTATTATTCTTTCTATAAGTCTGTTGCTTTTTTCTATATAAAATTGCCACCTTCTGGATATGATTTATCTTAAACAAACCCAGGAGGGCTCATTTATTCCAAATTCATTTAATTATTACCTCAATCTCATTTCAGTGTACATTGTGCAATATTTTGACAAAATCCAAACCTCTTGAATTTTCAGAAGGAAAAGCAACTCAGATGTTAAGAGAAAGTGATATTTTTCTCAAACTAATTGTGTATGTAAAAATAGTAACATTAATGTCAACTTTATATGTACTATTAAACTAAAGAATATTTTAGCCTTCAATGAATAAAAGGGGTTGTTATTTCTCATGAGTGCTCATCTATATTAAATTAGAAGTCCACTCGACATAACAGCCAATTTTTCCCTCCAATTATTGTACTAATATCAATGAAGAATCGTACATTTTCTAAACATTATTGAAGTATTTTCCATTTCTTAAATTGCTTAATATTTATTATGTATTTCTGAGCATTCTTTTAGACATATATACATTCGTAAGCCTTATTTCTTCTGGAGGATTTGATCATTTTATTATTATTAATGATACTCCATTTTTGTCCTAATTTGCTTCATTGTGTCTGACTTATTCACACTAGCCCTACTGTGCTGACAATCTAAATGACATATGTATACTTTATCGATTTTACTTCAACATTTTTCCTTTAGATCTATTGTAGATTTTTAAATTTTACATTAGTGTAGATAGTACCATTTTAATCATTCTGAGAACCTTATTTTCTATTTAGTGAATTTAGCTTATAAGTGGTCAGTGTTACTAACTATATTGTTGGATTTAGATGTAACACTTATCACTTTTATTTAGCCCAGTGTAATATTTTATACAACTATTATTTTCTCTATTATTCATTTCCTCAGTTTAAGAGGATATTTGGTGGAAAATTTATTAGATAGACATAAGTATCATGACTAACTTGAAAAATCAATTTGATAATATAGACATGCATATGAAAAATTCCACCATATACTTTCTATACACTAGTTATTTTTTGGCTCTGTTTTTTTTCAGGATGTACTGGGAGTCAAACTCAGGACCTTGTTCTTGCTAGGCAAGCACTTATGCTGCTGAGGTATATCATTGGCCCTCATTGTCTGTTTTCTGAAATGTGCATCATTCTGCATATGTCAAACTGGCTTAGAAGTCACAATTTTCATGCATTACCCCCCAAGTGCTGGCATTACAGGCATGAACCTCATAAAGGACTTATGAATCATTACTATTACCAAAACCAAGAAATGTTTTGCATTTTAGGGTTACAAAATTATATAGCATGGTTGATTACTTCTATAAGGTAAAGTGATTCAACATCAAATTTTCAATATTTTAGTAACAAAATGATTATCCAGATTTCAACTGTGAAAGACAAAGCCCAGGCATCATAGATTTTATTTTTCAAAGACCCCAATAGATAACAATTTTGACACACAACTTCTATAGGTTAAATATTTTGTACTTCAGAGAGAGTAATTCTCCAAATTTTGTTTTGTATGTTTTATTTAAAATCTAATTTTAAGATAGTTCTTTTTCTTTATGCTTGTATATTATCCCAATATTATTTTGAATTTCATTTCTTTATATATGAAGAATTCTGTATTTCAAATAAAATATTTTTTAAAGAAATATGATTTTAATAACAGAATTGTTTGCAGGATGAAGACAATAACAAGGGCAATGTTTCAGTCTAAAACTTTATTGAGTTTTTGTGTGAAAGTCAAACTATTAAATTGTAACTTCTAAAGCATTCTTGGACTAAGGTCACATAATCATTAGTTGTTTTGAATTTTAGCATATGTGCTGCTGAAGCAAACACACATAAGCTAGTTCTAATTCAGAATTTGTCTCAGTCTCAATAGAGTTTCAAGTATTACTAACCCTTACCCTAAAACGGCTCGAATTTCAATTCAACCCTGTTGTTCCTCAGTAATTTTTACTTTATTTATTTATTAATATATTTATTTTTATATGTGGTTAATGAGAGTCAAACTCAGGTCCTCATGCTTGCCAGGCAGGCATTTATGCCCCTGAGCTATATCACTGGTCTAGTAATTTTTACTTTATTATAAACACATCATGGACAGACACACAGATAGACAAGTCTTGTTTACTTCTTCTGGATTGCTTTTTAAAATTCACTCATCTTTATTTCAATCAATCTTCAGATTTGAAAAAGATGATCCTGAGTAAAAGAAGTGTTTCAATTCTATTCTCATTGCTGAGGCAAAATACCCAACATCCAAAGTTAAGGAAGGAAAGGTTTATTTAGCTCACAGTTTGAAGAGATTTCAGTCCTAACTCATCTGGCTCCAAGGGAGGATGACTCATGGCAGAAAGGCAACAGTTCATGGCAGACAAAGACAGCAAATGCAACAAGAGAGAGAAAGACAGTCCTCTTCCTGCCCCTTATATTTCTTAGAGGCTACCTGCTCTAGAGATTTACCAAGCCAATTAGTGGACAGATCCTGCAGTCAGCCACCCATAATCCTAAAACCACACTATGAATCAATCCCATACTCCAGATTCAGACACCTCTGAAAAAACCCTATGATCATTTGAGGCTTTGTGGGGACATCTAGACACAAACTGTAACAAAAGGTTTCTTGAATCTGATTGTTGCCATTTTCAGTAAAGTTAACATCTAAAGGTGAAGCTACTTGCCATCACTAGTCTTGATAACTACATAACTTTCCAATAATTATCTGACATGTTTTGATTATAAAGAATGTTTTATCATGTTTCAGATCCATTATTTGCATTATAAAATTATTCTTCAGTCCTAATTTATAGAAACATGACTTAGTGATTACATAGAGAAAGAAGTTAATGTTATCCAACAATTTTTCATACTGTGGTTTGCTTAAGATTTCCTAGTAAAAGGTTTAATGTTTGCCACATGAGGTAGGAGAACAGAGAATGTATAACCCATAACATTTATTGGGTTTTTCTTGGGAAAGGCAAGATAGATCAGAACAAGTAGTGCAAGATGGGCAAAGATGAAAAATTTTAGGTGATTTTTGGGTATTTGCATGCTTCTGCCAGCCTGGTATCAGGCTTTGGAACCAGGGCAGGGATAATAATATTGGTGCGCTACATGAGAAAAAGTGATAACATGTTTGGACTTTGTTATCCATGAAGAATTTCCTGACCCCAAGAAAGGAAGTCTTTTCTGTAGTCAAAAAGATTGTTAAATATCAAAACATCATAATACATAGAAAATAATATATGTATTATATATATATATATATATAATCATAAAATCATAATCATAAAAGAGCTTGGAATATTTTCCAGGTGATTTTAGTGATGAGTATCCTCAATAATTAGTTTCAGAGCTTTCAATGCAAAAGTCTCATTCTGCAGATTACCAAAGCTCACTTAAAAATCTTTATGATTCTCTAGGCTATAAGAAGCAATTTTGGTTTTTTGAGTTCTTGTGACTGCTATTTTAATTTTCTTTGCAATATTATTTATTTTCCTTTTAGTTTTTCCATGTCATTTCATTCTTTCTTAAAATATGGGTAGGCTATTTTTGGCTATATTTTTTCTTCTTTTGTAAGGTGTTTCTTCTTGTAAAAACACTGGCCATTCTTCCAACTGTTGCTAGTGATACACTGAGCTATTATGAATTAAATACCTGAAATATAACCTTATATTCTGCTACAATTCAAATGAATGCTTTCTGTATTTTGATAATTTTCAGAAAATTTCATTAAAATATATACAAACATATATGCATGTGTTCTATATTAAGGGGTACTTCTTTCACAAATTACGTGCTTCCATGTTATGGATGTAACATTTTATTCTACATATATATTCAAGAATGAATGAGAATCAGTTTTATTCCTTTCATGTCTGAATTTGTTATTTCTTTCATCTAAAATTTGAAGATTATATATAATCACACTCTTTTACTTTGGTTCTAATTAGTTGTTTATATTTATTGTTTATTATACATATCTAGCTGTTTTTTACACTCATCACCGTTCTCTGTTTCCTAGTTAATGTTACTCAATTTTTTATTAAGTTCCTCTACTGGATAATTAAAATATTTGAGAGACAAAAATTTTTATTAAAACTTGTTTTGACTCCAAGGGTAATATATTGTCTCCTAAGAATTTCTGAGAATTGATGACTTTCAGATTGAGTCAATGACTCTGTTTTTTCCTCAAAGCACATATTCCTTTTCATCCTGTTGTTATTAGTGCTCGCTGCAATCCCTAATATTAGTAAGCTGGCAAGTATATTTCTAACCATTGAAAACAGAATCAATACTATTGCAACAATGAGAATCTGTGATTCTTTCTTATGATTTTTACTAGCATATTTGAACATCATTGCCACATTTACATTTTGCAACAATTGGAAAAAGAAATATAAATCTCTCATATTAGGTCCACCACTGTAAGTGGTAGTGATGTCAATTTCTCTGAAGCACAGAGAAGGTTAAGGAGAAGACAGTTGAAGCATTAGTTATCTTTATAAATTTTGTAGTATTCTTCTAATGAGGCATTCTAGATACAGTCAATTTTATGTAACATATTTTATTTCAATATATTTTTTGTTATTCTTTTTCATTTTTCTGATGAATGAGAAATTCATCATTATAAAAACCAGTATTATGCATTATTTTTAAAGAAAAATAATAATGGTAATTTTCTAGTGAGATTCAGCATTTGATACAGCTATCCTTCTGGGCATATATCCAAAGAAAATGAAATCAAACTTACAAATATATACAGCATATCAATATTATAGTAGGAATTATATATTATATATATAAATATTATTGAACAGTAAAGAATGAAATTTTACAACTTGTCAGAAAATAGGCATGGAACTGCATGAGAATAGGTTAAGTGAGATAAACCAGACACAGAACTATGAATAAAATATAATTTCTCTCACATGTGGAAATTAAAATAAAATAAGTTGTTTTCCATGGAGTACTAATCACTACTATGTACTAAGAGGAGAGAGAGGGTGCATGGAAAAAGTGAGAAAGAATTGGGTTCTTGTACATTGTATGCAATTATTGGAACTTCACTGTAAATCTCACTAATATGTAAAAAATATATGTCAATCAAAAATCTTAAAGATATTTAAAACTGAACTTTTAGTTAAAATTTACAATGTGTTTCATTTCACATTTTTGTAATTATTTTTCATTAAGCTGAAATATCAATTGTTTTTATTTTCATAAATATTTATTTTAGATAATTTAGAAACATTAATCTGTATCCTACTTCTTAATATTATATATATATATCTGTCTATTTATATATATATATATGTAATATATATATATATATATATATATAAATGGTATATTTTGCAATCTTTTTTACAAACTTTTTGAATTTTGCATTTCTTACATTTGGCAATAATTTTTGTTTTTGTTGTTTTAATTTCACAAATAGACCTATTCAATTTTTAGTTTTGAAATTGTCCTCGTGTTTGTGACCTAATATAATGTGATCCACCTTAATACTATTTCAGGGGTGACTAACATGAAAGTTTCATTTCTCTTTTTGAAAAAAGAATGTAGTGTGAAATTCCATTGCAATGATGATTAAAATGGTAAAGCCCAATTTCTGTTTTTTTCCAACCAAATTCTGCTATTTCCTTACTTCAAATTAAGTCCATACTGCCTGTTCCCTTTATAAATTGTGATTTGAAATAAAATCTAGATTTTTTATAAAATTAATACAAAGGATTATTTGCAGGCAGAATATCAGTACTGTTCTAGATGTTTAGTTATTGATCTTCTGAAAAGAACTATGACCTGACTCATGTGGACTGTTCTATTTTTAGGACTTTTAGCATATATAACAATACATCCTTTAAAATTGCCACTTAATTTAGGAATTTGTGAATGTTCTAATATCCTTTGAGCAGCATAAAAGTAATTAAGCATATCATCATAACTTAGAATAATGAATTTTCTCCCAACTCTTCACAGACACTGATGCATACCACACCACCATTCCTATGTTTCTGCAGTATAGCACGCATAGATATTTTGACATATACTTGCTTCTTTCCTAGGCCTTCCTTGTAATTAATATTGAAAAATTTCCCTCACTTTATAGCTTCCAGAGGATTCTTTACTGCACTCTGGCTCTCACACTCAGGTAAAATGTTGACAGGAAAAAAGCCCAGATGTGCATCTCACTTCTTTGTTTCTTCAACCTTTTGAAGATATTACTTACTAACAGTGTTAAAAGTTCTTAACATTCATATTACATGAATGTTGAATATAAAATGATGCTGATATTTGATCTCATAAGCTCAGTGATTTTTGTTCATTTTTGTGACAGAGTCTTGCTTTGTATTTCAGATTCACCTTGAATTCACTATATAGCTAGGGCTAGCTTTGAACTTGAGGAAAATATCCAACCTCAGACTTCTTAGTGATGAGAAAATAAGCATGTGCTGCCATGCCTGGCTAGAAGCTTAAATTTGTGACATATCCATTGGCTTTTTCTGGAATGTCATGTCCTATTCCTGTAACTACTTTATTCATGGAAAATGTCAAATAAAGGGAAAAAAGAATTATTCCATAACTTTCTTGTCTGTTTCAACCATAAATATATATATGGCTGATAATTATGAAGAAAAATTGAAAAAGTGGATGAGACAACCAGAATTGTTTTCTGAGCAACTTCCTTTAAGTTTCTCAGAAGTTTTAATTGTGAAATGCCTTAGGAAATTAAAGAGTTTGAAGGGAAATAAACACACATATAAATATTAGTTTCATGCTTGTGCTTGGTCACTGAGATTAATCTGGCAATTAGATTTGGAGAAGGTGGTATAGTCCTGCCAAAGTTTAAGGCAATATCATACAGAAGAACTAGAAATTTGTATAATCTAATTTATAACATTTTTAAAGGACACTAGATTTTTTGAAGGTTTCTAGGAAGATGTGGCTTGAGAGTAAACTCATGCAATAATTATAAATTATAAGATATACAGTAGGTAAAATACCCATGAAACATTCAGACCTTGGTTAAGATCAAGACCAGAACCCAACTGTGTGAGAATCAAACATCCCAAGAAAATGAAGGCCAGCGTAAGAAACTCTGTTACTCCAAAGTCAATGTGTGATTTAGAATAAGAGGAATTATTGAGACAAGAATAAGGATTCTATTAGGCTGTAAGCACAGTGGCCCCCAAATAGAGTCAGGAAGCCCAAAGTGGAGTTTTCTGAGTCACAACACTGCAGCAAGCTAATAAATGTGTCTGCCAGGTGTCCTGCTGCTGTCTGAAGTCACCAGAACATGATCTGACTGACAAGTGGCTCAAGCTCACATGGGTCCTCACATGTGAACACTGCATAGATTACACCCCCAAAATATGTAGTCTTCTATAGCATGGAGATTATATTGCTTACACAATGGCCTGAATTCATTTCTAAATCAATTAAAAAACCCTAAAGAGCTCTCATGAGTATCCTACTCAGAAACCCCACCCAGGTAGCAAGAGCTTTATTTACTTACTTTTATAACTTTTAAATAAATTCACTTGCACCCTATTTCTCCAACTTCAGTTTCATTATTTGTCACCAGGGGACATGACCCCAGAGTACTAGTAACTGTAAAATGGTGATATTTGCTGCACAACTCACAATTTCTAAACCAAGAAAGTAGTGTAAATTGCAACAGATAAATGGGTAAAACAAAATTATACAGTGGTATCTTGGTTCACAAATTTAATTCTTTCCATGATTCTGGTTGCAAACTGAACTGGAAAAGAACTGAATCAATTCATTGGTTAGGTTGAATGTTGAACTTATGCAGAAATTAGTTTCAGTTCTTGTCCAATTCAGTTTGCAACCATTATTGAGGAGTTAAGTTCCTAAAAAAAGATGTCACACTTTATCAGCCACAGAAAATTTAAATTTGAGTCATTTATAGGAAAGTGGATGGATCTTTCTTGTACTCAAGGGCATTAAAACCAGAACCACTCAAACAATTTGACTATTGGTGAATAGCCCCCTACACATTTCTAAGTATAGCACCATCAAACAGATGTCTGATAATTTAAATTCTTAATTTTTTGTTTGTTATGTTTTGTTTTGAGACAGGGTCTCACTATGCTGTTCAGGCTGCCCTTGAACTCTCTTATGTAGCCCAGGCTGGCCTCAAACTCATGGCAATCCTTCTGCCAGAGCCTACAAAATGGTGGGTTTACAGGCATGTGCCATGATGCCCAGCCTGAGTACTGACAGTTTAACCTGAGGCTGTATTTTAAAACTGAGATATGTTAGCTGAAGACACTACATCAAAATATGCAATTGACAACAATAATCCATAATTGACAAAATGTCTCAGCATGACCTAATTTTGGAAGAGTGATTCTTAGTAACTCAACCTGTAATTTGCTAGAAAGCTCTGTTCCCCACTGAAATGTTGCATAATTTCAATCAAGAACCCTGAATGAAATAGGCATTAATAGATTTAATCAAATGAACTTTAAATTCAAAAATGTTGAGTTATGATATTAAGTAGGAAAAGGTACAAGAGCTTGAATTTAAGTCTTCATCCTCTATTATATTTCCTGATTCGAGGGCACTACCTTTATGGGAATGAGATAAAACTTCTCAAATTAACAATGTTGTGAGGTCAGACATTTCTAGCCACACATTCACTAGGCATTTGTATTTTTTTCTGGACTGATCATTTAACATGTACAGATTTTGTCCCTGAGTTTCTGGTTCAATTATTGACTTCTAGGATATCATTCCTGACCACATTTCTTTTTCCTTTTTTTAATTCCAATGTTTTATAGCCATTTGGGAAAAACTGCATTTTAGAAATCTCTGGTCAAGTATTATTTTTGTGTCTAAGAATAGCACTGTTCAAAAAAATACAAAATATTTTCCTAACACAATGTTATTTGCTTCTCCAGGATATGACTCAATTAATTGAAGAGTGTTAGTTTTTCCAAGATAATAAGAGTAGAAAATAAAGTTATTTCAAATTATCACTCTTCCTAGATGTATACTGATCCACAGATATTGCTTCAGTTTCTTGGATTTTTTATAATTTCCCACACCATTTCCAGACTACCTACTAATTACTAATCAATTCAGTGACTAAAGGAAAGCTGAGATGATTTCACTCCATTGTTAAAATCCTTCAAACAGTGCCCTGAATTATGAATACATGCATTACATGATATGTTCCTTGACATTTAATATGAATATTTTGTGAAAACTGGATTTTATGTAGCTTAGTAAGAAAATATTTAGTTTTCACTCACTTTTAATGAGTTATACAAATATGTGGTTTTTATATTGAAAGATTCGTGTATGGATATAACATGTTTGATGATTTTTACCTTCTCCCATCACCTCCCTAGTCTTGTTGTCTCCACTAGTTTCACATTTTTGGAGTATATTCTATGTGTATAACATATTTGCTTAGATCATTCCTTCTATAACTTATCTTTTTAAATATCTTTTGGGTCCTTCAAATTACTATTCCATCCAGTACACAAAAATTTCAATGTGTTATGTTTTGTGTCTAGCAATCTTATACTCTCTTATCCTCAATTTCTTTTCTCAATCCCACTTTAAAATTCTGGTATCAGAATAAAAGTAACTTTCTTTTTATACAATTGACAACAAATGATTAAAATGTAATGTTTCCTGCCTGTTTTCCACATTTCATGAGACATGAAATTTGTGTTTTACTCTCTAATCTATCCTGAGACTTATGTAGAGTACTTTAGAAATTTCAGTATTTTTATATCATTACTACTAGTTAGAAGATATGTTTTTATTGAATTATTCAACTGTAGGCAAGTATATTTATGAAATCAAATTTGTCATTCTTTATATTAAGTACATTTTGACATAATGATATCTAAAATGGGTTAATCTTTGTTTTCTCAAATAACACACTTTCAGTTACCTGCAGTATTTAACTAAAATACACAGCAGAGTCAATCTTGGAAATTATCTTATTTACTTTTCTCTCAACTGAGACAAAATACCCATCAACCAAAATTAAGAAAGGAAATTTTTATTCAGCTTAGAGTTTTTAGAAGCTTCACTCCATAATCAGCTGGCTCTAAAGCATGTTGTCATGGCAGAGGGGCAACAGTTCATAGTGGCTGGAGTGGTTGAAGAAAGCAAAAGCAGCATGAACAGAAGAGACAAAACAACCCTCTTTCTCTACCTTATATTGAATGCAGGCTACTCACCCTCTGGCAGGTATAGCACTCACACTGCCAATCCCAGCACTAGGCAATGAAACAATACCAAATTCTAGATTCTGCCACCTCTGAAAACCTGCCCTCATGACCTCATGAGCCTTTGGGGGGACACCCAGAGACAAACTATATCTACTGGATAATTTCTTGATCTGGCCAATTGAGAAAACAATAAATTATATCTTCTAATCTGCTTACAAACTTCTTTAATAAATATGAAACCATGTGAGAAAAATCCTTACTAGATGAAGGCTGAAAACTTCAAGATTTATACATCTTTCAGAGAAAACTATTTTTGTCAGTAAAACTGCCATATACAAAATAAGGTTGTAAACAAAATTCCTGCATAGATATTTGCTAAAAATTCTAGAAAGTAAAATATTGAATTGAGAAATATGTTTTTCTAAAATATTGGTTAGAAAAAAAATCTGCCTGTTAAGGTTTTTGTTATTGCCATATTTCAGACAAATTCACAACTTCATTTTAAAATGAAAAATACTGATTCATGAATATTTTACATTATTGAAGTGATAAAACAGCATAAATTGCCAAAACACAGCAAATCTAAAGAAAGATTTTAAGATGTAATGAAGAGAATATGAAAAGAGTATTGATGGTATGCTGTTACAATTTTATAACTCAGAAAAAAATGTGATGGTTTTAAAAGACATCTTTTTATTTCACCAAGTCACATTATGTTTTAATTCATAATGACTTTAGAGCTTATCAGACACTGACATGTATTGTGAATAGATGTGTGAGTGCTTTCTCTAAATTGTTTAGCAATGTGAGAAATTGAAGAGTGTCTTAATCATTTTTTCAAGTCCAAAATTAATAGACTACTTTTATGTGTAATCAAAGAGAACATTTTTTAGTGTGTAGAAAAACAATGTATAATAAAGGATATTGCAAGGTCCAACTCAGTGTCATAAAATTTAAGTTTAAAATAATATCATATAGACAACATGAGTTCCTATTTGGTATCTACTGAATATGACAGTACCTTGAAATAGTTATTCCATCTTAGACAAATGTAAATCAAATTTTAATTCTAAACATTAAAATTTGACAAAAAATTTCAAATGAAAAATATTCTTCAGAAGCAGTGATAGTATAGGTGAGCCCTTTGTATTTCAGCAGTAATAAAATATTGGGAGTGCACTGAACTCTCCAAAGCATGTTATACACCCTGAAAACCAAAAGCAAGTGTTGCCTCTTTGAACAAATAGATCAGAGTGAATGGACATGATTTATGGAAGAGCAGAGGGAGTGGGAGAAGGGAACAATATGAAAGATGAGTTCCTTTAATGATATTTGCCATCACTGATAGTAAAGGCTAAAGTCAAAATGCATGCAAGCACACACATGCAAACACAGAAATGCAGCCAGGGACAGAGACAAATTTATTCCTGGAAGTCACCTACCTATTTCAGAGCATTCTCCACACTCTTGCCAGAATATATCAGTTCACAGAAAGGTCCATAAGAATAAACCTATTCTGAGGTTTATGAATAATGAAAAGACTTGAGTTTTTTTTTGTGGGTACCGGGGGTTCGACCTCAGGACCTCGCACGCCAACAGGCACCTGTGCCACTGAGCAATATCACCGGCCCCTTTTTTGTATGTGGGTTCTGGGAGTTGAACTTGGCCCTCACGCTTGCAAGGCAGGCGCTTACACCGCTGAGCCATCTCACCGGCCCAAGACTTGAGTTTTAAAATATCTAAAATAAAGAAATTGACAAGAAAGAAATGCACTTAAATAATAACTATAATAAAACAATGACTATATACTTGGTATTATAATTAAATCTCAATATTACCCCCAAATCCCCATGTATATGGAAGGTGACTGGATCATGCTATAGCTGATTTGTTGTGAGGTTGTGAGGTGTGGTTGGGTGGGACTGGTAGCGAGAAGCACGACCTGGAAAGGTACTTCTCCCTCCCAGTTTCCCCCTTCCCTCTCTGCTTCCTGACCACCATGATGGGAGCAGCATTCCTCCACCAGACCCAACCATCCTGCCCTTTCTTTCTCAGAGCCAGCAAACTATGGATTAAATTTTCTGAAAACTGTGAGTTACAATAAACCTGTCTCCTCCCTTATATTGTGAATGTTGCTCATTTTCTCCTAGTGACAAGGAAAGTGTCTAAGACATTTGGTAAAAATATGACGAAAAGGCATACTGAAACAAAAAGGAATTAGTCCATAAATATTTCAGTTTTAATACACATTTTTTTTACAGTTTATATGAAAACAAATCTCAGAATAAGGTGAAAAGTCGCACTAGCTATTAATGCCAAAAGAGATAAGAAAATAGAGGTCCTATTGCAGAAAATGGTAAAAGGGACAATATACAAAATTAAAAATTCAGCCAGGCATATAGACATAGAAAACAGGCAAAAGTAATGTGAACAAATTGAAACACATAAAGACTAATAAAGAGGTGTATTTTCTGCAATTCTATTGCAATTACTTTGTCATTCTTTAAAACAACATTCAGCTTATGTTATAAAATTATGGAGAAGTGTTTGTTCCCATTATGTTTCCTATACCCCATGTCTTTTTTCCCTGAAAAGTTTTTAAAATTTTACTGGTAAAACCTGGAGGTGTTTTTGTTTTTGTTGTTGTTTTTTAGTTTATTTCTTTTATATTTAATTGTTTTAATAGTTGTAATACTTGTAGATTTTCTATTTGTTTTTTCAAAGTCAGGTCATTTTTAGATTAGTGTAGATAATTGTGTGATTTGTATCTTTATGTGCCTATTAATCATTTTACACAGCTGTTCTATCTTTTGCATAAGAAATATAATTGGGGACCCTTTATTCAACTATTATTGCCTGACTCTATAAGGTGTCTCATATCAGGAGTGTCTCTGATTATGATTACATTTCAATGAATTGAGCACTTAATCATTGTACAGTACTTAAATTTTTTTAACAAAATTCTTTATATGAAGTCTTCTATTTCTAATATTGCCATACAAAATTTGTGTATATACCATTTGCAAAAACAAATATTAACAACATTTGCTTTCAGTTGCTGTCAATTCAAGTGTTCTTATTGTAAACAGAATATTTTGGAAATTTTCTTTATATGTGCCAATGTCTTGAATTATTTACTTTTAATTTTATTCTTTTTTGATATGTTTGTTTCAATCACTTGAGAATTTTTTTCCTCTTCATTCTATTTGACACTTTTCTGGACTTATATATTGTGTAAGTCATATATTACTAGTAAAAATGTGAATGATTAAAATAAATAAATACAACTTTAATAAATTCAGTGAACTTAAATAAAATCCAGAAATTCTCTCCCAATCTTTGAATTCATTTGTTTAATCTTTTATTCTGTACATGGTTTCTATGTATGTTATACACATCCTGGTAGATTATTTTCATGAGATCCTTCAATAAGTGATAATTTTGTTTTTATCTCTTAATTTAAAACTTGGTGAACATATTTTCATAAATATAACATGGCCGTATCCAGTGCAGCTATTGAAACTCTGGAGGGAGGACAGTGGAGGGATGAAGAAGACAGGAATCAATATACAGGAAGCTGAGGTCAGGTGGAGCCCATTCTGATGGGAAAAAGGAACTGCACAGCAACTGCAGTATGTTTATTTACACAATCAGCATATGAATAAGTTCATGGAGCATTTAATGGGAGGGTAGAATCTGGGACAGGAATAATACCTAATCTTCAACAGAACAGCATGACATGGTGTGTTCACAGGGAACAAGAAGTAATTGCCTATATTATATCAAGTGAAGGTCAAGTCACTATGTGCATCACCTCCCCAAGTTGTGTGCACTTTTCATGGGGGCCTGCCAAACACATGAGAAGCACTGGCTTTGTCCTAGATACCCAAGGTACATGAAACTTCACCCCAAATATCCTCCCTTTTCTGTTTTGTAGCTGAAACTTCTGATGATGTTGATTTAAGGCAGGGGTGAAGATTTGTCTTCAGAAGATCCTACAGAGGACTAATAAGCAAATTATTAATACAACAATAACTATAATTGTGCTCATATCATTATGACCCCATGATGTGCTGGATTAAAATGATTAAATGCATTTAGCAGATCAAGTACAGACTTAGCTACTTGATCTTGAGTGAGAACACTGACATGGTCATGTTGAAGAGCCATAATTTGTTGATGGAGAAATTTTAAGTCCAAGCTTATATTATTATGATGAAATATACCCATTAAGTGTACTGCCACTTTTTCCCATCCCCGCTGAGTTTCATGGCAGAGCAGTCACACATGTGTGGCTAAATTCTGCCTGGCCTTCTAGCCCCTGATCATATTGAAGGGCTTTGGCTTGATTACCTATATATAAAACAGTTGCCTCAAAGGCATTGACTTGTACTTCTGGCTTTAAATCTATATCTTCAAATCTAAAGCATATGATGTGTTTTTTGCCAGATAATTCACAAAATGCACCGATTGTACACTCTGTCTTTCCCCAAAATCTGGAATATATCTTAGTTACTCTTAAGTTGGTGCCCTCATACTTGAAGGGAGAGGGTTGCCAGCTTTGAAGAATGTCCTTAAATGATCAAAATGTCTGCACACAGAAGTGAGAAGAAATGTGATCCACAGTTTAAGGTAGAAAATATATACATACATGGCTGGTGTGATAGCTCAGTGGCATAAGTGCCTGCCTGGCAAGTGCGAGGTGCTCAGTTCAACTCCCAAAAACCACATAAAGGGGAAAAAAAGGGTCAGTGATATAGCTCAGTGGCACAAGACCTTGCTGGGAAGCGTGAGATCCTGAGGTGGACTCCTGGTACCCACATAAAAAAAAAGAAAAAGAAAAGAGATACATACAAAAAGAAGGCAGAAATGCTAAGCTTTTATCTTACTTTCCTGTCCACTGTCCCAAGTGAAGAGTCAGAGCTTTTTCATCAAACCAACCTCTAAGTCGCTGTTTTGCTAGCAATTGCCAATATGAAGCTAAATTTTGCAGGTGGGGGCCATTCTAATATCCAATGACCACAAATTCAGCCATCTCACTTGAGTGCCAGATCAATTCACATTATATAGATTTCAGAAGTTTCTGTCTATAGAGATTTTATGATTTCTATTTAATGTACATTTATTTCATCATTATAGTTTTTGCTTTCATTTATTAAATTTTCCTACTCTTGCTGGTTGTATCAAAATCAATTCATTCTATTTTTTGTTCTGTTTTACTATTTATTTAATATAAGAAGTACAATTTTTACAGACATATCTTTATGCATTTAGCTTTTTTTGAAACAGGACTGTTTCTATTTCTCTGAGCCTATTTTTCAGACTATTTTTCATCACAACTTTTAGCTCAAGCTCATAGAACTTCATTTTGATGAGATGTGGCCTATAAAATATTTGCAATCCCACCCATCATTGTATTTATTATACTTAAAGCTCTTTTTTTTCAAATGTTCTCCCCTTATTTTTTCTCTCAGTAATATTTGCTGCCTCTAAGCACCAAATAATTCAGGAAATAAGATTTCCAATTTACCCCAGTGTTGGGGACCACAAATTATAAATTGAGTACAGAGGATGTCCAAGGCCATCATTGCCCTGTCCTGTAAGCCAGATTGGAATGGGGAAACTCCTCACCTTCTCCTGGTCACAGCTGAAGACCTATGGCTAGTGATTCTCTGTTCACTCACAGGCCAGGATAAGACCTGCTGAGGTAGACAAGGATCTTTAAAGCAATATAGTAGCAATAGTAAAATTTTCACTTGGGGAAAAATATTTCCTTATTGACCATTGTCTCATTCTTGCAAGAATGCTTTGCTCTTTTTACTGGCCCACAACAATAGCAAACCTGTTCCAGGAAAAGTACACTTCGCCCTCTGAAAGTGTGTGTACATGCTCAATAAATAGTGAGCCACCTGAAGAGATTTTTGTCTTTGCCCATCCTGATTATTTGACCTCTCATGACCCCTATAAGCATTACTAAATAATCTCTGCTTCTTATTTCATCCTCTGCCATATCCCTCTTACAGGTAGCTGGGGACATTTTCCCAGGTCCCCAGGACCCCAATAATCATTATTTTCAATTTGAGAAGGTGTCTTTCTTTTCAAAAATAATTTTATATATGCTTGAGATCTTCAGCATTCTGGATTTATTTGTATATTTTAGTTTAGAAGTTTGTTAGCATTTTTGATTACAGCATGACACTTTATAACACTGACCACTGTTTGATGTTCACTAACCTCTTCCAGCACTCCTCAACTCATAGGTAATTGGCTCAGATTATTGCCTGCTGGACTGTTTCCACCTTAAATTCATTAAGTCTTAGAGGCTATTATTGTGGGTATGCTAAATATAAGATTACTGAAAATTTTGTGGGCAAAAAGATATCTAGGGCTTGAGTACTTTCATTACTAAGAAGAAAGACTATTAAATGTAACAGGAATTCAACTCATGAAAATAAAAATAAATAAGAGGTAAATATTGATGTGATAGTGGATGTCTCATCTAACCACAAAAACACAATTGACAACTATTCCCTTAGGAAAACAGATATACAATATAAACTCTCCTGGATATTCACTTGCAGTTTTACTTTTCTGTATGTCTCAAAGTCATTTTGTTTGTTTGTTTGTTTTTTTGTTTTTTTGTGGGTACTGGGGGGTCGACCTCAGGACCTCGTGCGCCAGCAGGCGCCTGTGCCGCTGAGCGATATCACCGGCCCATTTTTCATATGTGGGTTCTGGGAGTTGAACTAAGGACCTCACGCTTGCCAGGCAGGCACTTACACCGCTGAGCCATCTCACCAGGACTCAAAGTCATTTTTTAATGTAAGGGAAAAAAATTCCTTTGATTATCAATGCTTACATGACATGATTTATTCTAATCCACTTATAATTTAAGTATTGCAACATTTTCATTTCCTAAAATTAAGTGCTTTTCAGTGCCACAATTACAGCCAAAAAGTGGGGAAAAATAGCCATAGTCTGAAGAATATTTTGCACCAAATTAAGCTCAAGGGCACATAGACTTATTATGGTAGTTCCAAGGTGACAAAAAATGAGTAAGACTGAGGCAATTAGACTTTGTATTTATGTCTTATTTAGTGCATCAAGATTAAAAATTTTAAGTAATGTTTTAATTAATTTTGTTTAATTGGATTTTTGAATTGCTCTTAGATTTATCACCAAATCCTTGAAAGTAAGGAATGCCAAGATCAGAGTAGAAAGACAATGTTTATCTTGTTTAACTGGCCTAGCTTTAAATCTTAGATAATTCATTTTCTCTAAAACTTGGAAGTAACTTTTAATCTTCTTTTAATCTTAATTATTTTCATCTTCTTCTTGATTGTCATGTTAATTAAATTATTTGCCATATGCAAATATTTTACTATAGTGAATAATAAACTATGGCTTTTAAAATGTGCAGTAATTTAATTTTTTTCATCTTTAATCTTGAATGTATTGACCTTTTCCCCTCTTACTATGCTATTGAAAACTATAATGTATTATGGTTCAAAAGTACAAAAATAACAACCAATTTCATAGTTCTTAATCAATCAGCAAAGTCTGGAAACCAGTTTAGGAGCTAGAGTAGTATTTAGGTTCACTTTGGCTGCAGAAGTTTTACCCAGAATGATTCTGGTTCATTGTGCCCCCTGACAAGTTAACACCTGTGATGAAACAGGAGAGAGCAGTAGTCCAAAGAGATCTCAAAGGGTAAATGTTCCTTATTATTCTTGACAGTTTTAGAAGTCCCACAGGAAAGGTGAAAGTGAATCATCTAAAAATGAGTTCACGTGGAAGGGCATTTGTGAGAAATGTGTTAAAATGTTTCTTACTTTACAGTGACTATTCTTTAGAAACATAGATGCCTTGTAAGTATCATTTAAAGCTGAAACCTGCTGTGCATATCTGTGGAAATAAACACAAAGGATCCTATCATTAAAGTAAATATTTCTCTACAAAATTCTTGCTTAAAATTATGAAATTCATCATATTTTGAACTGTAAGGTAAAGAAATTTGAAAATCTTACAAACATCTCATAGTGATAAGCTCCATTTTCAGCCCATAATTCTCTGACATAAGCTGCTGTTTAAAGACATGAGATTATGTAAAAAAAAAAAAAGTAACAGTAACTGTTTTCTGAAGTATGTTCACCCCAATACAATCAGTTTTACTTGGTTCTTCATTAATTGTATTTTCATTCAGTATAAACAATAAAAATCATTATATTATTGTCCTTATTTCATTATACATAACTTCCTCAATAAACAAATACATTAAACATTTTATAAATTAAATAAATGTTCTCTCCTATAAAAAATATAAGATAAATTAAAGAAAGAATTCAAATTGACAATCATTTTAATAAGAATGTACTGTTTAGATTTTTTCACACAGAAGTAAAAGTGAAAATCACTTTTTTTTGTGGGTACTGGGGGTCGACCTCAGGACCTCACGTGCCATCAGGTGCCCATGCCGCTGAGCCATATCACCAGCCCTTTATTTGTGTGTGGGTTCCAGGAGTCGAACTCAGGCTCTCGTGCTTGCCAGGCAGGCACTTACACCACTGATCCATCTCACCAGCCTGATAATCACTACTTATAGCTTGTATACTTTATCTCAATTTTGCCCCCCTCATTTGTTGCCATCATTTCTGAAAACATTTGTTCTTCAATGCCATCCTCTTCAACTATGTATGTAGCAGCAACATATCCAAGACACAAGAAGAATTATTAGTTGACACCCATTATTTTGCAAGGTTAATTCTTTCAAAATTCTAAGATTAATTCTTTTTTTTTTTTTTTGTGGGAACCGGGGGGTCGACCTCAGGACCTCGCGCGCCAACAGGCACCCGTGCCGCTGAGCGATATCACCGGCCCCTTTTTCGTATGTGGGATCCGGGAGTCGAACTCGGGCCCTCGCGCTTGCAAGGCAGGCGCTTAAGCCGCTGAGCCATCTCACCGGCCCTAAGATTAATTCTAAGAGTACTTCATTTTGATATTACAGAATGAGGGAGTGAAATGAGGTGTGAGTTTTATTTTTCATTTTGTTTTCCTTATAAGAACTTACAGTGAAAAACATGGTTGCTTTCACTTGCACATTTTTCTTCCAATTTCTAGTAAGAATTATTAAATGGAAGAGTAAAGCAAATAAAAAATAATATATGTATTGTTTAATTTTTATTATTTTTGAAATTATAATGAAATGTAAGCATATGATTAATCATCCTAATTAATTTCAAGTGTAAAGTTCAGTGGCATTAAATCCACTTAACAATGTTTGCATAACTACCACCATCTATTCCCAAAACTCCTTTTATTTAGTATGACTGAATTTCTGTATCTATTAAATGAAAATTATATTTTCAATTCCCACCAACTTCTGACAATCACCATTCTACCTTCTGTCAATATGAATTTAGCTAAGTACTTTGTGTAAGTATAATCCTATAGTATCTTGCTTTTTTTTTTTTTTTGTGGGTACCGGGGGGGCGACCTCAGGACCTCGTGCGCTAAGCAGGCGCCCGTGCCGCTGAGCGATATCACCGGCCCCTTTTTTGTATGTGGGATCCGGGAGTCGAACTCGGGCCCTCACGCTTGCCAGGCAGGCGCTTAAGCCACTGAGCCATCTCACCAGCCCTAGTATCTTGCTTTTATCTGAAATGCTTATTTTACCTTACATAATGCTGTCAAATTTCATCTGTGATGTGGCAAATACAACAATTTCTTTCCTTTTTAATGTTAACACCCTCTGTATACATTCATACATCCCTGAACAATTTGCTGCTTTTATGTTTTCTTTACATAATATTTTTATGAGCATAGAAGTATAAATATTTATTAAAGTCCCATTTTCATGTGTTTGGGATATTTACTAAGTGGAATGATTTGTTCATATGGTAACATTTTAAAATTTCTCCAAAAAAACCTGCCTTTCTGTTGTAATTGAATTAATGGTAGGATCTCCTATTTTCAACTTGCAACTAAAACAGAATAAATGAAACTGTGGTCTTAAGAGTCCTAATTTTTCTTTATCATTCCGGTCTTTTTCATATTAATTAAAGAATTGTCTTTGACATCTTGCTGGGGAACATAGGTAGTAGCTTTCTGCTCAGACATCATTCATTCATTCAAGAATCCTCATCTCGGGCTGGTGAGATGGCTCAGCAGCATAAGCGCCTGCCTGGCAAGTGCGAGGGCCTGAGTTCGACTCCCGGAACCCACATACGAAAAAGGGGCCGGTGATATCGCTCAGCAGCATGGGTGCCTACTGGTGCACGAGGTCCTGAGGTCGACCCCTGGTACCCACAAAAAAAAAAAAGAATCCTCATCTCTTAACACTTCTTTTCTCTCAGTTTGACTAATGATTTTCAGGGATCACTAAGTTACTGTAGTCCACAACCATGCTATTGTATTAAGAAATGTATTAATATCTGGAAGATGTCATCAATGGCATCAAGAGGAAATTAAATGGCCAATCTAGTCATTGTTCTAGGCCTCAGAGTAAAGAATGCTCCATATACTATAATTTCCTCTGCCTTTATGTAAGAATCAATTTAAGCATGAGCCACAAGCCTGGTGTGCAGCATTAGTCTCTCTTCAGAAACAGCATCGTGCACAATCCTCAACATCTTGTAGTTGGTCCCACTGAGGAAAGGGACCAAATCATGTGAATACACAGAAGTGGCTCAAACAAATCAGTCAGTCATATTTTTTTTTCTGTAATTCATAGCTCTGAAGAGGATGGCTTTTCATAACCTCCCTATAGTTTTCAAATTAATAGAATAAACAGTCCACTAAAAAGCCCAAGAGATTTTTGTCTTGTCCACTGAGTTTACTTCCATGTCCAGTTTCTGGTTTTATGTAGTTGTCTGAATCTTAAACTTAAAATATCCCAGGAGACACTGGATTTCAGCTTAGCCAGAATTCAAAAAATACAGCAGAAGTGTTTGGGAAAAATTCTGTTCTTATGTGAATGTCACTGAAGACAAAGTGTTAGAGAAAATTGACATAGTATAGGTAATCTGGTGTCTTTTTTTGAAATTCTAATAAAATTAAATCTTTGAAGCTGGGAATGTGGCTCAGTGGTAGAGAGCTTGCCTCACGTGCACATGTTCCTGAATTTGTTCCTCAGAACTGAAAAATAAATGATTTTGTTTTTGACATAACAGTAGTGTGTCTTCTGAGTTGAAGGAAATAACTGGAATTATAACTAAAATTATCATTTTTTTCTGTGTAAGAATTTTATGCCAGCCATTGCCTGATCTTATTATACACATGCAATTAAATATATCACCTCTATTTTATTTACATTAATATCTAAATTTTAAGACATTATATGCTGGCATGCTGGCATGCCTGCCATCTACTCACATAAAAGATATCTTCATTTTCTGTATTGGTCTTTTGGATATATGTGTGTGAGTGAGAAATATTTTGATGTACACATATTTAGTGTAATGATTAGTCAAGCTAATTAACATATCCAACTAACCTGTATATTATAGTCAAGCAAATTAAAATATCCATCATCTCACCTAGTTTTTGTTTATGTGGAAAAAGTAACTGAAATTCACACCCTTAAAGAACTTTAGTATTTAATACAATGTTATCAGTTTCATGCTGTCCATTCTACTCCTATTCATTACTGAAACTTGATTCGTTATGACCTCCATCACCTATTTCCTTCAACCAACCTGCCCTTGCCGCTGATAATCACCTGTGTTCTCAGTTTCTATGTACTTGATTTTGCTTTTCTTTTATTTCAGAGTCTGCCTGTAAGTGAGTTCATTCAATATTTTATTTTTCTGTGTCTGGATATTTTCACATGACAAAACTTGGCAGGAATCTTATGAAAAATCACCAAAAGTACAAATAACAAAAGCAAAAATAATCAAATGAAATTATTTCATAGTAAAATGCTCTGCATAGCAAGGAAACTATTGACACAATGAAAAGGTAACTCAAGAACTTGGAGATAATATTTGCAAACACACTGTTTAGCAGCCTACTATTCAAATAGACAATTGCCAAGCTATAAGGTCATCTAGGACCTGATTTATCCACTGATGTTTTCTATTAACAGATATGTAGGTTTAAATTTGATTCTATTAAAGTATCTAATAATCATGAGATTAGTGGGTCTCTGTGTAATGATGTTAGTGACAACATAACTTAGAAAGGAGAAGTTCTCATATCATATTTATAAAATTTAAGTGGAACATAACACTTCCTATTTTTGTTAAGTATTAATGTCCCCAACACCCATACAATTAGATAAGATTTTAGTATATTTAAAAATATTTCCCCTTTTAAATATAGACATGTGGATTTAATCTTAATCTCTTATTTGAAAACTGATCAAACCATTAATTCCTTTGTGTTCTAATATTACAATTCAATTTTGATTTATGATTAATATTGCCTTATTTAATATATATGATAGACATTATATAAAATAATGGTGTACATAATTTAGAGCCTTAATTTCTTAGAGGCCTTCATATTACTGATTTGGTCTACACTTTTAAATATCAAACTCATAAAGATGTAAGTTAACTAGAGAATATAAAAGCAAAGTATAATAAAATATGTAAAAGGTGATGAGTGAAAATAGTTTGTATGTTAACCATTCACTGGATATTCAAATATATTTTCATATATTCATTATTTCCTTAATTATACAGATATTTTCAAAATTATCTCATAACACATATCATATTTTTATTGGTACACATATTTTTCCTTTACACTAAATTTATATAAAAGTTGAGTCATTTAGTTTCATTGCAAAAATCTACATCCTTACATTGATACAAATATGTCTGGCATTAGATATTTCTGTAACTAGTGTGATGACAACATTTATTATAGTGTATATTATTTTATATTATATAGTATATAGTATAGTGTATGAAAACAAAATATTTTCTTCATATTAACAGAAACAAATAATTTTAATATGTATAATTAATATTTTATTAATTTAGAATTTTAAATGATAATCAGTGATAATTTGGAATTAAAGTTACACAGAAATAAAAAAAGTGATATTATTTGTACCTCTAATTAAAAAAAACTCTCTGACCTCCCACATTCTTAGAACCTGGAACTTGGTTACTAGGCAACATTCAAAGATATGAAACTTGGGCCCAATATCTTCAATTAAATCCTATATTAATCACTCTCACTACTGATGAGCTAAATTTACAGGTTTGAGTTTAATATTTTTCTAACATTGTTATATAATGCAGTTTAATAAAAAAGTTCTTTTTAATGTCTAAATATATATGTATTTTCCATTTAATTTCTTTGTGGGTGTTTGATTGTTATCTTATCTCTCTATTGAAAATTCAACAAAATAAACATTTAAATAAAATAACTAAATGTGAACCCATTACCTTTATTATCTGTATGAGCATATGTATATGTATATAGTCATATTTGTTTATGAGCCAACATATTCATTGTGACAAATTGATAAGTTTTCAGGCTAATGTTACCTAACCTGTTGCACTGGTGAATATTAAGTAATAAAGGCTAGAGACTTTCATATTCTTATATACACCTCAGATCAGAGGAAAAAAATGTCATTTTTTATCATCTTAAATTCATAATCACTGTAGTATGCTTTTCTTTTGTGGGTACCGGGGGGTCGACCTCAGGACCTCACGTGCCAGCAGGCACCCGTGCCGCTGAGCGATATCACCTGCTCCTTTTTTGTATGTGGGTTCCGGGAGTCAAACTCAGGCCCTCGCGCTTGCAAGGCAGGCGCTTACGCCGCTGAGCCATCTCATCGGCCCCCTGTAGTATGCTTTTAATGTGTCTACTTGTGTAATTGTGAATCATCTTTCTCAGAATTCTCTTCCCTGTATTGACCTAGTATGTTTGAACACAAATAATTACTGGTAAGAATAATGTATAATAAAGTGATAAATAAAGATTTTGCATTAAAAACAGACAAAAATAGTTTTCAAAACATTACTGCCTAATTAAGACATTTACTATTCTCACTTCCATGAGGTCATTGTTATTAGCTGGCAAATCACCTATAACTAGTGTAATTTACTACTGCATCTTTTTTTGTGCGTTTGGATAACAGGGGGGCGACCTCAGGACCTCGCGTGCCAACAGGCACCCATGCCGCTGAGTGATATCACCAGCCCCTTTTTCATATGTGGGATCCAGGAGTCGAACTCGGGCCCTCACGCTTGCAAGGCAGGCGCTTACGCCCCTGAACCATCTCACCGGCCCTACTACTGCATCTTAATTGTGGAACTACTATATAATGGCTTGCTACTGAAGTTTCTTTCCCAACTCATGAAATAAGTAGCATCATGTTGGTATTTTGAAATCAACCACAGTATAAATATTTACATTTAGAAGTTGATAATATCTACATATTATTAGTTTTATTCAATTATTTGCTATATTTAACTCAGAAAATGATGGAGAAAAGCTTTATATTGCAGAATATACAATATGTGCAATATATCTTTATCAATATATATTTAGCAGTTATATTGCAAATATGAAAAAAATTATTTAGAGAATTCTATCCCTACCAAATTAAGAGCAATGTCTTATCTGTTCAGATTATTTTTTATACTATAATCCCTTTAATAATTAACAATGAGGTGACCAGTGAAATAGCTCAGTGGCATAAATGCCTGCTAGGCAAACATGAGTTCCTGAGTTTAATTCCTGGTATCTACATAAAGGAAAAATCGGGCTGGTGATATCGCTCAGTGGCACAAGCACATGCTGGCAAGCATGAGGTCCTGAGTTCAACTCCTGTTACCCACATAAAAAAAAAACAACAATAATAATAATTGACAATGAATAGTATATTCTCTTCAGGTCTCTTTTATAACCTGAGAAACTGACATCTATTTTTGTGTTTCATGAACCTGTGTGTTTAGCTTTAGAAATCTCCTTAAAGCAATAGTCAGACAAATTTCTATATGTGGGTATTTTCATTTTTTCCCAATTTGGACAACTGAGTTACACTGCATACCCTCATATCTTCTAGAAAATAAAAGTAAGTATTAAATGGAAAGAACACTCTTCTAAGCATGCCATATATTAAGACAAATGCAGTGCTAAAAAAAACAATTTTGAATATGAACTCTTCATCGATTTGACCTTTTTGGGTATATTTCTTTTAATTAAGATCAGCATTGGACAAATACAGCTATAGTATATATATTATATTTATTATAACCCATAAGTACTGAACTTCAATGAATATTAAAATGCTTAATTAAAACACATTAATCAAAATAGAGATAAAAACTTTTCAAGGGTTTGCTAAGTTTTTTAATTGGTATAGGTTTCAGAATGAATATTAGAAGAAAATAAGTTCATCACTAGAAAAACTTTAAAGGTGGTAAGTAATTTAGAGATGAAAAAGATAAACCTGTAGTAACTAAAACTGTGAACTTTGAAAGGTTCTGTCCTTTATGTGATCATTTTCTCTGAATGCAATGGGTCAGGTGTAGTTTTAAATTCATACATACTAAAATAAAGCAAGGTATAGTATTGATATCGTTAAATTTGACAGGGTGTTTCCTTAAAGGCACTCTGGCTGGATCATTTGAACCATTGAGACAAATAAGAGCTGTTGTGTGGTCCCATTATATTGTCAAGAATATCATCAGAGAATTGCCTCATGGATAGCAGAGGGAGATTGTTAACAAGAATCCTATTATTGCTGGCCCTGGAGTAAACCAGTCTGTTTAGAACTTGGATAGCTGAATCTGAGTAATTGAAATACAAGAGACAATGACCTGAACTTTGTTTACAGTAGGTGATTACTGATTTGATAATTATTATCATTACCATTATTAATGTAGTTACTATTATTTTCCACATTCTTAAATTTGAGACTAGTATGTAGCTGAGTTTATTCTTTGTTCTGATTATATTGTAGAACTAACATTGTCAAATTTTTGTCTTCTTTTTAACATTGCTTTAATAGGTTTATCAAATGTCTTGGTTGCTCAAAAAAAGTAGTAATGTAAGAGACTGTGCATATAAGACTACCTATTGACAAATAAAAGTTGTGTTGCTCATGCTCTTTATGTCAGTTGATGAGGGCACTCTGCTTTGCACTATCCACCTGTGCTACAGCACAGGTTCCAATAAAGCCTTGATGGAGTGGTCCTCTTGCTTACTTTTAATACTCGGACAAAAAGTATTTAGTGATGCTAAGGCCACTAGCCCTAAGGAGTTCCAGAGAACAGTGATCTCCAGCAGAGACTGGTGGTGACAAACACAGAACAGTGTTGGCCAAAAGAATATTAGTCATCTTCCTATAACTGAGACAAAAATGCCTGATATCCATAACTTAAATTTGGAGGGGTTTGTTTTGCTCACAGTTTCAGTGGGTTCACTCCATTGATGGATGGCTCCAAGGTAGAAAGAGTATGGTGGAAGGCTATGACAGAGGAGAGCTACTCATGCAATGGCAGCCACAAAACACCAAGAAAGAAATAGCGGTGGTGGGAAAAAATACAGCCTTCCACATCATGCTCAATAAACCCACCTCTCAGCCAGTCCCCACCATCTAACAGCCCATTCAGCTGTGAACTCATCAATGGATTCATCCAGTGATGAGACTAGCATTGCTGTTCTGCAGTTGTGTTCCCAAAGTTTCACTTTTGAAGACATGAAAGCTTTGGAGGAAAGTTTAGATCCAAACTATAATGTGCAATAACTTGGAGAAATCCCCAGAGATTCAGGAGAAAATGCTACTCTTTGAGCTACAGTCCTGAGATACTGAATATCTGTGGGGAGTGACTAGATGCTATGAAGGGCTGTAAAACTAAAAGCTATAACACTAAGAACTACAAGAAAAATGGCTGAGAACTCTTGGTACTCAATGCTGAGTTTCTCACTTCAAAAACCACTTTTCTGATTTGGGATTTCTATCTGAATTGAGTGAAAAAACCCTTGGTCAACTGCAGACAATATTAGTAGTAAATTTAGGACAGTTCTCTTAGAAACTTTGGATCAATTTTCCCCTTTCATTGCCTGTAGTTCTCTAGAATATTTGCTGGGAATGTAATATCGTGGAGTTGAAAGAGATGTGGGATATTTAGAACTTCGTTCCCTTTCCTGGAAATAAATATCTTTCAAACTTACCCAGTGAGTTGTGACTCAGCAGAGGTACATAATATGAGGTGGACTACATTTTGGATTTCCCTCATTTATGGTGGAAATAGGGCAAGTCCAATTTTGAATCCATCCACCAAGAAAATCTTCATAGTTGTCTTGCAAGACTAGTTTTCCAATGAATGCTAGGCAATTTTTTATCACTCATATTCTATTTGTAAATAACAAAACTGCTTTTGAGAGTTGGTTCTTGTTCCTGATTTTGGTGATGGTGGTGGTTGTGGTGGTGGTGGTGGTGTGTGTGTGTGTGTGTGTGTGTGTGTATGTTATCCTATACCTCAGCAGACAACTTTTTAATGAGTAGGTTGTGAGCCTGTCCTGGAGAAATAAAGATTATTTCCTGGAGGTTGCAGATGGAAATACTGTAATCAATGTCAGAGGTTTTCACTGATTTTGCATCTAAGTATTCTTACTGGTGTCTAGAGACACTTGATTATCAAAATATAATCAAAGTAAAAACTAAATAAACACTGTACTCTACCCACTATTTGTTTTAAAAATTCTTACTTTTTGAGGTAACACATCTGGGTATATATTATTAGTGTCCCACTAGCTTTTCTGTACAGGACATCTCTGACCAAAGCCAACTGATGGGTTCTGAAGCAAACTGTTCTATGAACCCTTCAATTTAATTATCTTGCCCAGTGGAAATGGACTTTCTGCCACCATCCCCCATCTCCTGAGGACAATCATTAACATCTACTCTTAGCGGACATTTGCCTTCTGGTTATCTTCCCCTGTTCTCTGATGAAAGATGCTTTTCAATTCTTTCAAATAAATGAATTAAATTACGATTCACAGATTTATTTTTGTTCAGTGAGTTTTCTAAAGACTTATAGAAAATTAAACTTATGACCCTCTGCAAATAGCAAAATGTGAGTCAGCAAAGCAGGCCACTTAAAATTTGTACCTACCCTGTTGCCCAACTAACATATATGTTTACTTAAAAAAAATCCCTGAAAAAGCCCTGTTCCTGCAACTGCTAAACAAGATAGCTTTATTTTATTTTTTTTTTGTGGGTACCAGGGGTCGACCTCAGGACCTTGCGTGCCAGCAGGCGCCCGAGCTGCTGAGCGATATCACCGGCCCAACAAGATAGCTTTAAAAAAGAAAAAAACAAATATGTGCATCTTCCAACATGCTGTCTTATCATCAGTAAAGATATTCTTCCCTATTATCCTGTCATTTGAATTTTAAGCTTCATGGGCCAGCACTAGAAACCAACCTTTCTCAGTTACAAAATCAGGCTTGGAGATGCAAATGTCATCTAGTTGGTTGAGTCAGGCAATGTTGCTAAACATTCTTATAGTGTCCAGGATAACAATTTCCTCCATTTATCTGACACACAGGAATAAAGAATTATCCAAAAGTGTCAGTGTCACTGAGGTTCAGGCCTTCCTACATAAAGCTAAATGATTTTATAGACAACTGTGATGGTTGATACATTGTGTCAACTTGAGGAGTTTAAAAGTTTAACTAAGTAACTCAGAAGGTGACCAGGGTCCTTAATTTGTAAACATTCTGGTTCTGTGTAGGAGGATGGCATGGAGAAGGTGAGTGTTACACCCACCCTGGGGTTGTAGCCTACATACAGCATGAGGGAGTAAAAGAGGCTTGCTCTCCTCCCTTTTTTGCTCTTGTTGCTTTTGCTGTATTCTGAAACCTTAAACAGTTGTCCTTGTGATATTCCACCCCGCCTTGGAATCAGCGGATTACAGACTGAAACCTCCCTAATCTGTGAGTTAAATAAATGTTTCCTTCTGTAATTTTTGTGTCAAATATTTTGTCTCCACAATGAGAGAAAAATAACTAAGACAACAATATTAATAATACTGGAAAAGGCAGAAAGAGGTCATTGGCACTATGGGATAAACACAAACTAAAGGGAGATAAAGATGAGTTTAAAAACTTTGTGATTCAGGAAGCAGTTATCTAAGCAATTCTGAAAGAAATTTTAAGACACAGCCAGAAAAACAGATAGCAAAATAGAGAAAAATCATCTAGTCAGCCCGAAAGTTACAGACAGTGAAATCAAGCAGATAACACAAATTGTAGAAAATATGATCTAAAACAATGAAACTTACATAAGATGGAAACTTCTAACAGAACAGTTTTGTGTCTGATTCTTTAAGGCATTTTACCTCCAAATTTGAAATGTTTATACAAAAGTAGGTCTTAAATAAATGTTTCAGAAATTTATATGCACAATACATAAGGAAGCCAGTTAAGAAGTGATAGAAATTGACGCTACCATGTTAAACAATAAATGATTAACTCAAGGAAAATTAGCTTTTTCCCCTATAAAAATAGGTCGCTCAATATTTCAGTTGTTTATTGAGTACATTAGTGTGTTTTGAACATTCTTTCAAAATTGCTTTGGAGTCCACATATATTTGCTAAAAGTATTTTCATAGACTGCATTTTAATCTAAGCAGTAAATTATTAGTAGGATTTACAATGATAAGAATGAACTTAGGGCCGGTGAGATGGCTCAGCGGCGTAAGCGCCTGCCTGGCAAGCGCGAGGGCCCAAGTTCGACTCCCGGAACCCACTTATGAAAAAGGGGCCAGTGATATCGCTCAGCGGCACGGGTGTCTGCTGGCGCGCGAGGTCCTGAGGTCGACCCCCTGGTACCCACAAAAAAAAATAAAAAAAAAAAAAAAGAATGAACTTAACTATAACTATCCTTTATATGAAATTAAAATGAATTTTCCTAATTCCATATTTTGTAAATTGAAAGTTAAATGTCTTTTCAAAACTACATATTTTACAAATGATATTTATCACTTCATAAATTTTAATTCATCATAATTTCAGCTTAAATTACTTTGTAGAAATTCAACTGTTTCCTATTTTAAACAACTTACTTTTTACTTGTAGCATAAATGTTGAATCATGAAAATATACTCCCAATGCAGAAGAAGGTAAAATCAGAGGTCATCGAGAAATATTACTCATACAGGAACTATATTATCCTTGCAGTTATTGCTGATGCTACAGTGGTAATTATCACATAACATCTAGTGAAATTACAGTGTGAGAACAATTTTCTACTGAGTAGATTGCCACTGAATTCACTGCTTTATAATTAGTTAAGTAGAAGCAAGCAATAATTGAGGAAAACAGAAACTAGCTTGTATTCTTTTTAGAATACATAGATGATTTATTTCCTAAAATAATCCCAAAAAAACTCCAAAATGTACTCTCATCCTGAAAATTACATAATGAAAGTATTCATGTATGATTATACAAATTATGACTTAAGAACTTACACAGCTTTAGAAGTGAAAATAGTAAATGAATTATTTGTATTGTAGTTTGAGCAAGGAATAATATTTATTTGGCTTAATATGCTCATTTACTTTTACTTTTGCTTGATATGTATTTGGTTTTTTCCCATAAATTTTTGCATAAAGTATAATGCTTTCTTTATTTTCTTAGAGTGTAGTTTCTCAAAAACATTTTAATCAATATCTAGTTAATATGAAAATGGAAATATATTAGTGTTATATTTATATCCTTTTATATGTTAAAACACTATAAATATTATTCAAATTTTTGTTATCAGGATTTTTCAGTGACTATAAATGTCACATTAATTTCCATGAAGGTTTTGAGCAAGATGACCCATCCATGGAGTGTAGATGTAGTATATGGTCTATCAGGTGCACAGCTCTGTGTTCCATACCCAATGCCACAAATATGGTCTATTTATCTTCACAATTATTGTGCATATAAACTAACAAAATAAAAACTTGATACACTTGTCATGTAAACATCTCTTGATGTTAAAATATACAAAAACCTCAACATATAAAAACTAAATTAAAATAATAATTCTTCTAAATGATGTCCAGATAATTGAGAAATATATTTAATACAGGTTATTACATTTTGTGAGAGTATTCAGCATGAGATAATGACTCAGAAAAGGAGGAAATTACTATACAGTCCTTTGAGAATTTATAGTGTTTTAGAAATTGACTTGGAGATAATTTATATCTACCACTGCTTTATCCATCACAGTATCTGATCCCATCAAATGAAAAGAAAAATAACTATTGTACATCTTGTAAATACTCTGAAAATATAAATTATCTTGAATGATTTTTTTTTTTTTGGTTTTGTTTTGTGAGATAGGGTCTCACTATGTAGTTCAGGCTATACTTGAATTCACTATGTAGCCCAGGCTGGCCTCAAACTCATGGCAAAACTCATGCATCAGCCTCCTGAGTGCTGGAATTACAAGCATGCACCACCAGGCCCAGCTTCTGAATGATAATTTAGAGCCTTAACTTATGACTAGCTTGATCATAATTATTTGATATAAAGTAGAAAAAACCCTATATTTCAGTTACATGTCTTTGAGTAAAGGTCCAGATAAGTATCTTTCTATACAGTATTTATATATTGAAGTGTAGTAAACATAATTATTTCAAAAGCCTATGTCTCAAATATTTGAAAAGATTCCTTTATATTGATTATAATAAAATATACTATATCTAAAAACATATCAAATATATTTGATAAATGTTTCAGTAATTTGTCAAATGCACTAGAAAAGTAATAACTTCGAAAAATTTATAGAAAAATACAATGATGTACATGAGTTTCTGATTTGTTGTTTATTTTGCATGTTTTATTATGTAAATCATGTATGCTAAATGGTTATTCTAGGACAAACTTGGAGGTTAACTGCATAAACTGCAATGATTTAGAAACAAAAACATATGCTTAAACATGTCTCATTGGCATGTTTCATTGAAATAGAAGTAAACGGATTTAAATTTTAAATTCCTTATTTATAAGATGGGAGCTTTTCATACCATTTTCAGAAAAAAATGACATTCGCATAGATAGAACTTAAAATGTTCTAAAGAACTTGTAGCAAGTATAATAATGATAAGAAGCAGAAAAACATGAAAATTTTAAAAAGTCTTCACTAGTTTTTAAAGGATGAAAAATTCTATCAATTCACTTATGAATAGAGACTCTTTATATGAGTTCTGATTTACACAAATACATCGGTTCTTTTAGATAAGTGAGTGTGTTGGAATATGCTGATTGTGATTAACTCTAGAATTTGTCATGAAATTAACAAGAAAACATATCTGGTTTTATGATTTTCTTTCATTTCCCTCTAAGAAACTAAAGTCTTAATTCATTTAATTTTAACATTTGAAAGCCAAATATTGAGGCACGTGTGACTTGTAAAAAGCAGCCCACATTTAAATTTTACACAATTTTTTGTATGCAGATAATTCAACATCTATGAACCTAACAACACTGACTCAAGATAATTCCATTTGGATTTCACTTTAATTTTCAGGTGCAAGTGTCATGGAGTAGATAACATGGTCTTTAGCCTAATTTAATATAAATTACATGTAATTCCATAAAAGCATTGCAATGATATAGAAACATTGATCACAATGTAGGCATAATTTTACATAATAAAGATTATTATAAAAATGCATTTTTAGAGAATTTAGATGCATCTTATGATAAGTGTTAAAAGCAAATTTCCAGTGGTTAAATAATGGAGTACATTAGAAAAGGGCTGTTTTTGACTGCTCTAAAGAATATTCATCTGTAAACAGGAAATAGAGAATTTATTTTAAATATCTTTATGTACCATTGACAATTTGACAAATAAATATGGCTTTGAAAATTTTTAAAGCAAAACTACTAATTGATTATTTTATAACAATAAATTGATATGTACACTAGAAGGCTGTCACATATAAGAAAAATAATTTAATAGTAGTAGTAAGTACAGAATATTTCAATTGTTTCTAAAGTGACATTTTACATATTATGAAAGAGTATAATTTACACATATTTCCATATGTCAGAAATACCTTTGTTGAATGCATCTATGTAAATATGAATTAAATATTTATTTAGGGAAGCAGCAGTAATTTACTACTTTAATTTCAGTTTTGGATGACAAAAATCATGCATATGTGAATAATAGTGAAATTGATCTCACAGAAGTAAATAATAAAATATTGTTCATTAAGGGCTTTTAGAAAAATAAAGACTAGTAAACACGTTCACAACTACTGTTACTAGGAAGAAGTTGTAGCCTTCTACAGTGCAGTAGGAGGATGTTAGTTTACAATAATTGCTTTAAAAGACACAAGGTTAGAAAAACATAAACTTTATGGATCATAAGAATTTACTGTCAATTCTGAACAAATTAAAATTATCAGTTGCGTTATGAAATATATTAAATTGTTACAATGAAGATTTTTAGCCTTAAAAATGAAGTAACAGCCGGTGAGATGGCTCAGCGGCTTAAGCCCCTTCCCGGCAAGCGCAAGGGCCCGAGTTCGACTCCCGGAACCCACATACGAAAAAGGGGCCAGTGATATCGCTCAGCGGCATGGGTGCCTCCTGGTGCGCGAGGTCCTGAGGTCGACACCCCGGTACCCACAAAAAAAAAAAATGAAGTAACAGAGAAGGTTGAAATCAATCTATTTGTGATGCTGAAAAGGAATCAGTATATAATTTTATAAATAAGTGCATAATAACTTTGATTAAAAAGAGCAAGATAGAAAATAGTAATTAAGGTCGTACTTTATTTTCTCTGTCATTAAATCAATTGTGGTACAGTCAGTATTATCAAAAAAAGTAATGCAATATTTTAATTAATGTATTCAATTTTGCATTATAAAATACATGAGGTATGAAAATATAGGAATTGATTTTAAAAGTAGTACCAGTACGTATGGCAATGTCTGATGCATATATTGATGATGGGAATACAGATATACAATATATTCCTCAGTGCAATTTATTAAATTAAACTTATTAAAGTGTTTTCAGGAAGTCAAGATAACCACCTTTGAAACCATGGAAAAAATATTTTGGGAATTACTTCAAAAAGAAAGCAGAGTCAGGAAGATGTGCTTTATCAAGTCCAGTAACAGAATGCATTCAGTGGAAAATAAGGGGATGAAGATAGAAATATGAAAGTTATTGAGTAAGGCATGTAGATTTGATGCAAAGTCAATGTGTCATATGTTATTGGTTCACATAGAAGGTCATGAATGTAATAAAAAATAAAATTTTTGATATATGTTATTTTTATAAAATTAAATTCTTTTTTTATGACCTGGTCCTTAGCCAAGACAAAAATTTTTAATGACTTGGAGGATGTATATTTAAGTAAGAAATAAAACCTTCATACACAGACATATAGATTGAAATTGAAATATAACATATAGATAGAAATTGAAACAGAAATTTACTAAAAATTGTTAAATATATGTACTTATCTGAAACTGAAATTTCAATTTTCTTATCATAGAGACAAAGTAAAATAATCATAAAAATATATTCTGCACTGTTAAAATTAATTCAGGGCAAATACAAAAATAGGATTAAGAAGGTTAATAAGTTGCCTATTGAGGAAGGAAATAAAAAATTATCAGTAATTTAGAAGTTAAGACTTAAGGAGAATTTCAGGTAGATAATGTAGTACACAATTAAAGACAAAAAATGAAATATGTAGTTACACACAAATATACACATACACATTCACATTACTACAGTCTTTGAGAAGAAAATATTGTTATTTGAAAGAAAATATGGAACCCAAATTTTCTTTTGATTTTCTTATTTTCAATTTTAAGTGATAAATGAAATTATTATCAAACATTGTTTTATAAGTGAGCTAATAGCACATTAAATATAGTTTTCAATATCATAAAAATATATTTGATTCAACTGTGATTGAAGAGCAATTGTTTTTCATCTCACATTATATTGTGGTTATAAATGTAGATTTTAATCTGCATAAAATGACACATTAAGCAGATGAGCAATACCTCACTTCATTGTAAAATACTGAAAAAAAATTTATATTTAAATCAAGATTAATAAGAAATAAAATCACAACTGATGTCTATCCTGGCATAATGAAACTTACATTGTAATGCTCATGTAAATAGGCCAGGAAATAAAACACAATAAAACAGCCTCAATCTTTCTTTTCTTTTCTTTTTCAAAATTATATTTTGAGATAATATTGTATGTCCGATTTGTAGTGGTGAGAAGTAAGATCCCCTAGAAAAGAACAGAGAATCAGTGGAATGTAAAATATCTAATTTATTCTTGATTTATCTTGGAATGATTTTTATAGTTAAAATCATTGATATAATTCTGTGGAAAGCTATCTGAATTATATTTCTTATTAAATATAAGTGTAACAGAAAATGGTCCCCACCAGTCAGTTTGCTTCACTTCCTTAGTTGTCCAGGTAATATTTTCTGTTCCAGTTCCAGTTGCATCTGGTCTCTTAGAAATGTCTGGTGACTGTGATGCATAGTTGTTCACTATAATGCATATTGTAAGAACAAATCCCCAATTGACAAGCCAATGTGCCTCTACTTCCTGCTTGCTTAACCCATATAGGCTCTAGACCACCAGATATTGGGGCCTGATATTTTGGGAGTGATCCCAATCAGTGCTCATTGATGTAAAATAAATCTGCCTCCAAATGCTGGGTGTTGTCTTGGTGTTTCTGTTAGCCATTGAATCAGGTGCATTGGCCGGGAAGACTGAGTGTGCTGATCTCTTTTGTCACTGGTCGTGGCCCTCATGGATGGAGCAAGGATCTCTCCAGGTCTCAATAGGAAGGTGTGCCCTCAAGATTTCTCAAGTCCCCTGAGACGTCTGGAGGAGGATTCCTCACTTCCCTCTTTAGCAGCTCACATCAAAGTGAAGAGGGCATAGTCTGTCTATCTGTCTGCCTGCCTGCCTGATTCTGGTAAGGCCCCCAGGGGTACCCCACTTAGTCTGTCTGTCAGTCCTGCTCAGCTCCAGAAGAGGGAGTCTGATCCACTCCTGTTAGTCAGGACCACACTCAAGGGAAGGTGGTGGCAGTATTTAACCTCTCAGTGACTGCTGAATGAATATGTGAGTGAGTGGAATGGACATCATAAGCAATAGTTTTCTCCACCCATGATGCACTGGTTGTGGTAACTGATTGGTCTCTCACCAGCAGTTCTGTGTAGATCAACTTATGGCATAACAGAGGCCTCACATCCTCCTTAGCTAAGTCATGCCTAAGTCCTTGAAAAGGGTGTGGTGAGATAGGATTCTGAATGGTGTCTCTCTCTCTCTGAGGGGAACCCACACTTTCTCTGTTGTCCCCTTATTCAAGAGAACAGAACACACAGGTAAGAAGTCAGAGATGGGAATCCATTAGTCAAAACCCGTAGTCCCTGACTACATAAAAAAATGATTTTATGGTGTTAAAAATGAAACCTAACCACTCTCTGCATTTCAAAGATAAAAAGGAAAAAGAGGCCCGTTCTTACTGAGAATTCTGCCTTGACAACCTCATAAGCTGCTACAGTTGCTGCCAACACCTATATCTTCACTTCCTGCTCCTGACTTGTCTACTTCCAGTCAATTTTGTTCCAGCTAGCCATTGCCTGCATTTGGCCATAGAGGCCCTCCCCCCTAAACTTCTACTTCAGGGCTATGCCTATACTCGTCAGATGGTGTATTCTAATGATCTGAGATGACTGTAAATAATTCCTTCTGAGTACCACATTTTAAGTGAGGAAAAATTGGACTCTCAACACTGACAAATGAGTTGTGCCCCATTGGGCCTGAATAGATAGGACAGGCTGAGCTCTATCCATTTGGGCCCCCAAGAACCTACTATCACTGCAAAAGTCAGGGGCAAACCTGTGGCATTTGTGGCAGACAATGATACAAAACTCTCTGCCTTCAAATGTTTCCTCTGTCAAAATGTTACCATCACAGGTATAACTGGGGCTCTTGCCTCTTGCCCCTTCTGCCAGACATAAACGTACAGCCTGGAAGGACATCTCCTTTGCACCAAGCCAGTCAGCCTCCCTCTCATTTAACCCTGCACTTGCAACTTTGACTGTTCCTTGAGAGAAAGATGGCACCTGAATCAGCCTGAGACAGATAACCGTAATCCTGAAGTTCTAAAAATCTCCTCCAGGAGGTATAAAGACTTACCTCTGGGCCTGGCCATCAACTGTGTAGCCTCACCATGACCCCTATTGCTGTCAGATATCACAGAAAGCACAAACAGGCATCCAGCCATACCACAGCCTGATAGTCTGTTAATCACCTTGGGCAAGATCTCCATGCCATCAACAACACAGCCTGCTTGTAAAGCCAGTTTAAGATTTCCAAGCTGCCAATGCCACCATGATTGCCCTCTATATACATTCCCTCAGTCTTCTGCCATGCATAGCTTGCTGGTACACCTGCCTGGGCCTAAATTAATGCATTCTTCTGCTTTCAGTTGGCTCATGTCAGCCAGCCTTTCTTCACCAAGGCCCCATTTGTGGACTCAAAAGCCAACTGATCTGGACTCCACCTCCCCGAGGTTGAAAAATTTGTTTCCTCTTTGAAAAAGCACCTGTGACTAATGACACTCAAACTGCCTGCTGGAAGGACACAAAAGCTCTGCTACAGTATCAGACAGAAACTGGTTACAAGAAAGAAACTGCAAGTTTCTTCGAGTTGCTGTCTTCTATAAAATCTGGATCCTTGAATTCACAAAAACAATGATGCTTACTCAGACTGTCAGCCCCTGGGAGTGCCAGTGGCCTACCTGTGCAAATACTTAGATCTGGTTGTTAAGGGCTGCCTCACCCCTTTGGCTCTGTGCTCTAACAGCCACTTTCCTTGTGATCAAGAAAGCTGACAAGCTCAGCTTAGGCTGATACCTAACTGTCCAGGTTCCACATGCTGTACAGGGAAGAACTATTCTAAAAATGGACATCCTCACAGATGCTGAGTACACCCTGTTTATGGATGGAAATGGCTCTGTTAAAAGTGATGTCTGACAGGCTAAATATGCTGTGGTTACCTTGGACAAAACTATTTTTGCCAAAACTTTTCTGCAGGGGTGATCTGCACAGAAAACTGCTTCCTGCTGCTGTTTGGAAACCTGCCACCTACAACACAAAATAATCTAGTCTAGAGACCTAAGCCCCCTCTGGGGATCTGATTGACTGAAACATCAGTCCCAACCACCAGATCTGCCCTCACCATATGTTCTACAGGCTCAAGCTGGTGCACTGGCACTTGTACCCCTGCAGCCAGCTCAGGCTTTAGCATCTGTGTCACCATCCCTGACCTCCCATTCCCTACCCATACTGAAAAACAATAAACATTTGTAGGGTCCTGCTGTAAAAAATAATCCCTAGGCATGTTTTCCCCTTGATCATTGGCAATGACTATAGGCCCGCATTTGTAGCAGAGGCAACACATAAACTAAATTTTATAAAACTACATACAACATATAGGCCACACAGCTTTAGAAAAGTTAAAATATAGCTTATAGCTCACATATATAACCCAGGTACCTATTAACTACCTCTACAAGTTTCAGAAGACCAGGCTTAGATCAGCTGAAAAAATTTACCTGAATAGCTCCTCCAAGGATCATTCTGAAGATACAGTGCACTGAAATCCCTTCTCTGGTCACTCTGGACACTGACAAGTCCACACATGGCTGAATACCATGGACACTCTCCACAGGATTGCTCCATACCTATTCCCCTTGATTTTTGTGTCTTTTCAAGATGCTTACCCCAGTCCTTGATTCCCTGAATCCTGCTAGCTATAATTTTTATTAACTGACCTGGATTCTGCTTACCCAGTTCTTGCTTCCCTGCCCCTTGCTTGCTGAGTTTTTTTGCCTTAAACTCTATGGACAGTTTTCCCAAAATAATAGCCCAATCAATGAAACACTTGACAAAGATTTACTCCTAGATCAGATTAACTCCCTCACTACCTTGCCAGAGTAATGTTAAAGAACAGATAGGACTAAATTATGCCCTTCCTAAAAACAATTTAGGAAAAACCTACAATAAGACAATCTTGGGACTAGGGCTCATCCTAGGATCACTGACAACCCTAATGTTATTGCTTAAATTTGGGCCTTGCCTCAAAAGATCACATGGAAAATGCCCAGCAAAGATTTGCTGGGGAAACTAAAAAGGGGAGTAAATGTAACAGAAAATGGCCCCCCCCAGCCAGTATACCTTAGTTTCTTTGTTGCCCAGGTAATAGTTCCTATTCCAGTTCCAGATGCTTCTGGTCTCCTAGAAATATCTGGCCACTGTGATGCATAGCTGGTTACTATGATGCACATTGTATTAACCAATCTCCAATTGACAAGCCATTCTGCCTCCATACTTCCTGCTTGCTTATCCTATGTAGGACCTAGATCACCATTGATCAGGACCTGATAATTTTGAGTGATACCAATCAGTTCCTGTCAACATAAAATAAATCTGCCTCCAAATCCTGGCTGTCATTTCAGTTTTTCTGCTTGCTATGGCATAAGGAGTGTAAAATATATCTTCTATAATAAATAATAATGCATAAATACATGGATCTTGAGTTTTATATACCTACATTATATTCTATTTTATTTATATTTGTAATGTAACATTTAAATTCCATAAATACTATTGTGTACATATGTGAAATATTCCCAAGTGATATCACTATTTAATAAATCTGAGTCTTTTCTTATTCATAATGGAAATGATGTCATGTGCTACATAAACAATATCACTGAGCTGTGAAATCTCCTTACATATTTATGACAATCACAAAGGAGATGTCATTAGAAAGATACATATCCTTTTCTATATACACAATATATTTATATTCACTACAGACAAATATTTTCTATTTTTACTAAAACTAAATACTTTCATATTACGAATAAAATATCCTTCTTCTTTTTCATTTATTATTAAACTTCCACATTGTTATCAATGTGTGATTTTGTCAATTTGAGAATTTTAATTTAGAGACTCTTAACTACACTTTTATTTGCAATAGATAGTGCAAAATAAGAAGTAATGGTTCAAAGGGAAAATGGAATTGGGGGAGCGTGGAGGGGAAAAGAAAAGAATGAGAAATTCAAGGATAAAATGTAAAAAAATTTGTGAATAAGGAGGTGAAGAGGGGTTGAAGAGTGAGGAGAAGAATGTGAAAAAAGGAACTTAGATATATCATGTACAGGTACATATTCCCTATGTTGAATGTGATCATTACCCATATCTAAATTATACCAATAAACTTTATTATAAAAGAAAAGAGAGAAGCATAACTAAATTGGCTCAGTAATTCTATATCCAATGATGTGAAGAATCCACCCTAGTTCAGCTAACCACCTAGATGTCAGAAAGGGGAAATGAGGAATGACATATCTGCATCTGTTTCTTCAAAGGACATCCAGTTTTTGCCCTCATCTTCACTTTCTCCTGGCTTCCAGCAAAATATTTTCAGCTTCCGGTGCAGATCCTTTGGCCTTCCTCCACAGACTCTTCAGCGTTCCATGGCAGACCCATGGACTTCCTGATAGACACTCACATGGGGCAGTACTGTGAGGTCCAGAATCCTTAGGTCTCCATTGTGCAGACAGACCTTCTGCACTCTTCCTCATCTGACTCTGTGGGTTGCCATAGTAAGGTGATACTCTAAATTCTTATCCATTTCTATATCTTGTGTTGTATCTGTTTCTGTAGTAAAAAACTGACTGACACATACATCATGACTCATTTTTACATTTATTTATCTGTGATTCATTAAGTATTATCTGTAAACTGAATGATACTGTTAGAAAATAGATTTTATTTTGCCTTTGGGAATTTGAGATTTTCACATTCAGAAATGCTAAGACATTTAATTCCTGGGAATACACAATATATTTGTGACAGGTTTGGTACATTATATTTGACTTAATATTCTTCTGTATTTTTCTTTGTTTCTAAGTATGAAGTAGAAAAGGGAAGTTGAGTTGTTCAGATTTGGTCTATTGCCCATATTAGGATTTAAATTTAATTTTGATTTGTATTGCTTCAAAATAATAAAAATTCTTAATATTCTGATGAGTGCTTTTGAACTTAAAATACCTTTTTACATTAGTGTAATAATGCATTTCCATATAATATCATGATAAAAAATCAACTGTACTATTTAATTTTGTAGAACAATTAGTAACTATGAAACCTCTATCCTCAAATAATGATCAAAAACCTCTTTAGGGCATAATTAAATAAGAAAATTTTAACATGATCTAAAAGTTTAAGGATATTATGATTATTAATTTTATGTAATGATAAAACTGACTATGCTATTTCAAATACCTTATTTTAATTCCTAAAATATTTATAAATCAATTGATACTTTGCTTTCAATTTTTTCATAAAGACTTATGAGAAGCTAGGTAAAGTTAAAGAAAAAAATTGCACTGTTGCTGGGATGTGTTGATAAGGCCTCATTATACCAGATTCTTTTTCATTTTTTTATTACCTATCATAGAATTAATGCACTGCTAACCCTAATAAAGTAATAAAATTCAACTCTAAGAATTCTACTGTTTTTCTATGTTTTTCTCTAAGTACTCCCTCTTCTTAGTGCTTCTGGAAAATGCATCAGTACTGCAGCAAACTACTACTTCTTCCAAGACTTAAAAGAGTACACATATCAATATGAAATTTTTTTAAAGAACGTGAGCATTTATCATGGTTTAAAAATATCCTTGCTATTTATCATGAGTATTTTCCAATTCAAAGAACTGGAAGCAAATGTGCATACAATGGGTATGTCTCATTCTCACCATTTTCATGAACTAAGAAAAAAATATGCTATATATTCTCTACCATATGTCAAAGCTAAAAGTCAATCTGCATGTTGAATATTGATTTACAGACAGTGGGAAGAGTGAAATAGAATAGAGATTGGATAATGGGACCTTTTGATAAGAATTAGTTCTACTGTTTCATAGTAGCACATTTGGGGACTGTAGATCATTGTAACTTATTGTATATTTTAAGATGAAGTAGAGTAGAAGGGAGGAGATCAAAGGCTCCAAACATGAAGAAACAATAAAGGTATAGAAATGCTAGCTAATATTCTTTTTAATTTTTCTATGTATGAAATCAATAAAAGTCATATAAAGAGGCTATGTGCATGTCAAGAGAAGCTAGAGATAGAAAAATAGAGGTGGACAGAGAGGAAGAAGTGAATGTATAGATGATAGACAGGACAGATTAAAAGAATTGAAAAAGGGAAAATGGTATGAAGAACAGCTTTAAAACAATCCAATTATTGTTTTTATTTTTTGACAATTTAAAAAAGAGTTTAGGAAGATAATGTATGCACATTGTATAAAAAGACCAGTGAATTAAGAGGATATATATATATATATATATATATATATATATATATATATCCTAAAATTATAAATTAAAATGCAAAGAAATACCTGACTGCATCTCTTTCATACTAAATGCAGAAACAATGTGGACTATGTGGTGATCACTTGTGGTAACTTCCTGTTTGGCATTCCATCAGCACTTCTCATCAGCACTTCTCAAACATTTCAATCTAGTTTTTTTCACCTGATTCAAAGTAATTTTGTAATATATTCCCTTTAGTTTTATTAGGTTATATATATGTTAGTAATATCTACAATTCTTTTCGTAATTTGTTCTTTCTACCAGACATTAACTGTGAGTCTCTCATAACTGAAATGATGTTACTAATGTTGCTATGTTTACTTTTGTCATAACCATAATTGTCTGAAACCTAGAGGAGTAATAAATGTTAGAAAATAGACAAAATTGTGTTTTATTTATTTGTTTATTCTAAAGCTTATTTGATTGGAGAAAAAACTTATTATCATCAGTTTATAATATGAGCATTTGTTTCTGAAAGTAACATATATATAATTTCTTAGAATGATGTATGTGCATATTTAAATTAAAATAAAAATTGAAAAATATTTGGTTAAAAATTAAAGCATCTGTTTGTATGTGCATGGATAAAACAATTAGCAAAGGATATTTACATTTATTCATATATAAATATATCTTTCTAATTATCTCCTTTTTAAAAAATATTTTATGTTATCATTAAAAACTTTCACATCGACTATTTCATAGTTTTAGTTATGTCTGTTCGATTGGTTAAATAAATTCCAGTGATTCTTCCAATGTCATTTAAGTAAATATCCATTTGATTCTTCTAATATTTAAATAATCCAGTCACAGTCAACCTCCATTTCACCATTTAGTTTCCTGTCCTTATTTCACACATGGCATAAAAGAAAGATGTTTGTTATACTGTTGTGTATTTTTCATCCTCTTTTTATCTAAAATTAATCTCCATTCTTTCAAATGTACTTACCTGTGTATTCCTGATTTTAAAGTTTCCTTTACTATTTAATTTTTATTTGTAACATTTGAACACCAAACCAGTATTAAAATAACACTTAGAGAGGATTTTCTAACAGCCAGACATTCAGAAAGTAACATTATTTCTAATTATTGCACTTATTTGCAAAACATCAACAGTACAAAAAAGTAGATATAAATAATTGCTCTCTAAACTGCTCTTAAACATTCCCCTCAGCTTGAATAAACTTTTGTTGAAATGTCACATTGTATCCAGCCTAATATATGAAATTATTATGTTAATTCAAAAAATTTAAAATAATCATTGTAAAAAATAATTTAAATAAATAAGAAAGACAGAGCCTATACCTTCTGCTCAGTATGTGTGTGGGGTGGGGAGTGAGAGGCTAACTTTCTAAGTATAGTTTATGAGCACAATGGTGTATCTACATAGCTTAACCCGCACACTGACTCCCTATGGTACTGTTTTATAATCTCAACCCAGTGATTAAAATTTATTTTTCTGTTGTTGTTGTTGTTGTTTTAACAAAAAAATGATTTCTTTTCTAATAACATTGCTAAAAATTGTCTTTCTCGATAGTTTAATCTATCCAATGCAATTTCTCACTTGCATTACAAATCATATTTAAAGCAGAAGAAAAGCAACACATTGGCAGTTGAGACATTCATTATACACAGATATAAGCCACATTAGTAAAGTCAATATTGGGTAGTAATTTTAATTTCTCAAAAGTTTTATTGAAATGTAAATAATATTTAACAAGAATGTACCTTTAATACATAAAAATCAGAGTGTATCTTCATGAATTCTTAGCTTGTCGAATTTGATTTTAGCTATGTGTTTGTCACCAGTAAGTACTTAAAAACTTAATAAGAAAGACTAACCTAATATTGACTCTCTGGTGAACCTGCACACATGGGACGAAATGGGAGGATACTGAGTACATGTAACCAATATCCAGAGATTCTCATGCTTACATTATTCTCTCACCTTTGAAAAAACTAGAAAGGATTAGAATTAGTCATTAGGCTAAAATATAAGTGCAATATTTTCAAAATTTCAAGAAAATCAATACTTTCCAGCAAGAATACTTTTTTTTTATCAGACTACAAACTTTTATGAACAATTCTCTATTTTCATCCTAACATTTTAGCAGACTTAGACAATGTTCAATATTCAGTTCATTTTAAAATAGTGTTCCAGGTATAAGAGTTAAGGTTAAATAATGATGCATCATTGTCAACAAAATTAGCCCCTCCTAGTAAATAGAAATATTTCCAGCAAATCAGCTTACTGCTGCAAATAATTTTCTATATAGTACTCCAATTCTTCATTAATATTGTTGTGTCTTCCTGATACACAGACCCCTTGAAACTTCTGTGTATGATTTCCCAAGATCTAGACATGAATATATTTTTTTAAATGTCCATTTCTCACTTACTTTCACCCTGGTCTATTGCCAAACATATTGCCCTTTTTTAAAATTTTGTTTTCTTTAAAAACACCAGCAACATTTAAAGAAAGAAATACTAGTGCTCCATCTTGATGTTGATCCTTGTTGTAATTTTTCATCTAGGAAACAAAACAAAGTCTAGCATAAATGTCAACAAAGTCCTAAAAGTCAACAAAGAAGTAATTTTAAAAAACAACAAACAATCAGACACACACACACACACACACACACACACAAGCAACTTTAATTTAAGAATACCATATTCTAAAATTTAAATTTAACAATTTGACTAATCCTGTGAACATGTGATTTAAGCAGTAGCTTGAGAGTTACATCACTTGGCTCCAAATGTTAGCAGCTTTTAACAGCAAAATTTATAAGTTTCAGAGCTGCTACTTCTTTTATTTCTCATTCCACGGTGGAAGTGAAGAGACAAAACCACATCCTTGGAAAGCTCTTCCTCTTTGCCTTTTATAACAGTGTATTTTCTTTTCTATCCTCTTCATATTTTATCTCTCTCCTGCATTTTTTAATAGAAATCAAACTTTCTCTTTTAACCATAGCCTGACTGAATTTTCTTGTACATATACTTAGAGCTGCATACCTGTTGTCACACTGCCAAATCCTAAGCTAATCACTCTTTGCAAACCCCTTTATGATTTCTAAAAATTTGTAACAATTATAGTGTGTTTTAGGTACTGTACATTCTCACAAGCATCTTACCAATCCACAATTTTCAAAACAACTATATACATCAAAGTATTTTATTAACCTAATTTTACACATGGGATAATGAAAAAAATAGAAAGTATATGTAAATTTCTCACAATCAACTAGTTTGCATGTTGATCTTGATTCTACATTTTGACTATTATTTTGTGTGTCTATATCACCAGGATCACTATAATTTTGTTATTACAAATCTTACATTCATTGTTAGAGACAATTTAATCTTAATATTTTTGATAATTTTATCTTGGGAAATATCCACCATGAATTTAATTTTTCAATGATTTGGCATGGCAATGAAAAAGTAGATGAAAATGCTTTATGAGATTTTCTCATCACTTAGAGTTACTCTGCATTTGATGATAAATTCTAATAGCCTATTTTTGAGTGACAAACTCCCATGCTCCATCACATTGCTTACATATATTCAATACATTTACAAATAATTGCACAGCACTTTTCTTTCTTTCACTTCTAAATAAAGTTTATATTATATGCTCATGCAGGATATTACTTCATTTTGTTTCATGCAAATGATAGCAAATGTTTAATAATAGTTTGCTATATAAAATCCATCAATGAATTTTATTCCAACTCATTCTTTTTCTTTTCTGTTCCTACAATGCTGAAAATCACCGATGGACAAAAATATAGCCAATTTATTCCAATACTAATTAATGCTTAGATGTAAGTGCTAAAGGTTGCATTTACGATTTATTTTTTCCTCCTTCTCTCAATTCCTATATTCCATGTATAATGATTATTTATCAAGCGCAGTGATTCTTTCCTACATCTTGGTATGTACTCTATCTTCCTGAATATCTTTTAAGAAGTTTCAGCAAAATGGAATCCTGTATATTTTAGTTTAAAAGATCTTGCAGTAAAGAATTTTCCCTAAAGCCACAATATAACCATCACTATTATCCACTTTTATGTCATCAATGTGCTGTTTTCTGATTTGTTTCTCTGCCAGAGCATTATGTTGGCAAAAGGAAAAAGAAGTGGAGTAAATTATCTTCTATGTTAACCAATGATTTTCAGCATATTGTCTGATAGAATAAATCCCTGAGAGGTGGTTGTTACTGTAAACAAAAATGTCTAATGATGATCGTACTTTGATCCTATCATTTGCCCAAAGCAATCACTTTCAGGTTTGGAAATTCATCTATCAATTTTTGTTCTAGGATTGTGAAACAACTTGTTTAGTGGCCCTCCTTCAGTGAGCAAATTGTGGATTTTAGAGATCTTTATACTTTATAATGTCACTATTTCTTTGTGGTATTATTTAGTCTACTATATTGTGATTGGATTTTTCCTTTCACTTCTTTGATAAAAGAGAACTCCACAAAGACATCATTATAAACCCAGTATTTAGAACAGGACCTCATTCAGATGATAACTCTGCAAGTACTATGAATAGACTTCTCTGACCATATTTTAAAAAGCATTTCTTCCTTCTACATCCCCATAATCCATCACCAATTGCAAAATCTTATTTGTGCATCTACCAAATAACAAATATTTTGTAAGAATCTCCAAAGATTTTAAAAATGCATTTATATATTTATGTAATGTATATAAATTATATATAAAGAGAGATACACACTATATAAATGCTCAATAGATTAATTATTTTTATGCTCATATATTTAGTTTCACACATCATAATTAAATATTTTTTCATAACCCCTGGGTTTCTGGATATCTTATATAAATGGAGTCATACAATATTTAATCTTTTTTGTATGAGTTCTTTCATTTACCATGTTTTTAAGGTTAACCTATGCTGGGTCATGTAACAGTAGTTTCTTCCTTCTGTGTGGACTGTCGACATGCTGTTTTATGAATATACTGTATTTTATTTATTCCTGTATCAGAATACAGACCTTTCATATATTTCCAAATTTTGTCCACTATAAATGCTATTGACATCAATGTTTTTGTTTATGTGTATATATAACACAAATTATATCTATATATCTATATCTATATCTATCTATCTATATTTCACTACTCTTGGGTGATTTTCAAGAAGTGGAATTGTTGGGACTTATGATAAATCTATATTTAAACTTTTGAGGGACTGCCAAATGATTTCCTCCTGGAAATTAACTATCTGGCTCCTCCATCAAGCAAAAGTATGATGGAGCACGGTTGTGACTATGGAAGAAAGACAAAATCTTCTATGATTTTACAAGATGTACCTGAGAATATCATCTTTCTGCAATATATGTATTCGTTAATTGAATATAGTGATGAGCAATGGCATGGTCACTTATTTCTTGAATTGACTTATGGATTTATTTATTTATTTTTGTGGGTACTGGGGGTCGACCTCAGACCTCATGTGCCAGCAGGCACCTGTGCCACTGAGCGATATCACCAGTCTTTTTCTCATATGTGTGTTCTGGGAGTCAAACTCGGGCCCTTGCGCTTGCCAAGCAGGCACTTACAATGCTGAGCCATCTCACCAGCTAACTTATGCATTGATATCATCCTAGAAGCAACTTTCATTATTCCTGTTGTAATCTTGTATTCTGAAGATAAAGCATCAGCTCTACAGTGTTACTGGTATTATGGGGTCTGGGATAAAATCAAGCAGAAAAATCATACAAGCCATTGTTGTTAGCTCTTCAACTTTCCTTCATGTGTATTTTTTTTTTTTTTTGTGGGTACCGGGGGGTCGACCTCAGGACCTCGCGCGCCAGCAGGCGCCCGTGCCGCTGAGCGATATCACCGGCCCCTTTTTCGTATGTGGGTTCCGGGAGTCGAACTCGGGCCCTCGCGCTTGCCGGGCAGGCGCTTAAGCCGCTGAGCCATCTCACCGGCCCCCTTCATGTGTATTTTGATCATGCATTTAAAGAACACAAATTTCAATGTTTACCAGAAGAAATACTATCACTGAGATCAATGAAGTGAATCTCATCTGTGTAGCAGACAGCTCACTTGTAGCATATTTTTCTTTGTTCATTTTGTTTTGACTATAAGATCTATCTTTTTTTCTCTCACTCCTGCACAATGGATATGATTCTAAAGAAATTTACTAGAAAGTAATGAAAATAATATTCACAACAGATTGCTGGCACAAATTTCTTCCAAATCCATGGAAGAATGTCTAGGATTTTCTTCTTTGGAATTTTTTTCCATTTTAATAATAAATTATACCAGTAACTGTTTCCATAAAACAATGAAATATTTCTGAACTTCAAAGTAAATCAATCCTTTATTCTAGCACTGACCTCAAACTCTAGTTTTAGTATCCATGGTATTTATTTATATACATGCAGTGACTTAGTGCATGAATATAACTGCTTTACAACTATTTGTATTTCCTGTTCTAGATTTACCATTGTAAAACCTAGAATTCATAATGCTGTTTAGAAGAGATTACCAATGAGAAATTTAAGGTTTTTATTATTATTTGAGGCTACTCTGTTCAGAATATTAGTATAAGAAATTAAAAAATTAGTCTTCCATCATTACCAAACAAAGAGAGATTCCCTTAAAGTCCATATAAAACAAGTGCCTGAGAAGAATCTCCAGATTTTGTATACAAGGAGAGATTGGAGTGAGACAAATAACCTAGATATTCTTATTATCCTGGATGACCCTCATTATTATTTCCATTTTTGTGATTATAAGCAAATTTAACACTGTTTTAAATTGTTGCTATAAAAGCAATCTATTGTCTCACCAAGGAGAGCGAAATTTCAATGAGCAGCTCAGAGTCATTGAGTTCACCAGTTTAAATTATTCATCCAATAAGTGTGCTGGTCAAGAAAACCACTAAAAATAAAGATAATATCCTTGTTAGCATCCCATATTGTATCAAAATAGAAAAATTTAGAAAAGCTTTTCAAGACTAGGATGAGTGATTATGAAGAAAGGTACTGGTTTTAATTTTTTTAACTTCCCTAGCTCTAATTTACTTGGATTTACAGTTTTGGTTTCAAATATAAATTTATGAGATGATATAAAGCAAATTACACTTGTCACATTTCAAAGTAAACCAGTCATAGTTCCTTCTTTACTATGAAAAATGTATTCAAGAAGTGTTGGTTTAATCATTTGTTTCCTGATTGAAATGTATGCATATTATTTGTTACCATATTAATACATAATCTTCATATTTCCACTGATGAAAAAAGTCATTGCAGATTCCACTAATGAGTTTTCTCTGGGGTAACCAGGCCTTCCATATTTCATAAGCAATAATATTGAAGGTTGTACTAAGGATTAAATGAGTAATCTTAGGAACTTCCCATAGAGTTTATAAGGTCATGTGCAGAATAGTTTAGCTGCAGATGTGACATGATTGAAATAACATATTAATGAAGTGTATATGCAAGAGATTGTATAACCTGGATTTTTGAAAATAGTCAAGGTACGCCTTTTATATGATTTTTTACCAAGAATGAACCGAGAGAAAATTAATAGTAACAGTTTTTTTTCTTACCAAAATACTATCTTATTTTCATGCAAAAGCACAAAATGTATAAACCAGCAGTAGAAGAAATAGAGAATGAATATGTTTCCTCAGCAGATTGTCCAAAATTTACATTTTCTAATGGAGTTTAATGTGGAACATCAGCAGCTTTTTAAGTACCACAGAATAACTGCAAAAAATGAGCAAAACTGAAGATAAAACAGAAAAAAACATAAAGTACTAGTTTAAATTTAGCATGAGAAATTTAACACATCATAGTGGACAATAAAGAAAATAAAACATCATATTTTATATCTCATGAAATCTTGTCTTCTAGGGATGATATATGGAGTGGAAATGCCAATTACTTGTTCCATACTACATCCTCTATAGTCCAATCAATCAGTTGATCATAAACTTGTGATGCTGCTGCTTTGTAGCAGAGCAAAAATAGTTAATTTGGCAATTATGCTACTGCAAAGCAGCTGTGATCACCACCTCCTGAGCAATGAAAATACTTCCTCCCAGAGTTGTATAAAACTTTCATGTGGAAAACTACAAAAAAGCTAAATATGCATATTTCATAATTTACTGGGATATATTTTTCATCATACTGTTACATTCTGCAACTCAGCAAGAATAAATACTACATCCTGGGAATCTTCCCCTTAAAAACTGTGTTACAGCAGTCTAGAACAGAGTATACCTTTATATAATCAATACAATCATTTGAGTTTAAGTGTCAATACTGGGAAGAAAAGGAAAGGAAAATATAGTTGATCAAAGAACTCCATAAAGTTTATCTCCACATCCTCTCAGTGTTTATACATTTTATTTTAATTAACATAGAATTTTCATACTCTCAATGAAGTTACAAAAGATTATTTTTAATCTAGAGTATTAAAGTATTGTTTATATTTGAATTCTAGCACACATATATTAAGAATATTGGTGCAATATTATGGTTTTCAGAAAGTAAATTTGTAAATAATTGCTACTTATATAAATTGCAATGTGGAAATAACTAAGCATAATTACAGTGAATGATAACCAAGGATACTTATCTAAATTTTAAATTGAGATGTTAGTAAAAATAGTGCTGTCTCCAAAAGAATATTCTGTTAAATAATTTAACCACTTGTTCTTCAAAATATTTCCTTTGCTTTAACAAATTCCTACATAATAACTCAAAATTATTTAAAGATCTGTTAAAGTCAGCTTTATATCTCTTTCATCATACAATTTTGGAAATAATAGACGAATCAAAATACATGTGGAGAAAGCAAAGTCTGAGCTTTAAAGTGATTTAAAATTTTAGATAATTTTTGTTATTGTTATAAGACTGTGCTTTCAGGAATCTCTACATAAATATCCTACTTCTGAAAATATAAATATGTTAGAAGAATGTGAAGATTTCAAATGCTTAAATCAATTTTGCAGGCTATGATAATACTGACCATTTTGTGAACACTCAGGATAGGATCCAATCATGTTAAAATTCACCCGTATGGTTTATCACAATGAAATTTTTATAAATAAAATAAATCAGAAAAATTTACTGAGTATTATGACACAAGTTTAAGAATATCACAAAAGTAGGAGAAAACTGGTCCAATTCACAATATGTATGGGTTCAAATTCTGCATCTGAATATACTCTAAGTTCTGCCAACAACATTACAGTACTGATGCTCTCTGAGCTTTTCTACTGGTCACTCAAATAGGGTCCTTTTTTTACAGTTTTGAAAGCCATGAAAAATTACATTTTGCCCCAGAACATAAGACAGATCTATTTAGATCCCTTGATGATTTACTCCTAAAAATAAACCACCTTCTTTTTTGTATCTTCATCAAAAATTTCCACATCTTTAAGTGCCATGATTCAATCACATATCGTGAATTTTCCCAGGATTCTGTTCCTTCTGTTGTGCCATCTTTTACTGGCATTCTGAAACCTGCCTTGAAGTACTCTCTGCACAGGGAAATATAACCAACTATGCCACATGTTTCAAAGAATCACAACATAAACACTTTATTTATCTTATTAACATACATTTAACTAGTCATATTATTTCTTACATAGGTAAAATAGAGAACCTTTTGAAAGAAAATTCTTTCTGGAACAGAAATAAAATTCTCATGTTCCCTTATAGCACTAGTCCCATGTGGATAACTGTGTTCCCTTTATCTATAGACTGCACTCTGGAATTCTATATGTATTACTTCAACTTACACACTTAAAATCCTTCCTGCAAGACTGCTGCATATCTTAAGACACTTCAAACACAATACATTAAAAATTCAACTCATTCTCTCATCCCTTATTAATGAGTACGTTCTTTCCATAGGTTTTCTAGCCATAGGTGGAATAACCACTGAACGAGTTATTTAGACAAGAAAAATCAGAGTTTCCTCATCCCACAAAATCTAAATTACTAATTATTACCACTTCTGTGTTTACTTTCCATTAAACACAGTGTTTAATATTTGTATATTTAATCTGTGCTAATTTTAGACATTTATTTATGACAGTAATTTTTGCAATTTTGTTTAATCCAACCTCTCCATCTTCCATTTGGACCATTTCTTTTAATCCCTAAATAAGTTCATAGAGAATTAGTTAAAATTATAGCTTCAACAAGCATTATTTAGCCCCAATCTCCTGCAGAATATATCTAATTCACCTTAGGCTTTTAAATTAGAACTTTACATGTCTAGTACCAAATAAGAGCCTCAGCTCTAGTCCTATTTTCATCTTCTATATTTCATGAGCTAGTCAAACATGCTGTTTTCCTCAACATGGTGCCTCAGCTCACACTGCTTTTCCCGATAGAAACACGCCTGTCTCTCTTCTTCTTTTCATCTCATTTTTCTTTTTTCAATTTTGTGAAGCTTTCTCTTGTTCCTCCTGTTCTTTTATCATAGATTGATTGGGTTATTACTTTCATCCTTTCACTCTACCCACAGTAAGATTTTAATTAAATGTTTACTTAATTTTAATAAAATTTCTATTACAGGTTTTGATATAATTTGCTTTCAGAACCCTACAAGAACCACCAAATGCACTTCCTTCATCATCAGATGTACAAAACATAATTCTTACTCAAACTTTGTAGAGAATCTGCATTTTATTTGGACATTGAATACCCTACAATTTTGTGATCGTCTACATTTGCTAAAATGTCATAACATTTATAAACCAAATATTAATAATCCTATAGGTTATAAAACATTTATTGAGCTAACTGTATCAGTGTATCATTAATGTCTTTAATCAATATTATGTTCTGAAGACTATCCAGATAATTCACATATTTTAGGGTAATGTTTGAAGAGGTTACAGCATCCCTCAGATATGACTGTACATGTATGCCTTGGAGTGTAGCTCAGGGGTAGAGCGTATGCTTAGCATATATGAAGATCTATGTTCAATTTCCAGAAATCTCTAAAGAAAAATCCAATAAAAAAGGAAGAAAAGACACTGGACATGCACATTTTCTATATCATATGAATGTGAGCTACTGTATTTCCAAATAACTTTTCTAACTGGGTGTGATTGTTGATTGTGTCAACTTTAGTAAGAGTAGCTCAAATATATTGGTTCAGCAATTCCACACCTTGGGGTGTGAAAGACCCACCCTATGGGAGTTTGTAGCCTGGGTGGTATAAAGGGGAAATGAAGGACATATCTGTTTGTGTTTCTTCAGAGAAGCTCCAATCTTCCCCTTCACCTTGGATGCCATCTCCTGGATTCCAGTGCAGAATCTTCAGCTTTTGGTATAGATCCTTCAGCTTTCCAGCTTAGACTCTTCAGGCTTTCATTACAGACTCATCAATCTCCTGTTATGGACTCCCATGGTACCCTCACTACAGTGAGGTCCAGACTTTGAACTGAATCCTTTGGTCTCCAGTGTGCAGACAGACCCTCTTCACTCTTCCTTATCTAACTCTGTGGGTGGCTATTGTAAGTGAATCTTGTAAATTCTTATGTATTTGTATATTGCATTATATCTGTTATATTGTATTTACATTATACGTATTTCTCTAGCAAATACTGACTGCTATGCTGCAGAAGAACATAAAATATTTTAATATTAAGAACAGTTACCATGCAACTTCATCCATATAGAAATGTAATAAAGTTATCCGACATAGTATGACAGGTTAGAAGAAATATATGAATATCTAGGTACAGGAGAGATGTAAAATTCCATATAGACATGATTAGGAAAGAACATCTCCATGTCTTGTATAAATCAGAAAAATTAAGGAGTAAACAAAGAATATTGAAAACTAAAAGAGAAGTGCCAGACACTTATAAAGTCAAGTCAAGAAAAACAGCAGATTACTCAGCAGAAATACTATAGGACAGAAAGGAATGGAATGATATATTTTAAGTCTTGAAAATAAAACTGCCAAACTAAATTACTATATCCAGCAGTTATGCTTCCAAATCAAAGATGAAATAAAGACCTTCAAAAACAAACTGAGTAAAAGAATTCATGATCACTGAAGCAAATTGATAAAAGATAATTAAAGAGTCCTACACAAAGAGATAGTAAGAAAAAAACAATCATGAGAGGAGGAAAAAATAACTTTTATAAGGAAATGAGAATTAGGAAAGAATCAAACGTGGCTTGTCAGTACAACTTGAAACTCTTAGGTGAATATAGCAGAAAGAAATAAACACAAATTATTCAAAACAACCAGAAGAAAAGCAACATAATGGCAGTATACCTTATTTGTGTTTGGTTGATCTGACCTCAGTGCATGATCACACTTTAAACCCTTTTATGTTTTATGAGTCAGACTAGCAGAGTAACATTATGATAGGGACAACTACCTACTTTTTTCTTCTTAGGATGTAACATACACATTATTTTAAACTTTAATATATTGGGACAATCTGAAAAAGAGTTTCTGGGTTTTCCATTTGTCTTTTTCTATTACAACTCTTACATTATAAGTCAGGAACCACGTGGATATTTGTATCAATAACCAAATTATATCAAATTGAATTATACATTTGCAATCTTGGGAAATGTCCAGTACCTACATCAGACATATGTAATGATGCTTTAGATTTGTATATATGAAGATAGTATCTGGTACCCAACAAACCTCAAAATGTCCATGTACTTCTTTTATTTTGAGTTTAATCACCCAAATAAGTGACTTGGTATTTTAGATATCTCTCACTATATAACAAATTATTTCAAAATTTGGGGAACAAAACAGCAATATACATTTATCAACTATATTCATTTGTTTCCATATTGTATGCATATGTGAAAATGTCACTTGTATAACCTGAATTATATAATTCATCACTTGTTAAAATAATATGAAAAAGGGCCGGTGAGACGGCTCAGCGGCTTAAGCGCCTGCCTTGCAAGCGCGAAGGCCCGAGTTCGACTCCCGGAACCCACATACGAAAAAGGGGCCGGTGATATCGCTCAGTGGCACGGGCGCCTGCTGGCGCGCGAGGTCCTGAGGTCGTCCCCCCGGTACCCACAAAAAAAAAATAATAATATGAAAAAATAAAATGAGTTTTGAGATATCTTAGTTCAATGTCTGTAGCACAACTGGTTCAATAGCTGTGGTCAACCAGTTGAAATCAAGATATAGTAATCCTACAGTTTGAGCAGGGCTGGAGGAAATGCCTCCAAAGAAGCTCACATAAATTGGTAGCAAAGTGGTGCTAGTTGCTGAAAATTGGCATCAATTACTATCCATTGAATATAACTCAGAATACTGCTTAATTTCCTCAGGGTATGCCAACATTAATTTCCTCAGGATATGCCAACATTCTTGCTCCATACTGGTGATATATGAAATAGCAAAATAGATTGATTATTCCTCTTATGGCATAGATGTTAAAGTCATGCACAAATATATCACATTCTATTCATTAGAAATAATTTTATTAAGCTCATAATCATGATAGAATAGTTTAGCTTTCTGAAGAAAAAATACAAAAATATTATGAATACATTTTAAAAGTACAGTACCCATTTCACTGACCACAGACTATATCTTACCTAGTTGAAAGTATACTCATTCCCAATATCCTCCAAACTCTCATCTTTTGTAAAGAACAAGCTTGAAGTCCAGCATCATGTCATTTTAATCAGGTTTGGGTGCAAGACAAAACTTATCAGCACTAATATCTCAGCACAGATCTTTAAGTGTAATGCTTCTCAAAAGGATGATATTTGACCCTCAAAAATAAGTTATGTTTCTTCCAACTACTACATAAAATAATCAAACATATGAACTGCTATTGGCATTTCTTTCCAAAAGAATGGGTAAGACAGAAGTCACACAGAAGTTCATATCAATGTTGAAATGTAGCCAGGCACAACTAGGCCATACTTTGACTGGGAGAGAAAGCATTAGATTTTGTTTTATTGCTCTTGGTTTTGTTTTTCTGAACTCTTTGCTCTAAACTTTATATATTCCATGTTCACTAAAGTTCTTCCATGAATTTCTCAGCATGTTTTCAATCCACGGATTGTGGGGAGGCTTAGGAATCTCATTTTTTGCTCTATGTATTCATACTATTTAGTCTGTGCTGGTCATTTTTGCTCAAGTAGCTGTCATTGCTCCTTATATTATTATTATAAAATATTTACTGTCTTATGAATTTTATTGGAATTCACTAAACTAAGCAAAATTATGGGTATAAAATTCTTTAAGATATGTCCATATACCTGCTAGAATTCATGGAAGCTGGTGTATGGCAATATCCTGAAGGATTTCCTTCAACAGGAATATTATATTTTTAATTAGCCCTTCCAGTAATCTGTTGCCTTGGATTTTTCCTGTGACCCTAGAAATGGATTTTAATGTCAACCTCTTAACTTTATCTTTAGACCACATTTTCCTGGCAGTGTCCTAGATTTGATATTTATCTATGAAGGCCCCAAATTATCCATCAGACTTTGCCTACAAATAGATGTGTGTGGGATCCTGTGTAAACTAGTTGTCAAAGGGGGAAATTTTCCAAGCAGGTTTTTCAGAGTTGGCATTTTTATGTAGATGCAAGCAAAATCAAAATGGTAGCTGGATTGAAGACTGGCACTGAGCTATCTATAAATAATGAAATACAAGAATATTTCAATGATGAATGATTTAGGTAGTGTCTTTGGCTGTGCACTTTATGCTGAAAGACAAATGAACTGAGGTTAGATGCACAGGCAGTGAAGTTGGGGGCATAGGTATGTAACAGTGGGAATGAAGTGTTAAATCTGGGTATAATATTTAACATTCAACAGAGAGTATCTATTATCAGCCAGCCATCTTATCTGGTATCACAGTTCTAGCATGATGGCTGTAGAATTGAACTGACCCCAGTATCAGGAATAGAAGCTATGCAAGAGGTCTACAATATAGACTTTTGCTTAGCAAGTTTGATAGAGTTTGCCACTGTTAAACATCAAGCATTTGGGGAAAAATAATCAATAGTGAGTCTCTATATTAAAACCAATTTTTAAAAGTTTCAAAGACCTATGGTAACTAAAATGGACATGTTTAAAAAGTTACAGTGCTTTATTTTATAGAATTTGCCAGTTATTCTTGATGTAGATCTATCTTTTCCAGAAAAAAGCCCTCAGCCAACATCATTGTCTCATATATGGTTGTCTTTTTGTTGCTTTTGAGGAATATTCCCCCAGTTCATTGCATCAGGTTAATAAAACAATTTAACTCCAAAGGAGTTGTGGGAACAGGCTCACCATTGTTCAGTCAAGGTTGCATTATATTTCACAGCACCAAGAATCTGCTAGTTGGAAAGAGCAGTGGAACAACCTGTTGATGGTACAAGTGATGGATGCACCAGCCCAGAGGAAACAATTTTTGAGGATGGGTTGTCATTTTTTAATAAATATATACAAGTTAGTGAGATAGTTGGTTCCATATTGTTAGGTAGTCTGAAATACAATAAATGAAAACAGACAGCTATGCTAATTCTCATTCTAAATGACAGAAGTGGAACATTTGTTTTGCCAGTTGAAGTGATTCTGAGTTCTCCAAAGTTTGAGCTTCTTATTCTGGAAAGGGTTAGAATAGCACCACTATTAGGAACAATGTTTGAACTTTAATCTGTGGCTAATTTCTTGTCATTTTGGATTATTTTGTACAAGGAGCAGAATACAAGAGTCACTATTTTAGAAAGTGCAATTGACTCTGTTCAGCAGAAGTTAGAAATGCTCTTTTGTGTGGAATCTGCAGTAATTTGAAGGCAGCTAAGGTGATCAACTTGGGATCTCGCTGTGCTAGTCACTTATTAATGTAAACTTGTAGGAATCCAATCTGAGAATGTAATGATTGTTAAGAGATAGACACCTCAAAACTGGAAGATGAAATAACATCATTGAGTAAGCATGAACACTAACTGGAATAGCAGCTAAAAGTGAAGTCTTTCGTGTACAGTGCAGGAATAAGAAAATGCGCACTTGCTGCTATCCCAACAACTGTAAGGGATGTATATACTACATCATATCAATCTCCCTCTATTAAATTTTCTTTGAGTAGGGGAAGTCCACTACTTTCAAGTGAATACTGCTCTCTCAGAATTATTTTGAGACTAAAATAAACTTAGCATAAGTGGTGAACTGGGACAAATATAAAAATGAGTTACCCAAATCGTCATTAATAAAGCAACTGGCAACTCAGATGCTCCACTGGCTTCCTTGGTTGTGAAGATTCTAATCCATTTTATTCCCATGGCTGCCACACTCAATGGCATAGCAAGAAAGTGGTGTAAAGACTGGGTCTTGAAGTCCAATATTAGTAATATCTGATGAGCAAGATCTACATCATAGACCATTGTACTTTTCCCTGAGAATATTTGAGGTTTGTATTATTATTTGCTTATTCAAACCTGAGTCCCTCATCCTTTATTGGATAGTCATTTGGATGGAATTTTGTACTCAGATTTTTTTCCAGTACTGTCGATTGAACTCAGAATTTTTGCACTGAGCTACAACCTCAGCCTTTAAAAAAAAAAAAAGAAACTTTCAAACAGGGTTTTTCTAAGTTAGTAAATTGCCCATGCTGGGCTCAAACTGGCTATTCTCCTCCCTTTGTCTCCAAGAGTACTGGGATTACACACATATATCCACACCTGGATTTACACAGAAGTTTCCTAAGGATGAATTTATTTCAAATATCTGAATTTCCTGCATTGTGTGGAATGAGAATGTACTAATTGCTTCATGTCTGTTTATAATACCAAAACTCATGTGTGGAGAACATAGGAGTTGAAGATTTATATTTCATCATTCAGCAAATGCTGCCAATCTACTTTCATTGGGCATTATTGTATGGGCTAGATCTATAACAAAGAGCAAACTAAACTAAAATACTTGCTATAATAGTCTTTAGAGTCTAGTGGAAATGTTAAAATGAAGATATGCTTGCACTGGCAAAACAATTTTAAATAAAAGAAAAGTAAAGCAAGTTGAGGGGACATGGTTCAAGTTTGTTAGTTAAAATAAAGTGCTCAAATGCTGACTGATTAAAATTCTCTTGTGAAGAAGGGGAATGAAGCTTTTTGACTGAAGGGGAAAGGGCTTTCTAAGCAAGTTCATGATGAAGTGATCTGATAAGTAATTTACAAGTTTTAAGGGGAACACTGGTAAAGAACAACTAGGTCACAGAGGATAATGAAGAAAACCTATAGGCTACTGCAGAGATTTTATTCTCAGAAGAGAATCTGAACATTATTGCCAAAATAAGTCAATGGCAATGTCCTAGGGCTACAATTAAAATCACTGTTCTAAAGAAAGATCTTGGGCCAGTGAGAAGGCTCAGCGGCATAAGCGCCTGCCTGGCAAGCGTGAGGTCCTGAGTTTGACTCCGAGTACCCACATATGAATAAAGGACCAGTGATATCACTCAGTGGCATGGATGCCTGCTGGCATGTGATGTCCTGAGTTTGATCCCAGGTACCGACACAAAAAATATCTTTCAACTGGAAACACTAATAAAATCAATTTGCATTGATGATTTGTAAAGGAGGTAAGTGAAGAGCTATGAAATAAGTTTAGTATTTTCTGATGTTACTATTTTAAATATTAGCTATTATATAGTACTTACTATATATGAATCTAATAACATCAGACAATATACATTCAAAAATAATGAATATCCTCCCTGTAATCATAAAATAATTAGCTAAATGGGAAGTTCTTAAGGAATTTATAAATTTCAAAAATTAAAAATACATATGTGTGTATTACAAATATGTAGCCATATGTCTAGCCATAATACTCAAATATAACTTTTGAGAATTAAAATCATGAGTATGCTTGAATGTTTGATTATTAAAAACCATATAAAATATCTTACAGCTTTCAATTGATTAATAAAAGAAATTCAAAGACAGGAAGAATAGCATTTACTTATTCAATGGATGGCAAATTTAAAATAAAGTTCAATATTTTTGTTATTTTCTCTTTTAAGAAATTTAGTTCATTTATTCTAACATAGGTTCAGATATACAAGCTCTGGAAACAGGATTGTTTATAGAATAATTTTCAATATGGTGAAGAAAATAAGTCCCTATAAAATATTAAAATAACTTATTCAAGTTCAAGAAAACTAATTTGTTCTTTAGGATATATGAATTCTGTATGTTTATCACTGTCTCTTATTTATTATTGTAACTATCTTTCCATTATTGACAACAACACATTATATTAAGCAACAACAAAAAAATACTATTAAATAAGTCACATAAAAAAGTTCACATCTTAGAGTCTCGTTGTCTTATGAAAAATACAGAAAGATACAATTTTTTTTCTTTATCAGGGATCAAACTCACTCAACCTCCCTCCAGATATTTTGGAAACACTTCCAAAATACTACTACTACTACTACTTCTTCTTCCTCTTCTTCTTCTTCTTTTTCTTCTTCTCCTTCTCCTTCTCCTGCTCCTTCTTCTTCTTCCTCCTCCTTCTCCTCCTCCTCCTCCTCCCATGGGATGATCTTTATTCCCTGACCATGATTGCTTTGCTCTCTTCTGTGTGCCTGAATTCCTCATCCTTCATGGGTAATCCTGAATATTTCTTCGTCAAGGTTTTATTCCTATTTTACTGGAGTTGTGTCCTTGATACTAAAACTTTTTTCTCTGTCCTTCTTCAGTACTCATTAGAATGGATGACACTTCATCGTGTGCTCTAGTTTTATTTAATATTTTTAACTTGTGAGATAGAATACATGTCAAGGGAAAAGAATAAGACTTACACTTTTTTGAGGTTTTCTTAATGTCTATCACATTGCTGACATGTAATAGTGTCCCATAAATATCTACCAAATAATTAAATACAATGACTTATTTGATAGCATTGGTATTATCTAACTATATAAATGTTTTGTGAAGCGTGTAAGGGGAAATGAATGAGAAAAGACACTTAAGAATTTTACAAGCATTTTAAAGGGACTAGGATACCATATATTAAATAACATTACTGAAAAGAAGAGTTAATATAGTTCTGAGAATGCTTAGTTAAATTAGCATTGTTCATTAAATCTGAATATGGATGATTTTTTAAAATTCTTTCTGTGATGTAGGAAAATATTATTTAATGTAGTATGCTATAAAACCATTTTAATATTTGATATTTTTTGTTAAATAAGTTACTAAAATAATTTGTGAGGCTACTAATAAATCTTTAACATTTTATGATTGTTTGAAATGTAGACTTTATTTCAAAGCCCTCTGAAAGATAACATCATTATTGTATCAGAATATTTAAAGCAATATATAAAAAAATTAAATCAGAATAAAACACAGCTTGATTACTAAGGGTTAAAATAGTGTAAAATCATAAAACATTTGAATTAGAAGTATGGAATAAGTTTAAAACTCAGAAAATGAAAAAATAAATTTATTCAGTTAATTCTCATGTTTATATTTATTCATTGAACATTTTAAAATAGCTATTTGTTATTGAAATAAGCATTAATGATAGACCATGAATAAGTAAACTATGTATTGTGATACTGCAAAGATATATTTTATGATGAAAATATACCTACTATCAAAAATTACTGGAGTAATATAGATTTTTAATTGCACAACACTGTTATTCAAATGCAATTTTACATTAGAAATTAGAAGCAAACACTAAAATTTGTCTCACATTTTATATATTTAAATTGTCCAGAAGCACAAAATTCCTTCATATAAACATCATGAACAGAGGTTAGGCTTGAAGTTTTTAAATTTTTAATTTGTTTCATTCCTAGTATGAACTATTATCTTATCAATTAAATGACTTGTATGTTATTTCCTTTACTGATCCATTAGTTATAATTTCCTTACAATTATTATGTAGCTTACACAAATGCATATCTTTATATTCAAAATGTAATATTTTTCCAAAATTGTGTTATCTTTTAAAATGTTATAAGTAGGACATATACTTAATCCAATAATTAAGACATTTTAGTGTCAAGTTTACATTTTTTTACTTATCACTACAATTTATTGATTTATTACAATACAGAACATCACTAAATAGATTTCCAAATATATTACTGTTGTGAGGGTTAATCTTGATTATCTATTTGATTGACATAAGGGATAATAAAGCCCTCTATGAGGAGTGTATGTGTGAGCTTGTTGGAACTAAAAGGATTGATCAAAACTTACTATTATTGTAAAAGACACACTGCCATTAATCCTCCAAAAATAATGCTCCTCAATTTAGAGACACTTATCCCATCATTCTTACCACTTTCTGAACCAGCTCTGGAAATTTTCATTCATGTAAATACCAAGTATTATGAAAAATTATGGTGAATGTTGCAACTGTGTATCATGCAATGGAAAGAACAGCTCCTAAAAATATCCTAGTGTGTCCTCATTCACCTTATGCAGCAAAAGTGTGCCATGCTATTTCTGGCTCTTCCCCCAAGTCAAAATACAAACATCTTCAATATCAATATAATTAAACATCCAGACATAAAGGCAATCACAACAGTGCAAAAAAAGACACAACAGATGAATTCCAGAACTCTTTTAGAAAGTGGAAAAAATGAGGAGATGAATGTGTTTGAATAAGTGGATATAGGTTAACCAGGATTAATGGCAATGTGTCTCTTAGTATAACATTTTTTAAACCTTCAACAAATTATCTGATCATACAACATGTATCTGGTTCCTCTCTGGTGCTCTTCCCTTGTCATCTACTTCCTGGATGCTAAGAGTTAAGTAACTTGCCTCCACAATGCATTTCAAGCATGATGTTTCTGCCTTGGAGCCAGCTAGCCATTGACTGAATTCTCTGAAACTATGAGCCAAATTAAACCTCTTAATGAATACTTTCTGTTCCATGTGTTTTTTCTGAGCAATAGGAAAACTAACTAATGCAGTTGTATACCAATAGTTGAAAAGCACACCCAATATTCTTCTTTGCAAGTAAATTCATTCATTTCATGTGGAGGGTATTTATTTAACCTGAAATATACCAGTTATAGAAAAACAAATTATATGAGCTCGTATTTTAATTTTTATAAGGTCAAACTCATAGAGGTAGAAAATAACGTTGTCGTTGACAGTGTCTGGTAGAGGGAAAAGTTGGAATGTGGTGGTCAAGTTTGTAAAGATTCAGGAATGCATAATAAATAAATTCTGGATATCTTCCATGTCTGCTGTAGTGCCTAGTGATAAGAACATAGTTTTCTATAAAGAAAACTGGTTAGGTGGGTATATTTTATGTTCAGTATTCTTACCCCACTACACACACAGACAGCTAACATGCAAATAAGAAAGATATAAGTAATAAAGGAAGATAGCAGAAATTTGGGGAGTTGAAATTTTGGTAGTTGAGAGTTGCTATATATTGATAATGATTTTTAGGTACATATGAGTATTTCCAACCTTGTTGTGTTGCATACACTATGTATAGTTTATTACCTTTCAAACTTACCTCGAGAATGTGCTTGAATAAGTTCATTCATTTAAAATGTATTCATATGACTTAGCTAACAGTCACATATTGTATATGTGTTGTTTTGTACAGAGAATATTTTTGTGAAAAGATAAATCCCTGATTTCCTTAAAGTTTATGCCTTAATGATGAGAAATTTTAAAAATATTCCTTGCATATTTTTTCAGTTTTCCTTTCATATACATTAGCTTTTTTAGTTAGAGTCCTACTATATGTAGAGAACTGGGACACATTTTGAATTTTGTTTTCTAAGATATTAATACACATTATAGAATGAAATATTGCATTAGTTGTATATGATATTGACACATTGTAATTTTTAACATGCAAACTAGTTATTGATGACTCATAAAATGAATCTATAGTTGGAAAATCTATTACATAAAACTGTGCTTTTTTGCAGTTTCATCTGTGTCTTTTATTCTGTTCCATTGACACTCAGCAATTCTATCTTTGACAAAGCAACCAAACATGTTCACTGAAATACTAATAGTCTCTTTAACAAATGGTGCTTGTAAAACTGGCTTTCCACGTACTAAAGACTAAAACTAGACCCATGCCTATCACCATGCACTAAACTAAAGTCAAAGTGGATCAATGATCTAAATATTAAAACAGAAACATGAAATCTACTGGAAGAGAAATTAGGTAGAAATCTTGAAGACATAGGTGTAGACAGAGTTCATGAACAAAACCCAGAATGCATGGGAAATACCACAAAGAATCAACAAATGGGATCTTACCATTCTAAAAAGCTATTGCACAACAAAGGAAATCACCAACATAGTGAAAATACAACCCACAGAATGGGAAAAATTTATAGCCAATTGTGCCTCAGATAAAGGACTTATATCAAGAATATATAAAATATTGAAATAAATCAGACACCCCAAATTCAAAGACCCAATCTAAAAAAGTGCATCTGAGATGCACACACAATTTTCAGATGAAGAAATTCAAATGGAAAATAAATACATGAAAAACGTTCAGGCCGGTGAGATGGCTCAGTTGTATAAGCGCCTGCCTGGCAATTGAGAGGTCTTGAATTTGACTCCTGGTACCCACATATGAAAAAAGGGCCAGTGATATCACTCAGTGGCATGGGCACCTGCTGGTGCATGAGATCATGAGTTCAACCCCTGGTACCCACAAAAAAAATTGTTCAACATCATTTGTCATCTGAGAGATGCAAATTAAAAAAAATTGATATTCCATCTCATGAGAAAGAATGGCTATCATCAAGAAATCAAGCAACAACAAATGCTGGTGGGGCTGCAGGGAAAAAGGAACCCTTCTCCACTGTTGGTGGAAGTGTGAACTGGTGCAAACATTGTGGAAGTCAGTGTGGAGATACCTTGAAACCTGGATTAGAGGTCCAATTCAGCCCATCTATTTCCCTCCTGGGTCTCTTCTCAGAAAAATAAAAACATCATAGCACAGTGATATATGTGCACCCATGTTTATAGCAGCACATTTTGCAATAGCTAAATCTTGGTAACAACACAAATGCCCATTGACTGAGGAATAGATAAAAAAGATGTTTTTTTTAATATAATGGAGTACTATTCAGCCATAAAAAGGATAAACTTTAGACTTTTATAGGTAAATGGATGCAACTTGAGATCATATTATTAAGTGAAATAAATCAGACCAACATGTGTAAACATTGTATAGTCTCATAAGTTGAGAAGATGAATGAATAAATAGTGCCCAAAATGTGTAATAAATATTATGAGTTGGGAAGAAACTGTTCAAAATAAAACAGAATCTCTCATGGGGTTAGGGGAAAGGAAGGAAGGGAAAAGAAATATATATATATGTACAAGAAGTTAAAGTATTTATTTTGCTACTTTCTCTTAGTTCATTGAAAATAAAGTTTGTATTCATATAGGACAATATCTCATGCTTATATTTTTTACCCTAACTATTGCAAAAATAAAAATATGCAGTGTATTAATTTTTGTTACTGTCCTATTATCTTGATTTGAAATTCTCTTTTATTTACTTTTTCATTCTTTTTAAAATAAAAAAGTGCTGTATCTTTGCAGATTTTCATAAGATAAATTATCTTTCCACATTTAAAGTGACTGGTTCCTTGAATTTGTAAATCATTTGGGTTTTTTAAATTTCCATCAGTTATCTTTTTTGTTTTTGTTTTTCTTGTTTTATTTCCCATTTATTATGCTTTTTTGCTTAGGTCTCAATGTCTTTCTATCAAGTAGCTATTTCATGTCCTTTCTGTGATCTGAAAATATCCTGCCTGACTTATCTCTTATTTCTCAAACAAAACAGAAACAGATAAAAATTCTTTAAACTGCTTGCCAATTTTAATAGCTTAACTAATTTTACACCCATATTTTCAGGTTTTTTCCTTTTTTTCCTTTGACAACTAAAGTGCTCATTTGGCTGATTTTCTAAGGACAATATCAAAGATTTTGTTAAATTATTTCCTTCAAAGAACAAAAGACTATTTATTATGATTTCTTTTTTCTTAACCTCTCACATTCTCCTGGATTACACTCCTTAATTTTTTCTTCCATTTCAAGTACCATCTCCTGTTAAGTTAGTGTAAAGCCAACTCCTCTTCTTATTGAATCTTTAAATTTCTATAATATGAATTCCACCTGCCCACTTCATAAAATTCTTCTTGGAAAAATCACCGATCTGTACTTTTTGCTAAGAAGTATAGGAACACTAATTACTTCAAAATATTGTCAATGATAATAACCAGGAAGGTAATGACCACATGCTACAGAGTCAGTACTAGGATAATTGAAAATAATATCGAGGAGATGGAAAATTAGAAGATACTTGCCTTTTATAAAATAACAGACAGCAATTTGACATTTTATTTCACTTCTTTTGATTTTTTTTATCTAGGACAATGTATGTTTTTGAGCATGCATGCAACTAGGATTAAACAGTCTCTTTTTATAGCAATAGGTTAAAAAAATAAAATAAATATTTTTTTCTAGACTGCAATACTACAAAGTCAGAATTATTTATGAAGTTAAACAGATTTACAATATTGGCTTTCCTGTCAGGTACATATTTATATTCAAATTTATTGAGATGCATACTCAAAATATGATATATGTAAATTATAATAGTTATATTAATATATTATTAATTATTTTAATGATAAGATAACATATTATATATTATATTAATATATAATATATATTTAAGGAGCTTATATTCTCTAAACTCATTCTTTTCCATTCTTTTCCCACATCAGGTGTAATCATATTGTCACCAATATTTTGGTGTCTAATAAAATTATTCTCCACAGAGAATGGCAGATTGAGATTTAATATTAAGGACAAGGAAAACTAATACGAAACATAACTGATATGTACAAAATATATGTACAGCAAGCTATGAAACTTGTTCATTTTGAGTAATCATTGCCTGACTTCTTATTGGGGGAAAAAGGGGTAATAATCATGTCATATCCCTGAAGTAGATATCATAATCATCAATGGATATGTGGACTGCAAATACATTTTCTCAGTCTATATTTACCCATTAAGTCTATTGGCAATACATTCTAAGAACAAAATATTTCTCATGTTTTTCTATAAATCTGCCTTATTTGTTATGTCAAAAAACTTAGTCAATAAGTTAAGCTGTACAGTTTTTTTCTATTGCTTCTTCAAGTTTAAAATTTCTGTTTTGCATATATATTTTTAAAAAACTTTATTTATGTTTCTTTTACTATATATTTTTTTAAATGTACTGGTCATGTCAATATTTTGTGCTTCTTTTTTTTTGTGGGTACCGGGGGGTTGACCTCAGTACCTCGTGTGCCAGCAGGCGCCCATGCAGCTGAGCGATATCACTGGCCCCTTTTTCATATGTGGGTTCTGGGAGTCGAACTCGGGCCCTCATGCTTGCCGGGCAGGCGCTTACGCCACTGAGCAATCTCACCGGCCCTATTTTGTGCTTCTTTATGAGTTTTATTTTTCTGTTTATCTAATTTTGTTGTTTACATATGGATGATCATACTTATGTGGTTAGCATATTGTATAATAGATCTCTTGAACTTTTTCCTCCTAACTAAAATTTTGTATCTTCTGACAGACATCTGTTTATTAATATAAATTTATTAGAATTTATTACAACAATATTAACTTGCAGGCCACAAAAGACTTAAAGTATTTGACAGCTTATGTAATTAGCTTTGTAATTATAAATTAGAATTTATTACAATTAAAACATAACCTTTAAAGAATACTAATGAGAAATAAGTGGAGTTCTGTCAAGAACTAGAAATGTATTCTGTGTTACACATCACTTAAAAAAAAATTCCATGAATATATAATATAGTCCTATGAGACCTGAATCTATAGGTTCTTGTATTATGGATGAGGGCTATAACCTTGTTTATTACAATTAATTACAACAGAGTTCTTTCCAAAGAACATTTTTCTTCCTAGTTTATATTTCCAATTATAGCATTCATTTAGTTTATATTTTTAATATTTAGGTGATTTAAAATAAATGTTTAAAAATATTTCTTATGTCTTTTCAATATGAGTTTAAATGCACATTAAGTATGTTTAAAAATGTAATAATTTGAAATTTATGACAGGCATTATACAATATATTATCACTGTCAAATAAAGCTAATATGCCAATTGACAAATTTCAAAACTGGTAAGTAGACCAAAACTCATATATATCTACAAAAATTGGGAAAATTGATAGAATCACAGTATCAGTATTTTCCAACCAACAGTGCTATACATGATATATATATTAAGCAGCAACAAGTGCCAAAATCACAAAGTAGATCACCAGATATTGAATTCCTCCTATTGGAAGGACTCAGTGTCACCAATTAACAATTATAATAAAATATTTATTTATAATAAGAGCATATTTATATTTATAATAAGGAACAATAATAACAATAAAATAAAATAAAACTTGGCTATTGATGAGTCTCTAAATACAACTACAAAATCAGAGAATATTCAGAAAAAAAGGAACACAATATTTAGTACACAACCCTAAACAACACTACAGGGATTTTTAAACAGTACCTAGAAGAAAACCTCATTTAAAAATAATCAGCAGCATGAAACCTAAAAGGAGTGTGGAGAAAATATATGGGTTTAAACAGACAAAAAACAGAAACAATAAATTGTATTGTGTGAACTTTATCTGAATCCAAACCCAAAGAGTAAAATGAACCATGACATTTAAATGAAAACTGTTAGGGAAAAAGTAGATAAATTAAATTCTAATGTTACATAGTATTAAATTTTTTATGGAGGAACTGTGGTTAATTTTCACATGAACCAGTGTTGGTGTGTTATTTTTTTAAGTACAGCCATTGTCTTTTAGAGATACATACTTAAATATTTACAGATGAATTGCTGTACTTGAGTTTTGCTTCAAAATAATAAGTGCATTCTTCAAATGAAAAATGATTTGCCACAAGTTGAAGGTTGTTGCAGTTTAAGTTTGGTACACACATTTCCTTATGCTTTTTTCTGTATTATGTTGCATACCATTGATTTTATTAAAAGACTGAACATATTATAAAAACAATTGTGTTCGATCTCTCCTGTTTGTGTATTACCCAATGTACTGCCTGCAATCCACACAATGACATACTTATTAACATATTCTCAAAGTGTTTGCAATGCTGAAGATTTGATATATGCACAGATACTAACCCAAGTTCAGTTTTTTTTTTTTTTTTTTTTTTGTAGGTACCACCTCATGACCTCACGCACCAGCAGGCGCCCGTGCTGCTGAGCAATATCACCGGCCCTTTTTTCATATGTGGGTTCCAGGAGTCGAACTCAGGCGCTCGCACTTGCCAGGCAGGTGCTTATGCTGCTGAGCCATCTCACCAGCCCCCAAGTTCAGTTTTGCAGTTCATAAATATCATTTGTGGGAATGTTCTCATGAATTCCTCCATTTCAATCATTCTCTCCAGACTTTTCTGTTCCATGTAGCTATCCTTTTCTGTACTTTATTTGACTCTAAATAGAGTTTGTATGTATTTTGTTTTTCCATGACTTTCTGTATTTAGTGCCAAATTCAAATCCAAACACTGGACATCTAGGGCAAAAGGAAAGCATCACCAAGGATTGACTCCACATTCATGGATGCAAATTATGAGAGAAAAAATTTCCCTTCTTTCAATATGTTGGCTCTTGTTGGCCCTTTGTACTGGTCACTGCCATTGTATAATGACTGTGGATATGAGAATGAAACAATGAAAAAAAGAAAAAATGATTGTATATTTGCACAATTTTTGAATACCTTAAAAGAGTTAGCGTTAGTAATTTTCTCCGTAGACAGAACTAGGAGAATAGAATATTGAGTATTACTTTGCCTATTTCAAGCTTCCATCTGATAATTTTTAGGCTAAATGGACTGAAGAAGAAAAATGATAAATTAACTGCCAGTTTGGTGGTACATTATGTATTGATGTGCAATATGAGTCCACTTACTATTTACTTTGCATAGGTCTGAAATTGCTGCTACAGGTATTCTGTACACTTTATATAATGGCATTCAATAGAAAGGTAGTTAAAGTACACTAAATTCATAGTACTTAAAACCAGAATTCCAAGTCACTATTTATTAAGCTGGCATGCCATTTGTAAAGTAATTCTCTTAAAAAAAGCTATTAAGCCTTTTGAATCCTACACCTACATAAACACTTTCAAACAATGGTCCATAAAGTCTTCTATGTTCATTCCTTTTCTTTTACCATTGTCATTACTTTTCTTGGATTATTTGTTTCCTGAACCAATACATTGGCAATAGCTTGAGTTGTATTGTAATTTTTACTCTTCCTCAACCAAAAAAATCTCATATTCACAAATAACAGAGATATGTAATAGAAAGAAGTTATTCCTCTTTTACGTGAGAGATAAATATCAATATTTATCTGAAGTTTTTAAAGCAGGAGTTCCCAACCCTAGAGGAAGGGTAGAGGTCAGTGATCTGTTGGCAGGTTTCACAGCAGGATAAATGCAGCAGGGAGCTGCCAAATCTTCATCTGTATCTACAGTTGCTCCACATCACTTGCATAACCAACTGTGCTCTGCCTTTATAAGCAACAGCATCATATTATCACAGAAGCGCAGGTCCTACTGTACACTGTGCATGCAAGTATCTAGGGTGTGCTCTTTTTTGAATCATCTTGAGGAACTTTCTTCCAACTCCCCACCCCTGTCCATGGGAAAAAATTGTCTCAGTAAACTAAACCAGTCCCTGGTGCCAAAAAGTTTGGGGACTGCTGACTTAGAGGATCAAATTCTTCACATGATTTTAGTATGTGCATATCCTAATATTGTCTTCCATAATTTTATCCACAGTGACTGATCCAGGTCATTTTATCTTAAGATGACAAAACAGTGATTGTACTTTAGCCATCCATACAATTAACTGGTAATTATTCATTTTGAATTACTCTTGACCATAAATGACAACACATGCTACATTTATTCATTTGGCTTGTAAATGCATTAGTATGCACAGTAATAAGCATTACCTAAGCTATTCAAGCATAATAGTACTATTTCTGTAAGCTCACTTAAACTCCAGCACCTGCCAAAAAATAATGTGAGGCTCAATATAGCATGGGTAAGTTTGTTTTATTTCACTTAATGTAAATGTCTTTCATTTTCATTCACATATTGCAAAGAATATGATTCTGATTTATTTAAATGTTGAGTATTCTATTTTTTGTACCCACAGCAATCTCTGTATCCATTTATCCATTCATGGGCACTTGGGTTGATTCCACATATTGGCCATTGTGAGTAATTCCACAGGGAACAGGAGAGTGCAGATGTTTCTTTGATTCATTTCATTTCTTTGTTTGTATACTCAGTAGTAAGATTTCTGAAACACAAGGCATGTGCTTGTGTTTCTTGAAGGTGCTGAAACTACTGAAATACTGTATTCTTTCTGTTGTTGCCTTAGTATTTTAGATACTTCTCAGCACCAGTACTTAATTATAAATTAAAGAGATATTGTTTCATTTAAGCTCGTGTCTCTTCTCTTTCCCAAGCTAGCCATAGATTCACATACAAGCAGTAAAAGGTAGCTCTTTCATCATGTTAGTCTGGTTCTAGTAGGAATATCATTAAAGTAGGGAACATATTTGTGAAGAGATTTAGGGCCATGTTCTGCTTAAGATGTGTAGCTATCTTTCTAAACTTCTAACATTGAGGAGGCTATTTTTATTTCCTCAGTTACATTGATCTGAACAAAACTTAATAATGTCATTCTTGGTGTTCCAACTATTTTGTGAAAAAGCTAATATGAATATTGATATTTGATAAAATATCACACAGCAATGCTTAAATAAACCTTCCATCAAATCTGAAAGTATGTTTAGAATGCTTTAACTTTAAATACAAACTGTAAATTCATGAAATATTCAATTTGAAAAGATCAGTAAGGGTTCATCTTAGAGACCTAGGCAGTAAGCAACGGATGGAATGAAATTCATGAACAATAAATATTCATTTGAACACAAGCTAAGAAAGACCATATTTACATGAACATTTAATTTAAAACCAAGTATATAATAATTTAAATGCCAAGATAAATTAAGTGTGTGAAACAAATAGGGGCAATATTTTGTGAACAAGCTGGCTTCTGCTAAAATGTTTGGTCACATGTTTCAGTGTGAATAGTCTGGGGCGTTAATGTAATAAAGTATACCATAAGTAATGTATATATGATATATACATATACATGCATAAAAACACACATACAAGAACAATAAAAAAGGAAAGCACAAATGCTGAGAGAAGGGTAAATGAGAAATATCTTGAGTAATAAAGTGTCAATATGTTGTTAATTCTTATAGTGTCCTGATATTATTGCAAATTATACACATTTTAAAAACTAAAGATATATTTCTAACTGGTTTGCTTTAAACTTATATTTGTATAAGCACTATATGAATAAAGCTTTTTTATTTTAACAGAAATTTTACACACTTTTTATTCCTTCCAAACATTGCACTGGATGTGTCACATATATATATATATATTTATATCCAGCTTTTTGGAGATGCTGTGCTAACTTCCTTGTTTAATGACTATTTCACTTTCAAATGGATTTATTAACAGAAATAAGTACACTCAAAACAGATGGTTGTCAGAATCTGCTTACTTCAATAAAATAATAGAGCATTAACAAACATTTAAAACTTGGTGTGGTATAAAGTATCACTGTATTAAGTTGCCATAGGAAATCAAGCAAATAAAATATTTCATAAAGGTAACTCATGTTTATGTAGTTTTGATTTCAGTAATGTTAAATACATAAAGTGCATGTGCAAAGGAGTAACCTGAAATTATAAATAACATTCACTCAACAAGGCATATAATCTTCAAAGCTTGCATAAATTCTGCTAGAACCCCAGCAAAGGAAGGATCAGGTGTAGCAAAAAAGAGATTAATTCCAGTTTTTACTCCAAAACATAATAAGCTAAATGTCTGAATATTTATGATGGATTTCTTTTAAAAGTTTTTCTCCAAATCTTCCGTAATGCAAAATAAATAACTCTAAAAATATCTAAAATGCATCAACTGCAATAAAATGTGTCAGATAAAATGCAGTATTAATATCTCTATACCATATTAAAATTCAGTGTACCACGTAGGATGTCATAGCAGCATATAAATGTTAGGCAATATGATTAAGATAAAGCAGAGCTAGAAAAACTAAACATTTAATGGGAAAATTTTTAAAATTAGGGATTTTTGTTTCAAGTACAGAGAAAACAAAAAGATAAAGCAAGGAAAATCACATGAACAAATGAATGTGTTGTACATTTCTTCTAGAAAAAAATCATCTTTCTTTTCTGACCAATTCCTTTCCTGTTCTCTGTGATTTTTTATTTTTTCACAATTAATTCTCAAGGACACCAAATTGTTTTATCCCATAAACATTACATGTACATGCACACACACATCACATTGTATGTAAACACTTCCATATCAAATTATTGTGTTCACTAAAGATATAACAAAATTAAAAATTTAAAATCTCTCATTAGCTTATTCACATTACTGAATTCATATAACTGTATTCTCATTACTGTATTCACATTCAGTAATCCCTAAAAAATGTGGGGATGCTTTTATAAATCATTAAAATATTTGGAGAAATATTTAAATAATTTTGAAATATGATTTTTATAACATTCTCTATCAAAGAATGTTAAAAATGAACTACTGTACTAACATTAAACCTCACAATAGTTTTTCTTTGTTTTTTATATTATGTAATCTCCAAAAAAACCCAAATTCTTAAAACAAATATTTGTTAATTTGAATGTATTAAAATTGAATTTGTAATTTCTTATCCACTGTGTTTTGAATAAACAAGTCAAAGGAATATAAACAATTTGAAAAACTGAAAGTCTTGGTAGTTGTTGATTTCAATGTTTGTTATTCTTATGCATATTTTATGAATTGTAACATAATTTTCTTGATATGCACCAACATATGCATACACACACTATACATATAGGAATGGTTTAATAAACCAACTCACCTCTCTATTTTCTCACATATCAGTTTTTCAAGGTGAGAAAATTTAACATTTTTTTGCAATATCCAAGTATACTGTGCAGTGTTATTATCTATAGTCATCATGTTACAGGATAGATCTCCAGAATTTATCTGCTCAAACTGAAACTTAGTAACTTTTTTTAAATTAGTATATGTTTGTAGTACATGACATTTAAATTCATTGTGGGGAATATGTACACATACATAATATATCCTGGTAACTTTTTTCATCCACACACTCTTCCCTGCCTTGCGAAATATCACTCAGGCATTTCAGTTAATTTTGTTTAGATGTGTTGGAAAATGAATTTTTCTACAAGTACAAGCTATTAATTATAAATTTCTTTTTTTATTATATACTTGTTTTTGTTCTTGATATTAATCTTGTATGGTGTCTTGGATGGAGGGAATAAGAAGTTCTAAAGAACTGAAGAAACACGTTTTTATTATCTTTTCTGATTAAATAAGTGAAATAGTACTCTATCTTGCTGCCAGACTCATAATCCTCTTTACTATTGAAAGGTGGCCAGTCAATGGGCTGATTATCACTCAATCTTTCCCTGAAATAAGGATTATAAGAATTACAGGTACTCTCTGTATGCTGATTCAAATGGAAATTCAATTTTTTCTATAAAGAAAATAGGAGAATGGAACACTCCAAAAATCTTCCTGTGCTTTGATTAATTAATATAGTAAGGTAATAGGACCAAAAGGGATTCACCTATTTCCACAGAATATTTGTTAACCTCTTAAAAGAGAATAAAAAGAAAACACACAATTTACTTTTGTGACATTGTAATAAACATATATCAGATCTGTTTCAGGGAAGACTTTCTCAATTTAATACTCCACAAAAATGTTTTACACGAATGTGTTATACATGACATTCAATTATCTTTCTAGTTAAGTATTTATGTCGAATAACTTTTTCCCTTAGCAATATAGGAAGCACCAACAAGAAAGAAAAAATGAAAAGGAAGTGAATTTTGATGGAAGAAATGAGGACAGGAGAAATGAGTGTCATTACATAACAAAGACAGATTGATTTGACCCGCGAGAGACAGAGTTGATTGCCAGAAAATAAAAATTGTCCAAAGGAGATTAAAATAACAAGGATATATAGATCTTCTCCTCCTTCTAAAACTATCCAAGAAAATGAAGAAATGCATTAGTAAAAACAGGAAAATGATAAATGAACATAAAAGAGAATAAATTGTTACTTCTAGGGGCATGTTGAAGCAATTTCTTGGAAACTGTGAATACAGTTATTTTTGCTTGTTCTATTATATTCAACTCTGATCACACTTTATATCCCTTTGCAGAATAGAAAGTCCTGTGGTGTCGTTTCCTGCAAACTCAGAGTTTATTATATATTAATAGGAATTTTCCTGTATTACTTTTCATGTGATTGTGGGGTCTTTTATTATTAATATTTTTTCTCTGCTGTATATTTACATGTAATACAGTATATTAGTTTTAATTATGAACAGTAGGCTAGGGCCGGTGAGATGGCTCAGCGGCGTAAGCGCCTGCCTTGCAAGCGCGAGGGCCCGAGTTCGACTCCCGGATCCCACATACGAAAAAGGGGCCAGTGATATCGCTCAGCGGCACGCGCGCCTGTTGGCGCGCGAGGTCCTGAGGTCAACCCCCTGGTACCCACAAAAAAAAAAAAAAAACAAAACAGTAGGCTATTACTTGATGAATATATGGAAGATGAAAACACTTATCACAAATTATGATATCTATTTTCCTTCAGAAGTACATTTTCCCTAACACTTTAATAATTGTAATATTGTTTTAGTGAAGCTATTTCACAATACAGTATAATTGAAAACTATATTTTTGCTAGGTAAGATAAAAAAAGGCTAATCTTTTGGTTATTTTTCACTATATTTAGTTTATGAGAAAAAAATTCAACAAAAGTAAATTAAGTTCATTACTGAAAATAACTTCTATAATTAATTGCTTTGTAGATTTTTTGGAAATTTACTGGTAAGGAAAAAATATTTCCCAAAATATAATATATATTCTAAATCTCTGATTTGCCATTATATAAAAAATTAGATAAAAGCATTATATTTCTGTCTAAAAAGTAAAATAATTAGGTAGAATCAAGACAGATATGCTGCTAATTACATATGCTAATATCTAAACTAATTTTGGTTACAATACTATTGCAATATTCAATTTCATTTTAATATATGTGAACTGGCTAGCACTTTCAGGCTTTTACTTGCATCGTCATAAAGTAAAATACATACATATATTTTTCATTTCTTTTTTGTTTGATTAACCATATTTATTAATTTTATTTTTAATACACTTATTTTTACTTTTATTTATTTTACCTTTTTTTGATTTATGCTAGGTATTTTGATACACATCCTTAACTTATCTCAATTTACCAATAACTAATTTTAAGTCTTCTCCAATATTTTCAATATCTGGGTCTCTTGTATTCTCTATTGGTAATTTTTTCAATCATTTTTACTTTAAGGAGTAATGGTAGTAACTAGTTAGTTATATTTTCCTAATTCTACACATGATCAGTGTTTGTTAACTATGTATGACATTTTTTTTTTTTTTTGGTAGCAGGAATTGTACTCATGACATTGTTTTTGCCAGGCAGGTGCTGTGCTGGACATTGTTGGAGTCTAAGAAAGACAAACTATATTATCTTCTTATTAAGGGGTACTGAGTTGTCTATTCTATATAATTACTATTTTTATGACCTTGGTACTGTTCAATAATATTGCCTACATATTTTGTAGAATTCCCTGAGCTGGGGCTTTGATTTTTTTTCATGATTACACTGTGTATATAAATTTTCTTTTTAGTTACATATGAGTGAAATCATTCTAGGTTAAATTATGTCAGTGCAGGTGAGATATCAATATAAATTTTACAGGTAATTGTTTGATCATTTGAATAACATTACAGGTTCTAATATTTTTCTCACAATGTTTGCCCATGTTTGTGAGTTTATAATCATTTCTATATTCACTAGGAGTATGCCAGTGAGTTTAGTATAATTTTCAGGACTGGAAGTTTAAAGTCCAGCCCTTAGAGATGAATATAAAAGAACATAAGTAAAAACAAATGTAAAAATATGTTAAAAACATATTATACAATATTAAAGCTAACAACAAATACTGAAACATATATATATATATATATATATGTATGTAAGTATGTTTTCAACTGAGTCTAATGGACTTTGTCAATGATAGAGTAAGAAGTAAGGTTCTATAGACTTTTCCTCTTTTTTGTTGTACAAACTAGAATTTGGATTAAGAATTATAAATTCTCAAAATTGTAGAAGATCAAATTGGGGCAATGATGACTCTAGAATGAGAAATATTTTAATACTATATAAGATATTCAAATTTGTCTAGTCATTACACAAGATGTACCATAACACAAATCAGGAGAAAGAATTAAGTATTTTTTAATAATATAATTGCCTTGGTATTCTGATTCTGATATAACATTAAAATTTCAACAATCTCATGATCAGACAGGCTTTGAGAGAAATGTTAAGAATTGTCTTATATTTATTATATGAAACACATCAGCTACCTTTGATTCAGAAGCTGCTTTTATATTGCACTTCTGAGTTTGGTGCAATTTATGATTATGAATATTTTATACATTTGCTTTTTTGTTATAGTTCTATGAATAATTCCATACCTTAAGTGAACTTTTATCTATTTAATAATGCAATTATAGAAATACTCTGATTTTTTACATTGCTTTTTTGTAATTAAGATTATTTGTACATTTTACATATACATAGTGACCGTAGTCATCATAGGAAATTTGTACCTATATGTGATATATTATGATTGCTCTGTTTTTCCCAATCCCCTCCCCTCCCTTCAACCCATCTTCCCCTCCCTCTATATAAAGCTTTGTTTCCATTTTACTCTTATTTTAATTATTTATTTTCTCTTTTCCCTTTCTTCATGTTCACCTTCCCATACACTAGTTTTTCTTTCATCTTGAAATATTTCTTCCCATTTCACAATATCTATTATGCATTTCAGTCCTTATTTACTGTTTCAGTTTCTCACACCAAGGGAAAAATGTGATGTTTACACATGTGAGTCTGATTTATTTCTTTAAGTGTATTACTCAAATTGCATCAATTTACCAAAAAATGCCTCAAATTTATATTTCTTTATGGCCGAGTAGTACTAGATTACATAAAACATACAATGGCTTCTTTATCCATTCCTTGGTTGAAGGGCATTTGGGTTATTTCCACAATTTAGCTTTTACAAATTGTGCTGCTGTAAACATGGTTGCACATATATCACTGTGGTATCATGTTTTTAAATATTCCATGAAGATAGCCACAAGGGGAATAGCTGGGTTCAAGGGGACTTCTAATCCTAGATTTTTGAGGAATCTCCACACTGATTTCCACAATGGTTGCACCAGTCTACAATCCCACCAAAAGTGGAAAATGGTTCCATTTTCCCCATGGCCCCATGAGCATTTGTTATTAGTGGATTTCTTGATGATGGCCATTGTTTTTGCGGTGAACTGGAATCTCAGTGTTGTTTTAATTTACATTTCTGAAATGACAAATCATGTTGAATGTTTTTTCATATATTTATTTGCCATTTGAATTTTTCATCTGATAAGTGTGTATGCATCTCAATTGCCTATTTTTACACTGGGTCTTTACATTTGGGTGGTCTGATTTTTTTAAGTTCATTTTCTGTTCTAAACATAAGTCCTTTGTCTCAAGGACAACTGGCTAAAATGTTTTCCTACTGTGTGGGCTATCTTTCACTCTGTTGGTGATTTCTTTTGTTACGCAAAAGCTTTTTAATAGGATGAGACCCCAGTTACTAATATTTAGTATTATTTTCTGTGTGGTTGGGGTTTTGTTCATGAAATATTTCACTACACCTATGTCTTTAAGAGTTCTGCCTGTACTCTCTTCCAGAAGATTTCATTATTCTGTTTTTATATTTAGGTCTTTGATAAATTTCAACTTTTGTTTAGGGCATGGTGATAGGCATGGGTCTTGTTTTAGTCTTCAGAATGTTGAAAGTCAGTTTTTCCAGCAATATTTAATATAGAGATTATCTTTCTTTCAGTGAATATGTTTGGCTCCTTTGTCCAAGATCAGGTAGCAAAGTGTATTTGGAGTTGTTTCTGAATCTTCTAATCTGTTCCATTGATCATCTGGTCAGTTTTTTTTTTTTTTTTTTTGGCCATTACTGTGCTTTTTCTTTTTTCTCACAGTAGCTTTGTAGCATAATATCTAGTTAGAAATTGTAATGCCCCCTGCCTTTCATTTGTTGCTAAGAATTGATTTTGCTATTTTATTTCTCTTCCCGTTCCAAAGAAATTTTAGGTATGTTCTTTTTTCTAGTTCTGTGATGTATGCTAATGATAATTTGATTGGGATTGTATTAAATCTGTATAACAATTTTGGAGTATGTCCATTTTTACTGTGTTGGTTCTTCCTATCCATGAATAAAAGATATATTTCCATTTTCTGATATCCTCTTTGATATCTTTTTCCAGAGTACTGTAATTTTCAGTGTATAAATCTTTTACTTTCTCTGTTTGATTCCTAAGTATTTCATTTTTTCTATGCTATTGTTAAGAGTCTCATTTCCCTAAATTCTCTGTCAGTGACTTTGTTGTTCCTGTACAGGAATACATTGCTCTAAGCATGCTCTTGGTGGAACTTTGGTGGGATTTATGAAAATTGATTTCATAGCAAATTTACATTTGTCTAAATAGTAGATAAGACATTACCATTGTATGAATTTTATTTAGTAAAGCTCATTAAATTTTAATAAATATACTGCATAAAATGCTCTGAATATCAGATGAATGCTTCTCTAAAAGCACATGCATCAGTTTCAGGTTTTATATGATGTTTGTGTTGATAGGAGTTGTACAGACAGTGCAAAACACTGAAAATTTCTCTAAAAATACATTAACAAAATATATGAAAAAATATTTTCTTAGATATGTGCCCAACCACTGTGTCATATGTTGGTCATGCAAATTTGCAAAAACCATGCAGATTGGAAAATTATCTTGAACGACAGATAACATATTTATATAACATAATTAAAATGTATAAGAAAATGAACTTCCTCTTATTTTTGTATTGGGTATTGAACTCAGGGCCTCACCCTTGCAAGGCAGGAACTGTGTTGCTGAAGTACATCCCTGGCCCCTAATATTCCTCTTTTTATAGTTTTAATTAAAACATAAACATGTTCAAAACATGGGCTACAAAGTAGACATTTCTATGAGTATATGCACTTCTTGAATTTGCTGAAGGAAGAAAATTCATTACAAAGTTAAAACAAAGTGTAGTATTTCTTGACAGATATAATTGATAAAATTATGTATTTGAGGGTGCTCAACTTCATGAAAATTGGCTTTTCTCTGTATTTTACGAAATTTGAAGAAGGTTTTTTCACTAAAAATTTTAGGACATGTGAGAATTTAAGTAAAATAAAATTGGCTGTGTAATAGATTGTTTTAAATCCAATCATTGCTGTTTATATATAATTTAATTATAAGTTAATATTTCATTTAAAATGAATAACATGAAAAAGAATATTTTCCTGGATATCAGGTGCCCAACTAGAAGAAAAAATGCAAACATGCCTCCTTATTTGTAAGTATGAATGTAAGTATCTGTCTTTATAGCTCTTGATTTAAGTAAGAAAACAAATGATCCTATCATACAACTCACATAGCTATTCTTATTGAGAAAAATTGCTTTTCCTTTTCTTTTCTTTTTTATGGTGTCCTACATGTTTGCTAGTTTTCTTTTAATGTTTCAGCTTTAAGTAATAGCATTGTAGGATATTTTAAATGAATTAATTAACTTAATAATCTGTTTAAGATGAAAAGTTGTGAAAATAATTGATCTAATATTGAATATTGACATATTTTTTAAAAGATGAAGTTAAATAAATTATCCCAAATATACAAAATTAGAAATATTCTGATCTAGATTCAAATTTGGATTCAAAGACCCAAGTATTCATGTTTTTAACACTATTTTCTACTTCTTTCAAGCATAAATGGTCATTGTGGAGACCAAAGTAACAAGAGAAGCAGTAAGTTAAGGGAAGATCAATTTTGTAGGAGAATAATCAGAAATAATTTTCTTACACCTTTTTAGATATTATCTACTTAGTGCATGCATCACCCTTTTTGTCAGCTCACATGCCAAGGACACAGAATACACTAGAAGAAATTTTGTAATGAGTGGAGTGCAGCTGACAGAATACTATAATAGTAAGCATCATCACTTGAAGAAGGCTTGAGATAGATGTGTGCCATTGACTTTGCTCTGTAAGGGGCAACTACAGCAATACTATATCTTAGTTCCTTTAATATAACAAAAAGTTGCTAGGTTATATTTTGAAAGCTGATTAACACATTTCCTATTTTTTTTTTTTTTTGTGGGTACCGGGGGGTCGACCTCAGGACCTCGTGCGCCAGCAGGTGCCTGTGCTGCTGAGCGATATCACCGGACCCTTTTTTATTGTATGTGGGTTCCGGGAGTCGAACTCGGGCCCTCGCACTTGCCAGGCAGGCGCTTAAGCCACTGAGCCATCTCACCAGCCCCACATTTCCTATTTGTATAGCTACATTTAAAAATGCATTTATAGGGCCGATGAGATGGCTCAGCGGCTTAAGGGCCTGTCTGGCAAGCGCGAGGGCCTGAGTTCGACTCCCGGAACCCACATACGAAAAATGGGCCGGTGATATCGCTCAGCAGCACGGGCGCCTGCTGGCGCGCGAGGTCCTGAGGTCGAGCCCCCGGTACCCACAAAAAAAAAAGCATTTATAACATTAATTTTCATAGAGTAATAATTCATTTGCCAAATTGCTATGCTATAGTTTTTACGATAGTGCTGGTTCATATTGTCCTTCATGATATTTCCTTTAAAAGTATTTAGACTTAATAAATAATAAAACATAAATAATAATAAAGCAGACTGAAATTTTTCTCTGTTTGGGCCTGGCTTATATGACACAGTGCTACTTTTGAAAATAATCTCTACAGTATTTGGTAGCCCAGAAGTTCTGCATATTTTAAAATAACAGAATTATAGCCTATACATATGTAAAATTATTATATTTAATAAAAATAGAATTTTGTTTTATTTAAACCTATGATAAATAAAAATAAAGAACTTAACACTTAAAATACTGTGATCATCCTATAATATGTCCAAGGTAGATTTACAAACTAAAATACAAATGCAACTATGGGATTAACATAAAAAAGCATATTTCTCTCTAAGAATACCTGGCTGGTGGAGAATAAGTAGACTGAGCTTCATTTAAATACTATGACAAAGAACTTCCTACCTGCTAATTTAAGCAATCCGAGGAACTGGCTTGTCTCCTGCTAGGTGAAAGATGCTTCAGACACAGTAATGAACTTCTTTCTGAATAGCAGTTACAAGCTTAGCTGCTCACCATGGCAGACTGATTAAGTTAAGGAAGATATTACCTTTTCTTCCAGTCTTTCCTCTCCTGTACTTTGCCACTGAGATTGAACTAGCTAGTGTCCAGAGTGCAAAGACAGCTTTGCTCAAAACATGTGTGCTGTGAATCCAGATAGAATTGTTTATCCCAGAAGATTTCATTGTAGTTTTTTCTAGTGATTATGTAGTTAACCCATATATATATATATATATATATATATATATATATATATATATTACAACATATTAAATTTAATGGAGAAAGTGAAAGAAATTATTTTTGGATAAAATCATATTTCAAAAGGAAAGAAAGATTTTTGTATTTGTATGTATTTCAATATAAACTTTGATTTCTCTTTATGTAAATTACGGTCTTGTTGTATTTACAAACAAACTCAGAGTTGTCCTTATTAGATTTAATCACATCTGAGACATTTCACTTTTGATTCATGCAATTGAAAATAATATGAATTTGTAAATAAGATTACAAAAACAATAAACCCATATTATAAATTAGTATCTATTTCTTGCCTATAGAACAATAGAGTTTTAAATTTCACCAACTTTAATCTCATTTATGGAGTATCTTTATCATTATCAAATAGGCTTCAAAACCTTTTAGTATATGCCTCTCTGCTATATTTCAACAGAAAAGAATCAGGTTTATCCTTCTAATAAATGTGTAACCCCAGTGTAAAAGAAGTAAAACAAACAAAAATTTTCCTCAAACAAACTTTTAAAATATATACCTATTTATACTGATGCCTCTATGTTCTCCGTGGATGGGAACCTCTCATAGCAAGGAAGTCATTAACTACTATGTCACATTAAAAATTATCCTGTTTCTAACATTTACATATATATTAAAGTGAAGTAATCTAAAATATATTTCTTGGATATTAGAAATTTTGTTTCATTTCATTTGATTTCATCATTTCATTTCATGTATTCATTGATTATAGTACTGGCATCAAACTGTTGGTTACTCCCCTACTGAGCTACATCCCAGCCCTTTTCCCACTTTGAGTCATATTTCTTACATTGACCAAGTGGTACTGAAATTTTCAATCTTCCTTCTTAGTGTCCCTCAGGACTGGTATTACCTGCATTTTCCACCACTACTGACTTGTTTCTGGAATTTATTGTTTTTTCTAATTTTTTTTAAAATGGAATTATAATCCTCACTATTAAACCACATACAGAGTTTACTTGAGATTTTATAATAAACATCCACAATGTACTATGTCCTCTTCATGGTATATTTCATATATCAGATTGCAAAATAAAGAGGAATTCACATCATCTTGCAGGTAGCATTAAAATGAGAGAAGAGAAATTATAATAAAATTACTTCAAATATAGTACACAAAATGGAAAAAGACCAAAAATTCCATAGAAGCAGAGAAGTATGGAGACCAGAGTAATTTAGAATAACAAAGGAGCTTGTACAGAGACCCTGATTTGGCAAAATGATGGACCTGATTAAAACCTGCCATGCACCTTTGGGATATTACTAACTGCTGTCCATTAGATTTCTGGGAAGCAAAGGCTGAGGAGTGTTAATTAAGGATAAACACCCATGAAGTGAGAGAAGATGCAGCATTAAGGAAATGACAAAGGCGAAATGCAATTTAATTCTAACAGAAGATCAAAAATTTAGATGGAAAATCTTGAATGTGCATTCCTTTGTCATGCATTTATTACTTCTGGGTTAACTGTGGAAGGCTCTTGGGGCCCTAGGAATCTGGAGGACCATGGGCCACTTATGCATTATACAAAGTACAGGCAGATACCTCTTTTGCAAAGGGATCCATGTGGCTAGTACTTCTGCCTCCTGAGACAATCAATACCATAATAAACTAAATACATATAGGGGTATTTTTTTTACTTGTGCAATGGGCATCCAGTATTCAGCCCTTCTTACATGACTTACTTATCCATCTTGAATTCCTATAGAATTTTGTGAAAAATAGAAATTTTATAGTCTTCACAATATCCTGTATTTTACAGTTACAGTGGGACACCATTTGAGCACCCCGATCAAACCTTGTGGAATTTAAAAACATTAAAAACTAATCTTCTGCTCTGTGTTTCTTTAATCCTGTTACTACTAAATTTAAAAATATCTTATTTTAGATGAAGAGGAACTTTAGATTGTCAGAATCTGAAGTAAGTGATGTCATTTTAAGATATGCAATTTTAGCATTTGATTTTACATGCTACTCACATGATCATGAGTTTGAATATAGCCTGATTGAAAATCTCATTAGTGGGGGGGCAGGGAGATGGTGCAGCGGTGTAAGTGCCTACATGGGAAGTGCAAGGGCCCGAGTTTGACTCCTGGAACCCACATACCAAAAAAGCACCAGAGATATTGCTCAGCGGCATGGGTGCCTGCTGGCACGTGAGGTCTTGATGTTGACTCCTGGTACCCACAAAAAAGGAAAAAAAAATCTCATTTATGAAGAATTTTGCCTATTTCTTTGGTTTAAGTTTTTGCAAACATAGTATTTTTACATTTATGATTCTTACACCCAAACTGTGATTTTGTTTCTTCCATATTTTATGCTTTGATGTATGATACCATGCTAGAGTGAATGTATACTGTAACCTCATTTTGCCTTTGAATTTCAAAGAATGCAGAATATGTACATCATATAAACTATCTACCATGTCTTCAAACAATATAAATAATAATTTTTGATATTTATTGCACAATATTTGAATGATACATATAAATAGGAGACAAAAATATTATTAGAGGAATGTAATGTAATCATTTTTTTAAATAATGCATATTGGGGAAAATAATTCCTGTATGAAGAATGTTAGTGGGATTTTAGAGTTGATCCATATGAGTGGTGATATATTTATGTAAGAATTCTTTAATGTGATAATTCTTTAGATCTATATCATTATTCAATATCGTGTGATATGCTATATGACTTATAAATCAACAACAGAAACTGTTTTATAAATTGTGGGAAAATTAAAGATACCCAACTCTCATAAGAAAACTCCTAAACCTACTAATGTTAACACACATTGTGTTACTTTCTATCCATAACAAAAAGGAAGTCACTCTTATCTCCAAGGCCAACATAAGACAACACTTTCAGACCTGTCAGGAAACTACATATTTGTAGATATTTAATATCACATATATATATTCATGTTTTCTGCATATTCTAAAATAATATGACAGCTGTTTAATACCCACTGTTCTAGAACAAAAAGTAAATATAATTAAAGATATAGACAGAGCCAAAGTCAAAAAGTTAATAATACTTTCTTTCATGTAAATGGAAAGGAAGAAGAAAAAGAAAAGAAAAAATTTTAATTAGACTCATGTAGTATGTTAGAGATAAAAATAAGATGATGTGGTGGTATGTGTATGGCAGGCATGAGTAAGATGATGAAATTTAGATGGGTATGCATGATCAATGTAAGAGCAACAAAAAATGTGTCAGAATGTAAAACAAATTATCTTTTCATGAAACATTTCCTTAATTGAATCTAAAGAGCACCAAACATGCATAATTATGTTAGGAAAAGTGGCAAAACATGTTACTTAAAGATTGCAAGAGCAAGATAATTGGAAAACAAAGAATTGAGATTAAATTCTAATGAGAAGAATATTATTTCTACCAAAGGAAGTTTGCTTTAAAAACTGTTGCTTTTAATTATTTAATAAAATAGTCGTTAAAAATTCATTGAAAAATCCAGTAGTGTTTTCATTAATGTTTTATAAATCATAAATATCTTTTAAAGTCATAATTAATCTCAATTTTATTTAATAGATTTGTTTGCTGCTCTAAAACTAATTTTGATTCCTGGACTTAATTCTCTGTAATGTAAAATATTTAATTAATTTCAATATTTTAATTGGGATTATTGAAAATGATACAATTTCATAAGCTTAAGTAAAAACATGAAATATGTGATGACATTCTCAGTAAAAATAAATATCCATTCTTTTGGCAACCATGAACATCAGAGTCACATAAAACCTAAATATTTTCGGTACAAACTAACCTGTTCTTCATTTTAAAATAACATAAATGATGATTCATTTTTATAGAAGAATGAGAGTATATGACTTAAATTATGAAAACTTTACAAAGACTTCATTTGACCAACTATTTTAAAATGATAAAAAGACATTAAAAAGCAAAGACAATAAGATTCATGATAAAAATTTGTGTATAAAATATTAGATGTAGGCTGACATGGTATTGAATGATTATGAGATTGAATTTACTTACTATGATAAAAGTCATATATATAATTTTAATATTTTATTGAACTATTCAGACAAAAATAATTTTAAGCAAATATAGTTAGAAATATACTGATGATTATCAGATTGAAAATATATTTTATCATTCTATGAAATGTCAAAGATAAATTCATTATCTGCTAGAGTGTCAGTAATGCAATGTGATTTTGAAAATTTGCAGTGATATGTAATTTTATTTTAAATGACCTGGGCCATTTGGTACATGCCACTGATATGTGAATACCTAAAACACCTGAAGCATATAAAACTTAAAATGTACTAATTTTCACTACCTTCCAAATACTCTATAATTTATTGATCTACACATATGCACTAAGCAGAAGATTGCTGATACATTATTTTTTCTTTATACAACAGGATAATATAAATCTACTGAATATACAATTTGGAGAAAAATTATACCTACAATCTTCTTTCACCAAGAGGTGCCAAAAGTCTTCCAAAGTTTTCAAAGATACTACTTTGGTATCTTAAATAATGGCAATGTGGTTAGTTGGTTACAATTTGGAATGGAGGTTTAGGTATGGTGCGATCCATCTCAAAATAAATGAGTAAACACAGATGTAAAAAAATCACACTTTCACTTTTAATTCTTTATCAAGAGAATCAGTAAAGATCCTTATGCCTGTCCATATGAGATGATGTTAATAATTCCTGCTAATTACCTGACATTATTAGTTTTTTATCATATCATAAGGAAAGACCAGGTAATCTCCAAGCAAATAAATATGTACTTCTGCCTAATTCATAATGAAAAGAATCCAGCTAAGAACAAAAGAAGAAAACCAAAAATGAGAGTTGTAGGATTGAAAGTATTATTTATAAGCCAAAAATTGCAGCTATTGATAATTGCCAGGCACCAGCCCTAAATAAAATGACTTACTGAGCAAATAATTTAATTTATCATTACCAAAGTTTGTCTATATGAAATTTGGATAAGAACATTTATATATTATTTTTCATGTAATGGCATAAAAAGATAAATAATATAAAGAACAGTGACTAAGATAGTAAAGGATCCAGAAATGACTGCATAGTAGTTACTAGCTATTACTATTTTTACTAATGACTTTTCTGATTAATATTCCTATGAAGATTATTTCATTTGTATCTATCATCTAAATTTTTCAGGTAGATGTACTTTTTTTTTGTGGGTACCGGGGGTCGACCTCAGGACCTCGCACGCCAGCAGGCGCCCATGCTGCTGAGCAATATCACCAGCCCTTTTTTCATATGTGGGTTCCAGGAGTCAAACTCAGGCCCTCGTGCTTCCAAGGCAGGCGCTTACACCACTCAGCCATCTCATCAGCCCAGGTAGATGTAGTTTATATGTAATTAAAACTATGTTATTCAGTAAGTATCTTGTTATTTAATTAAAGATATGTTATTCAGTAAACATCTGTTTAATTGTTATAATTAATCTGTTCTTGTGCACAATTGTTGTCCTAAAATTTCAGATATTTACATGTAACTAGTAATCTTAATCACTATAAAGAACAAAGATGTCAATAAAGAGCATATAGTTAAGTATTTATAAAAATAAATTTAAAATTGTTCTAGACCAGGGCTGCTGAGATAGTTCAGCAGCATAAGCAACTGCCTGGCAAGCATGAGGTCCTGAGTTTGACACCTGATACCCACATATGAAAAAAGGGCCAGTGATATCGCTCAGTGGCATAGTAGCCTGCTGTTGCGTGAGGTCCTGAGGTTGACCCCCAGAACCCACAAAAAAAATTGTTCATGACTTTTAGTTGTGTGGAACTTTTAATTAAGGTACCACATTTTGAACATTAAACCAAAAAAATAACATTATATTTTAAGCTATATTACAATATTTTCAGTTTAATATAAATGTGACATTATTATATATTACTATCCTTTTTTTACAGAGGGTTAAATATAAACTATGACAGATCAGATTTCTCACCTAATTCCTATATGCATGAGAGACCTGACATATAAATGCAGGTATCTGACTTCAAATTTAGGGTTTTGTTTACATTAGTAAGTATTCAAGGTTCATTTTGAAACCTTAAGTAATTGAAACTTTCACCATCTACAGAAAAGAATGTTTAAATTTCCAAAATATTGGGTAAAAGTAAACTGATTAATTTCCTCTATGAAGACTGTAGCATTTCCAGTTTAATAAATCAGATACACATGATTAAATATCACATATCTCTTATATGAGAAATCTAAAGTATAAGTAAAATAAAGAACAAAATAAAAGATAGATAATATGAAAGAGGGATATAGAACATTTGCAAAATCAAAAGGGACCAAGGGATGGAAGGAGAGGGAGAGGCAAGTGAGGAAAAGAAACAAAAAATAATTAAGAGGTGTTACATGAAGGTACCGATGCCCCACGATGACTGTACTACAAATGTGTAATAATATAAAAGAGAAAAAAATCACTAATCAATAAGTATATATCAATAATAGTGAAATATAGTAGCACAATTAGAAAATCAAAAACTAAGCTGAAGTTGCTGAAGTGAATTTTACTAACAGTAAATAAGTTAACCCATCCCTATGAAAAGATCACTGTATAATCATGGCAATAAGTCAGTACCAGAATTGATTTAAAATGTGTCTGAACAATGAAAGAAATCTGGTTTTGCTAAACAGAAAATAGCTCCTTTTTGGAAAGGCTGTCAGATGGCAGAAATTACGGGTTGTGAATCAGTTTAAGACTTTAAATCAACTAACACTTGTATCCTTGGCTATAAGAACTAAAATATACTCATAAGGAGACATTTCTAAAAATTTAACATGAGATGAGAAAGATTATTTTGTTTGTGTTGTTTAATGAAACCACACCTGGTGAGGGTTCTTTTTTTATCAAAAATGAAAGCCACAATATATCTTAAAGCATAATTCCTTTTTTTATTGTTTGCACTTAATTTTTGGAAACTTAGAGAATATCTATGAGAAAAATTATTTTCTTTCTTATAAGTATATATATTCCTCTAAATACAAAAAAGAAATTGATACATATCAAGAATTAAAAAGGTGATTGATAGAAATGTCAACAAATACAGATATTCAAAAAAGGAGAAAATTCTTGTCAAATTTTAATTTTCAATAAGAGTTGATCTATGAAATAAGAATACAAATGTTCTAAGTACAGGAAACATCCAAATATACACAGTATTATTTTAAAATTTACACTTATCATTGAAAAATTTGAATCAGTGTAATATAAATTAAATTGAATTATTCTCCCATAATTCATAATTCAGGGAAGTAAATTCTAAAAATAAAATAATGTGAAAATAAAATTATAAGAACAAAGTCTTGAATACAACACTCAGCACACACACATAAACATACAAAATAAAAATGAAGGTATAAATTCTATAATTATAAATAAATAATGAATAATAATTTTTATTCATTTTTGGGATATATATGTTTATATAAACATACATTAATATATAAGTATATATACATTTATATGAATACACAAACATAATTATTGTGTTCTCCATTTTCTGAGGCAGTTTTGGACTTGCTAATTTCCTAGGATTATAATTATCAAGCATTTTGAACATTACACAAATGTTTAATTCTTATGGCTGCATAATTTTTATTATGGCTGAGTAATTTCCCTTGTTTATACATACCACATTTTCTTTTCCAATTTATCAGTCAATGTATTTCTAATCAGTCTTTGTGATTTAGCTATTGGCAGTTGTGTTGCTATAAACCTAAGTATGTGTTTATCACTGTACTATGCAGTCTTTAATTATTTTAAGAATTTTGACAGAAAGAGAATGGAATAGCTAGATCAAATGATGTTTCTATGTTTATTGTTTTGAAAAATGTTAATATTCATTTCCATAGGGCTTGTGCCTTATCACTGATGAGGTAGGAGGCTCCCCATATTCTCATTAGAATTCTTTTATTTCTTTATTTTCCTTTTTTATTTTCTGTGACAGACACACTTGAAAGAGATGGAATTTCCAACTTTTGATTTATATTTCTGATTGCTAGAAATGTTTAGCATTTCTTTCATGCATTTAGCATCAATTCAGTTCATTTGCCCACTATTTTGTTGGATTTGTTGATTTTTTAATTTAATTTTTTTAATTTATATAATCTGTATCCTTCATCACAGATTTGCTAGAAAATATTTTCTCCATCAGTGGGTTGTATCTTCATCCTAGTTCTTTAATTTGCTGTGCAGTCTTTTTTAATTTGTTATATTTCCATGTGTTAATTCTTCATATAATTTCCTGTACTTTGGAGTTCTACTCTGAGAATCATTTTCCATGCCTGGAGTTTTAGATGTTACCCTCTATGTTATCTTCAAGAAGTTTCACTACTTCTGGTTTTATTTCTTTGTCTTTGTCTCATTTCATGATTTTTTTTAAATTAATAATGTGGCAAAACTTTCATACACAAGAAAAGAAATCCTTAAACAATGGCAATGACAGAAATAGGCTCTGAAATTTATGAACACCACGTGGCATTTTCCAAGTTAGCATATTTGTAAAAATAGGTAAATTAAATATAAATTGCAATATTAAGAGATCATAAATGTACTAAATATATTACACTGTGTTTTTAGAAATTTTATATTTTTAATTCTCTGTTAATGTGAAAGTATCACCGCCAATAAGATTGAACACCTGTGTAATTTACTCAAAGTATTTGTTGTGACAAATAGCATTCAAAGTGATTGTGGTTTTGTGAATACACTGAAATATATTGAGAGTAATATCTTTTGATACTGTCAACAGCAGCTCATTTTCTTCATGTTTCAATTGAATGCTCGCAAAATCATGCCATGTTTATCTGAAGTAAAAGGATGAGACCAGCTGGCAAGTGTGGAGGTTTGTAATTATGACATGTTAGTCTTTCATAATTTAACTGTTCTATTTTTAGCTATGACAAAAATTAATATAGTGTAATCAAGTAAAACTACCATTTGTGAATGTGAATAATCCAAAATGAAAAAAGTATCTGAAGATCAACTAAACAGATGCATTTATAATAATGAATGGAAAAAATAAGTACCACTTAATTTTTACTAATATTTAATTTGATAAATCGTACTTGTATACATCAGATGAAGTACAATGTGCTTTGGTATAAGCATATATCACAGAATAAATTAAAATGCTCTGTTACATATTCTTCTAATAAATTATTTTTATGCTTAATCATAGGCATTTAAAATATTCTCTTAATTTTTTCAAACATGCACTCTGTTGTTATTCAGTATTATCAATCAATTCTTCTTGTTTAGCTGAAATTTAATGTCATTTGATCACCAATCACCCATTTTCTCCCTCTTATCACTGCCCAATCCCATGGTAACAATTTTGTACTTTGAACTCTATTTTTGTAGATTCAAAATTAAGTATAATCATACAGTGTTTATCTGCAAGTGTCCAGTTAATTTCACTTATCAAATAAGCATAATTGAAAATTATTAAATTTATATGTGATTAATGGGGGACTCTGAATCTCTAAACTGCCACAAATGTTTCTAAAGAAGGAGTTCAATAAGAAAATATCAATTATATAATAAAACTATTTTAAAATTTAATTCAATGTTCAAAATCTATGTGTAAAAAAGAAAAAAATAAGAAATACATTCACACATCATTAGGTTCTAGAAGATATTCTCTTCCATGCTCTATTTTTGTGAGTAGTGTGGTTTGTTTTGTTATTAAGATATTTTCACATTCCATGAAATTTGGGACCAATGATATGGTTTGTTTTTCTTCTTTATGGCTGACTAATACACAATTGTGTATATATACCACATTTCCTTCAACACTGACAGGCACCTAGTCTACAGATATAACTTGACTCTTTTGATTTGTTTGTTCTCCATGTGTTTTCCTCTTAGATTCAAAATTTTGTGTCATAGATTTAAATCTTTGATTCATTTTGTGTTGATTTTTTGCAGGATGAATAACAGGGGTTTAATTTTAATTGTGTGCAAGCAGTTAGCTAGTTTTCCTAATGATTTGTTAAGGAGGCTACCACTCAGTGTGAATTTCACTAGCTTTATCCAAAATCAGATGGCTGTAGATATGTGGGTCATTTATTCCATAAAATTGATCAGTGTGCCTATTTTAATGCAGGAAGTAAGGTGTTTATAATAAAAGACATTGTGATATATTCTGAAATCAGGTAATGTGATTTTCAGAATTTTTTGCATGTTCAGAATTTTCTGTACATTAATTTTAGTATAATTTTTAGTTCTGTGAGTAATTATTTCCATATTTTGATAGGTATTGATTTATATCTGTCAAGTGCTTTCAGTGGCATGGACATTTTAATAATATTAATTCTCTCCTCATTCATAAACAAGGGAGATCGTTTTATTTTTAAATATTTTCCATAATTTCTTCAGTGTTTTATAATTTGCATTGTAGATGTTTTTAATTCCTTGGTCAGATTTATTTTATTTATTTATTTATTTATTTATTTTTATGTGGGTACTGGGGGTCGACCTCAGGACCTCGCGTGCCCTCAGGCACACATGCCGCTGAGCGATATCACTGGCCCTTTTTTCGTATATAGGTTCTGGGAGTCGAACTCGGGCCCTCGCGCTTTCCAGGCAGGCGCTTATGCCACTGAGCCATCTCATCAGCCCTATTTTATTTTTTTGAGTTATTGTGAATGAATTATTTTACTGATTTCATTCTCAGAAATATTATTAAAATATAGAAAGTCTACAAATTCCTGTATATTTATTTTTTGTACTGCTATTACAGAGAATAATTTATCAGTCATAAGTGAACTCCAGGATTTTCAAGATAGGAAAAATCATCTTTAAGCAAAGACAATTTAGCATCTTCCTTCCTGATCTGTATCCCTTTATTTATTTTTCTTGCCTGATTAGTCTCACCAATATTTCAAATGCTATTATTTCATGTGGGTCATAAAAGTAGGCATCCTTTACTGATCTCAGTAGAAATACTTTAAATTTTTTTCCATATTAGTATGATGTTGGAAATAGATTTGACTTATACAGCCATATGTTGAGGTAAATTTTTCTATATCTAATTACTTCAGGGCTTTTGTCATAAAGGTGTGTTCAAACTTATCTAAAGCTTGTTTTTATTCTATTGAGATGATTGTGTGAATTTTGTCCTTGATTTGATTTACAAATTGTCATATATTTATTGATTTATGTATGTTTGAATATTCTTTCATACCTGCAATGAAGCTAGCTGGACAAGTTATATGATATTTAATATTATATTTAATAACATGATATGATGTTTAATTCAATATGAATTAATATGATATTTAATTGATATGATGTTTAATACAATTGACCATCATTTTACTTAGAATTTTGCATCTGTGTTCACCAAAGGTTTTGGGATTTCCATGTACCCTTATCAGGTTTCATTTGATTCTAGATATTTTTGTATCTACTACCCAGATTTCTTAATTTGCCCACTGTGAATATATAACTTTCCCTTTTAAACATTTTCAAATATTTTAAAATGTTTATTGGATAGTTTAAACTCACATAAAACTCACATAGAAACACCAAGATACAATAATATTTATGTATGATATCTATATAAAGAGTTTATGGGCCGGTGAGATGGCTCAGCGGCATAAGCTCCTGCCTGGCAAGCGCAAGGCCCCGAGTTCGACTCCCGGATCCCACATACGAAAAAGGGGCCGGTGATATCGCTCAGTGGCACGGGCGCCTGCTGGCGCGTGAGGTCCTGAGGTCGGCCCCCGGTACCCACAAAAAAAAAAAAAAGAGTTTATAATTAACTTCTGTTTCCCAAATTAACAACACACACACACACACAAACACACATCAAGTAAGTAAAAACTGTTCTTCACAGCCCCACATATAACATTGTATGACTGGAAAAATACTGGGAGTAAAAGTTTGGTTTATTATATTCTCTTTGTAACTTATTATAAAACAAACTGGTTATTTATATTTAGGTTTATTTAACATGAATCTGTTTATTAATCTAAGCCTAATGTAGTGATGTAATTTTTTATTCTTAAAATATGTTAAAATAGCTACTAACATTTATATTAATTTTTACTGATTATTAGAATATTATTTGTTATTAGGTTATACAGCAAAGTATTGGCTATAAGTCAAAAGTTCTTTTAATATTTTCAGATAAATGTATTTGATACATAATGTAAAATATTTATTTAAACACTTCATTAGCAATATTGGTGTTATTTTTCCATCCTTCTACAAATGCATCACCTAAAATGTATATCTTTAAGTTAAATTGAAACACACAGAAACAGCTGTAATTTGTTGAAGCACATTGTAGTTTGCGGAAGATTTACATTTTAGTTCAGCAAAATATAGTGAATATCTCTAATGACTTAATACTAAATACTTCATAATCAAAATTATTTGCAATAGCCCTCAGATTTTTTTTAATTTAAGAAATGTATAAATTTTATTTTCATCAAATTATATAGATGCACGTCCATTTACCTCTCTGTTTGTCTGTATACTGAGAACATAATATGTACATTTTAATCTTATGTATTTGTGTCACTTTATTACTATTCTTTCATATTTTATACTTTGAGGTGATATTTCAGATTCATAGAATGTGTCTATGGTCATTATTTTAGTCCTGCTAAGTTGTTTTCAAATGTAATAAGTATCTATAAATATGAAGAAGTACAGGTAAAAAGAGAGATCTCTAAATTCATTTGTCATGTTGTATAAATGCCCATAGTGGTTCCTTCCATTCCGAGGCACTTGCATTTTCCAAAAATGAGTAATAAGTAAAAAAAAAAAAAAACAGTGATTAAAGGAAAATTATTGAGGAGAAAGTGAAAACCACATGGAATGTTTCTTAATTGAGATACAGTCTACAAATTTCATTTAAAATGACCTGCAGGAAGCTTTTAAGTTTTTTTCTTTGGTAAGATAAATATTTACTATGAAAAATCTGTTATTTTGGGATATCCCTGCCATCCAGAGGTTTTACCTATGGCTGGATAGATAAAAACAGTATGTAGAGTTTATATTCACTCCTGTCCCCAGCACACAAACACTGCAGTGCCTTCATTACTAACATATTTTTCTTATGTGGTATATTTATTTCAACTGATACACCAGTATTGATGCATTATTAAAGAAAGTCTATCCATTCAGTATCACTGTGCATGATACAATTCTATGAGCTTTGGTTTGCACTGTTTTTGGGCATATAATAGATATTTATGATTACTATTGCACAAAGAATACTTCCAAAATTCATTAGTATTGTTATTGCACTGGATCTGTAGATTGCTTTGAGAAGTATTTCCATCTTAATAAAATTAAATCTTCCTAAAATAGAAGCCTGGCAGGAAGCCACGGTAGAAAAAAGTCAACTCCCCTCTAGACCACTAGATTGTGTCATGGGTATTTGGAGTTTTTGTATTAGTCTTTTTGCTCAAGCAGTCCAGATATTGCCATTAAATAGTTCTTGTCTTTGGTGTTTTACTATCTATTCATTCCTTTCAGTATGGAGAAGAGTATTTCCTCAAAGGTTGAATTTGCCTTTCCTTATTGGCCACAGTTGGAGGCTTTAGTACTGACCTTATGTGATAGTTAACTGTTTGTGTTCACTTGAGTAAGAAATTCCCAATGAAATTGGCTCAGTATATTTCTGGGTGTGGAAAGCCCACTCTATGGAGGAGTGTCATCAGAATGGTATACAAAGGAAATGCAGAAGGCAGGCTTGCTTCTGTTTCTTCAGAGGAGCTTCAGTTCTCACCTTCACCTTAGATGTCATCTCCTGGCTTCCAGTTCAGACTCTTCAGCCTCCAGTGCAAACTTTCAGCTTCCTGATACAGACTTTCACCAGATATTATACTGAACTCCAGTCTTCTACCAAATCTTTTTGATCTTAAGTGAGCAGACCCACCTTTTGCATCTTCCACACCTGACAGAATATAGGTGAACATTGTAAGCCAATCTTGTAAATACTTATATATGTGTGTGTGTATCTTGCATTAAATTTATTTCTCTAATAAACACTGACAGATACAGATTTTGGTACCAGGATTGGCTCTACAGAAACAGAATTGTAAAGATGAATTTCTTTAATGGGTTTAGAGGTTCCTGGAGTTGCCTATCTAATTTGATGAGAGGTAAAGATGACATGGCTTCTCCTTATAATACTGTGAAGAACACTGAATAGCCCTTGGCATGAACAGATTAAACTAATATGCAGTTTAAATCCATTTATTTATGCTAATTCACCACTTGTGAGATGTAAGGAACTTAGAGACTCAATATATGAAATTTTGAATGGTTTTGGCAGAGTGGGAAATATAATGATGCTGGCTGGTTGCTTTGGGCCTCTCTGGACAAACCAGTAAAGGAAGACAATGAGCTCAAAAATCCATAAGTAATTTAAATCCTTCTCAGTGTGAAGAGGAATTAATACAAAACATAACTAACTTAAAGATAGTAATACGTAATGTATTAACCATTGTTACCCTCCTATTATGTTGTTTTGAAAATTTGTTCTTCTTTTGATTTGTTGTGTTTTTTTCTTCTCTTTAAAAAAAAAAAAAAAAAAAAAAAAAAAAAAAGAAATCCTGAAGAGAAATGCAAGAAATACCAACAAAAACTAAGGTTGAAATATGCAAATTGATACATGGATATTTTGAAATATTGTGGAATCTCTGCAAAAGTCTATAGGCTGATGCTGCTGTTGTGATGGCAGAAAGTTTGTTTTGATAACACAGATATTCACTCACCTGTAAAAATTTACCTGTAGATCTAATTTTCACAGAAAACAATGCTGGGTGAATTTAATTAAATCTAAGATACTCCCCACCAGTCTTTAAGCTTTCTGTGAAGAATTGGAATCAGTAAATGTTTCTCTGTTGTTTAAAAAAAAAAAAAAACATTCAAAAATTCAAATTCCCAGCTCCAGACACACACAAGAAATTTAATATTTTCTCTGTGTGTCCTGAAGGAAAATCTCCTCTCCTTTAGCCAGAGAGCTGAGATTGCAGAAATTGAAACACAGGTGATCATATTTCAATTGAGTGAAATACACTATAAGTTTAATGCTCCACCTGAAAGGGTATCTAAAGGAAAGTTGAGTGCATTGTCAGAAAAGAATGAGATCCTGAAAACTGGGATGGACATGTTGGGGGTGTCCTGATGAGGCTGAGGATATTGAGCTCCTTGATTCTAATGAGATTATTTTCCCAGAGGAAGAGATTACCCCAGTACAGTAGTGTAGCCTTGCTTACACCCACTCCCACACCCTGTGGTGTGGCATCTCCTAGTATACCTGAGGAAACTAATCCTGTGTTGACCAAGCATGATAATGCTGACACTCCTCAGGACACATCCTCACCACTCACTTTTGCCAATAGGCCTATAACCAGACTCAAATGGCTAAAAGCTCCAAAGAGTGAGTCACATAGTGTGACCCATAAGGAGGTCTGCTACTCTCTCAAAGAACTTCTTGAATTTTCTGACTTATACAAAACAGAGTCCTGATGAGCATGTATGAGAATGGATTTTATGGGTTTGGTATAGTGGTAGCAAAACAACAACAACAGCAACAACACAAAAAACACAACATAAGGGACATTCACAATGATGGAAATATTTTATCAATGTCAACATTCTGATTGTGATATTGATCTATATTTTTGTAAGAAATTACCACATAGGAAATTAAGTAAGGTGTTCATGGGATCTCTATTATTTCTTACAACCGTTGCAGAAATCTGATATCAAACCAAATGGAAGACTCTTTGCACCCAAAAGAGTTTGAAGGTGACTTTATTGTGACACCAGCGTGCTAGTGGGAACCAAGTCCAATTCACAAGCCCCAAGGCAGTTTAGGGTGCAGTTTAAAAATATTTTTGCAAGCAGGAAGGACAAGCTGATTGCAGGTTATTGCATGAATGGTTACATGAATGACATCATAGGTTACCAGATAAGCTTATTCTATGTATTCTTTTTTTTTTTTTTTTTTTTTTGTGGGTACTGGGGGGTCGACCTCAGGACCTCGCGCGTCAGCAGGCACCCGCGCCGCTGAGCGATATCACTGGCCCCTTTTTCGTATGTGGGATCTGGGAGTCGAACTCGGGCCCTCGCGCTTGCCAGACAGGCGCTTACACCGCTGAGCCATCTCACCGGCCCTTATTCTATGTATTCTTTTTTTTTTTTTTTTTTTTTTTTTTTTTTTGTGGGTACCGGGGGGTCGACCTCAGGACCTCGCGCGCCAGCAGGCACCCGTGCCGCTGAGCGATATCACCGGCCCCTTTTTTGTATGTGGGTTCCGGGAGTCGAACTCGGGCCCTCGCGCTTGCAAGGCAGGCGCTTAAACCGCTGAGCCATCTCACCGGCCCTGTGTATTCTTACTTATAAGGAATTGTTTATAATATTCTGGGTAGGAGAAGAGGGGGACTGAGCTGAGCTGGTAAAGTTCAGTGTGTCCTTTAGCAGATGGGTCTGCTCTGGGTCCAAAGTCCTTGAAGCAAGCTGGAAGCTATCAACATATCCTCTTGGGAGGGAAATAGAGACATAACAACTGGACTCAGTCAGGCCAACCCTGTGTGTTATCTAGAACCTGCAGCTGGACACAGACAGTCAAGGCTAGCTTAGTTAAATTATATGACAGGCAGCATGAGCTTAGGCAGAAGCTACTAATTGATTTTTAATTTTTGCTATGAAATTTCTATGTTTGCTATTTGGTAACAGCATTTACACAACTATATCAGAACCTGTAATTATCTCAAAATAAAACTCATTTTATATATTAAAATGCCTAAATGGAATATGTTCAATAAGGTAAATCAAGAAAAGAGCAAGTACACACACAAACACAACACAGACAAACACACACACACAGAAACATAGCTACATAGGCCTTGAAAGACTGAAACTGGCAAGTGAGTTGGTTTAATAGCTCAATATTCTTATATTAATTAGTAAAATATAAAATTTGTGACAGCATTTATCTTTTTAATTATGCAAAATAGATTTCATATAAGTAACAATGCCAGCGTTGTCAAAGAAAATGAGAATTTTAAGTCCAATAAATTGGTTATTTAATGCCCATATTCTCCATAAAAGAATTAATGCAATGTATAATTTTAAATATTTATTATTATGAATCAGTATTTAGTGAAATAGGCCCTAGGTACTTTGTTCTAACTGATACTACAGTGATTCCCAACAGGATACAAGTTTGATTACAAGAGAAATTAAGAATCACACTTAAACTCCAGTAATGTTTAACATTACTTTAAAAAATAAACATACAAAAAATTGTAATGGAAATAGATCAGTTCCATTAGTCTAATGCCTACTTTCATCCAACATATATTAGGTTATAGACACATCATTCCATAACAATTTTATAATTAGTTAAAATTTACTTTAAAATTGCAATTTAAAGAGATAAAAGCTGAGACCAAAATTTTCTCATGTTTGAAGTTTTTAGTAATTATCTATATATTTAATTACATTTTAAACTGCATAATACAAAATCATCATTTAAATAATTTGTGAATGATTTTCATAAATGGCTTTAAAGGAAATAATATATGTAATTTATTATTAAATGATAAATTAAGAACTACTACTTATTTAATCAAGTTTGACACCACACAGCAATTTTTACTTAAAATATTGTCTTTTAATTAAAAAATTGCATCGAACTATTCATTGATTACTGTCCAAAAAATTAACATTGCTATCATATCTCTATTTATTTTTAGCTTTTTCCACATTATTTTGTTAGGATCCTATCAATATCAAGAAAGCAACATATATGGAGCCAAGATTAGGGTAAATAGTGTAAACAAAATGAGTACTTAATCATATAGATTCAATTTTAGATAATTATGGCAGAGCAATTCAAGTCATATTGGATTCTAAGAGTCATAAAACATCAAGTAATCAAATATAACAACAAATCTATTATGGTTTTTAAGAAATTTATTAGAATTTAGTTAAAAACAACTTACTATACAAAGAATTTTAGGCAAATATGAACTGAAAATGCATCATTTATTAAAGTTTATAAATTAAAGCAGTATAATATGTTACTTCCATATTTATAAAATGTTATATATTACATACTCATCATTTGTAATTTGGATTGAATAAATGAGTATCTCAGAAAAGTGGGGTAATCTATAACATATACTTGAACTGATCCAGTACACTGAATGACAGTAATTTAAATAAGAGATTCATTAAGGCTATGTATATTTAAATATCTCGTTTAAACATTCTTCACACATATGTACACAATCCATCCCAATTTAGGCATTCAAAAATGTGAATCTTAATTGAACTCCACTTATTGAAACCCAGGGGATTATAATATGATAACTACAAATTTTAAAACAGTATCTTTCACATAATGGTGGTTCCATAAATATTCCACAAGGTAATTATGATCTTAAGCTGTAATAACTTTAATGTCATATAAAAATTATTTTTTGAATCAAGGTTTAGTAAGAATATTTCATAGTAAACTTGTGTTTCTACATGGTTTATATGAGAAATTAGAATTTTAATTGTTTAAAATTTGAAGAATTTTGTCTCATTCAAGATAAATTTTTATTTGAGTGATTAGATTTATAATGTGACTTTTATAAATTTCATTTTGTTATAATTGTGAAATATGGAGTCAATTTGTAATACATGCTTTATTTACAAAGTTATTTATTTATTTATGCCTTTTTGGCTTATTCCCAAAGTGATTTAACATGTTCATTCCTCTATTTTATCAGCACATATATCAAAATTAATGCACCGTAATTGTCATACCATAATAGAATCCTTCATTGTTAAAAGTACCTATACATAACATGCCAACGGATAATATAGCAACCCTTTCTTGAGAAAGCCTATGAATGATGTGTTGTTTCCAATAAACATACAACGAATTAACAAATCTATTTTATACGTAATATATTTTCACTAATAAAACAAATAAAGATACTGAACTTACATGAATAATATTAATAAAATCACTAGAGTTGGTGACGGGGTTCACAATTAATTAAAATCTATTCATGTGAGAGAGAATGATTTACTATAAATAGTCTTCAAAAACACTATGAAATCCTTCCCCCTGTCCTCCAAATATATAATTTGGAGTAATAATAAAAGGGTAAATGTATTTGAGTGATATTTTGATATATTAATTTAAGCCTTTGAAAACCTGCAAGCTGATATTGTTTTCAACTTCTTACATATGATAAAAATTAATTGATATTTTAACACAAAATCCATATATATGTCTTTTACCACTTCCACCAAATATGGAACTCTTAAAAAGTTAAGTCTTAAAAATCAGCAAATTTAAAGGAGCTATTTTTTAAATTAGTCAATACAATTAGTATAAATTTCTATATAGTAAAATATTTTGGTACTTTTTAAAATTACAAAACTCACTATCTATATATATACAGAAAAAATTAATTAATTTATTTTTTTATGTGGCTAATAGGAGTCAACCTCAGCACCTCATGCTTGCCAGCAAGCACTTGTGCTGCTGAGTGATATCACTGGCCCCATTTTTTCCTTTATGTGGGTTCTGAGAGTCAAACTCAGGACCTCACACTTGCCTGGCAGGCACGTATGCCTCTGAGCTATCTCACTGGCTCATCAATAATTTATTTCTTAGAGTAGCAGAAGTGGTAGTATTGGTGAATGGCAACTTTAAAATGGAATTATTTTTTGTAGTACTTGGGATTGAGCTGAAGACCTTTGCACTGAGTTATATTCTCAGTGGGGTTTTTTTGTTTGTTTATTGAAAATATATTTTATTTTATTTTATTTTATTTTGAGAAAATGTCTTGCTATATCACAAGGTTGCCCAGACTGACCTTGAAATTGCGACCCTCCCACTTCAGTCTCAGAATACTGCAAGTACAAAAATGAACCATCACACCCTCCTGGGATTAATTTTTACATATTTACTTTTTATTTTTATAATTTTGTCTTTTAGGTGGAGACAAACATCTTATTTTGGGAAATGTAGGTATTCATATAACACTTTTTTTGCTGCCATCTATGCTAGTGCTATGTTGACTAAAAAAAAAGTTAAGCATACATACTTCCCTTAAAGAAGTTTACACTAATCCGAAACCCAGCCTATATATAAAAGTTTTCACTATAAATTAGGCATTTCTTTTGATAAGGATGTGTGGAAGGTGCTAAAACTATCCAGCAACTGGATTTACTTTGGAAAGTCAGATAGGCCTTTGCAGAGTATTGCAACTTTGCACTAGGATTTGAGGAATGATAAGAAATTTGGCAAATGAAAATCAATATTGCAAAGTCCTAACAGGCAAAGGAAATGGGATGTATTGAGTTAGTCATCAAGTATGTATTCAGCATCTTCCATTACTACCATAGGTGGGGATTTATATCAAAAAGAAAGAAAGAGGTGCAGAAGTGCACAGATGTAGCCCCTCAGGAAATCATTGTGAGTTTGAGGAGCATGCTAATTTATGTAGCAGCTTGCCATCTACTTTCCCTCTTTGACACACATTGGTTGCCAGCCACGGATGCAAGCACATGTGTATGTCTCACAATAAGCTCATTTCCATATCTGCAGTTCTGATCTTTCCCTCTTTGAAAGTGAATTAAACATATACTGTGTAAATGCACCAAAAATGCCTCAATAGAAGGGAACTACTTCTATATGCAGATGCATAATGCAAAGTGATATCAAGAATCATTACTCCTGAGGTTCCAGAATCTTCAGCTGACATTAATTTCTCAATGTCTATTATAGTCACATAGCCCATATCATTCAATGCTAAATGGATCAAAAGTACAATGATAAATATTTAAGTAATACTAAAAATCTTTATGCATATTTAAATAACAATTGCCAAATTGTAGACACCAAATTAGCTTATGCAGCATGACTGAAAACAACAGAGTCACTTCATGGAAAATGGAGTAAAACAATTGGACCTCTAACCAGACTGATCCTAATTATAGTTTGGAGAAAATATTTACTTGTCTAGACTTAGCCATGCCTGTTTCAGAATCTCAGAATTTTGGGAGAATTTGGTAGAAGAAAGCTGGGTTTTACAGTCATTCACAAACCCATTGGTTTTATGAAGTCTCAGGAATTGCCTTAGTGTAATAGTAACCACCTCTTCAAAATATCATTAGGAATACAATTGTTATAATATACTTAGCTGTACTTTCATTTCATTTCAGGGTGTTAACTAGCACCCATTTCAGAATCTTCTTTTGTAGAAATTTTTCTTTTGAATAAATACCTGGCTTTCCAGGTTTTGTCCCTAACTAGCTGCAGATATGAGAGTTTTACATTGGTTGTTTTTGCTTTCAGTCTAATTTGTATGCCCTCAGCTGCTGTAGAAATCATATCATGGTTTCAAATTTCAGCCTTATGTGTTTTTTTTGGGGGGGTACTGGGGGTCAACCTCAGGATCTCATGCACCAGCAGGTGCCTGTGCCACTGAGTGACATCATCGGCCCTTTATTTGTATGTAGGTACCAGGATTCGAACTCAGGACCTCATGCTTGCCAGGCAGGAGCTTATGCCACTGAGCCATATCACCAGCCCAAACTTCCTGTTTTTGCTTTATGACAAATGACACCTGGAACAGGATGCCCTAGTAAAGTATGAGAGCGACCTGGCTAAAATGCTAAAGGGCAATTTCTCTGGTTAGTTTAGAATATATACATTATTAGGAAATTTTAAGAGCTTGATAATTACCCTAATTTGAACATATCCTCTCATAAATCCTAGTCATTTACAAATTATATTGATGCTTTGAAGGAAAATATCCTTTCTCAATTAGAAGTGTAAGAGTGGAACATCGGAGTTAGATTTTCTTGTTTAAATTTGGCTTCATTACTTATTAAATGAGGTGTTTTGGCTAGAAAATGCATCACTGGTGCCATGGAGTTCTCTTCTATTCCTCAATATTTTCATATTTTAGAGGGTATTGTGAGAAATAAACAATATGTGTAAAACACTTGGAGAACATCCAGGCACGTAGTTAGTGTTACACAAGTGTTAAATGCTTATTATTGCATTTATCATTGTAATAAATAAAGACCTGACAATGGCAGAAAATGTTTCTCATAGGAAGGGAAAACTGAACAGAAAAACAAAGATATGTAAAATTTGAATAGGTGGGAAGAAAGTGAACTTCCTTAAAATACCTGAAATTATTGAGAAATTGAAAGATGACTATGGAAAAAATAAAGACAGATAAAAATGTAATATAGAAGTGAGATGTTTAGAGGAGTCAGATAATACAGGTAATGATATACAATATGAAAAATATTATTCCATATTCTAGGAATAATAAACACCTTTCATTTTTTTTGATAAAATGATCAACCTGGTAAATTTTGAGTTTAAAAATATACACTCATAGCAGTGTAAAATATACATTTAATTCTAGACAACTGGCAAGAAGCTAGTATTTATAATGCAAGATTAGTAAAAAAGAGCAACATTATAGAGGTACATTCCATGAAGAGAAAATTATTTATTATTGTAGCAGCTGAGGGGAAACTAAGGTTAAAGCATTGATATCAACTTTGGATTAGATTGAAAATCTTTCATTAAAAAACAGAAGTTACATATTGATTATAAATAAGTTTGGACAGGAAGTGACTTAAATGAATTTGTTCAGAAAAATTACACTGGAAGTACTTTTCATGAAATTTTTAAATAATTTCTTCAAAAGTTATTAACTGAACATTTACTGTATGTAAGTTACAATGATAAAGGTTGGGATATAAAAGTCAAACTGAAGAATACAAGTAAATAAAAATAGAAATACAGAGAATAACTCTAGGAAATTGTTGTTAAAAGTTTGATGAGAAAAATTTTTGAATCTAAAGGATTGGAGGAATTTAGCTGGGTGAATGAAAGGATAATCAGAGAATTAGCATGGGTGTACCCTGTGTGGCTTGGCAGATACTGGAGGAATGGTTTAATTACTGAGTAGCTGAGTGCTTTCCATCCCTTCCCTGCTGTCCACCCTATTTCCAAGAGTGCACTCTCCTGCTTGCACATAGTTTACTGCATGGGGTCAGGAAGCAGTGGAGCTCCTCACTGGACTTTGCTCTCTCCTCTCCTCCCACCATGAAGAACCTGAAAGAGAGGCAAGAGACAAGACAGATGAGGGGGGATGCAGTTTATTGTACAAACTGATGAGTGTCATCCAAATACATTAAAAAAGTACTTTGCCTTTTATTGTGAAACAAAACATTAATGGAAAAATGGTGAGGTAGCTGGAATCTAGGCTATGAAGGTTGTTTTGCTTATTGTATATTTAAGTATGTAGTGTAACTATTTTGTACAATAGAGGAGAGTAACTACTATTTAGGATGTACAGATTGAAATTTACATGTTTCATTGGCTGTTTGAAAAAGTATGGTTTATCTTTTACATAGAAATCTACATGAAAACTGCTATCTAATACAAACCACACCTAAAGAAATTTTAAGAATTTGGCACAGTTAGTTACTTGGTGTAATCTGAAATGTAGCTACTGCATATTTAAAATAAATCCCTGTTCTCTGAAGTTTTTAATTAAGCTAGTTGAATACTTTGAAAAGTGATCACTTCTAACAAATGAATTTATTTCCCATTAGGATTCTGCATATTACCTGTGTAGTAGTCATATGGATATTTTTCTGTGCATGTTTCCTATGCAGTTGTAAGGTGTCACTGTATTTAACTGTTGTACTTGTCAACCTTCAATAAAGCATATAAAATATTCATAAAAATAATAAAAGGGTTGGAGGAGGGTTGAAGATAATTTAGGTGATGAAATTCTATAACAGTAGCATTTCGTGCTTAACTGTGCATGTGTGTGTGTGTGTGTTTGGTTTTTAATTTAAATTTTAACATTTTTTGTCCTGGGGATTGAACCCAGGATGTTTGAATTGAACTATATCCCCAGACATACTTTTTTTTATGAGACATGATCTCTCTAATGTGCTGAATATCACAGGCTGAGCTCACAAATGCAATCCTCCTCCTCAGCATCCCAGAGTACTGAGATAAAAGGCATGAGTAATCTGGTTTTAGTGTAAAATATATGATCTGAGTGCTTAAAATTGCACACATTTTATTCAATCATTTAAAAATAATCTTGTATTAATTCTGAGCAATATACTTTATACCACCTTACCATACTTAAGGCTCTTTATTTTATATCCAATGTATTTTTAACATCTAACAATTCTTTTAAAAAATTTTAAAAATTGGGACATTTAAAAAATTTCAGTTCTTTCCCAGTGAGTTTAAGAACCTACTCTCTCTTCTTCTATATTTTCCTTCTGTATTCCAAGTGAAAAAAATTTATTTCCTGTTAACCTATAATAACTACAATTAGATATGGGAATTTTCCCTCTCTTCCTCTTGAAATACTTTGCTGTACTAGATTTTCTTTTATTTATATCATGTTTGTTTATTTTATCATTCACATAAATATAATGATAATGGTATATCCTATCTAGTATAAAACAAAAACAAACCAAAAATGGAAACCTTACCTTGACATGAATGCATAGCTACAAAAATTTGGTTGTTCATTTCTAAATAATTTTCTGGGCTGTTTGTTTCTGCCCAAATTTAAATAATTTTACAATGTAAGTTGACTTCACACCCACAAGTCCACTAAAATTTTTTTCATCTTTATTTCTAATAATCTTTGCATTTTAAAATCCAGTGGACATGCTTTGTAATGTTTTATACTGCTAATCTTTTAAAATGTATTTCATCACATCATCCTTTATGAATTACTTTTATTACTTGGTAATACTAAAAGTATTTACTCATATGTTTTATTGTTTATATTTCCATACATAAATAGTCCAGCACTTTAATATCATTTGCTTGTTACTCTTCTGTCATGTAATTTCTGAAAGAGAGGTTCAGTTCTGTGATTTCATGTTTCTTTTCCATACTTTCTTTGTATGTAAGTGCCACTTGTGCTCTGTGATTTCATGAATGCAGGAGAAAAGAATTGCATAATATTTACATAAAATTATGCTTATAATTATTGAGGGTACATTTGCATATATTTGAATGAAATAAAAAGAAAATATAAAATAAATTTTCCATTGGAAAATTACAAACAAATTTATAACTAAAATTCTCATAATGGTGATTTCTAGATTAGTGGTTGGCATTTGGCTTGAGACCCTAATACAACTGCCTGTGTTATTATATTTTAAGTATGCCAATGGTAAAAATTAGAAGTAATTTAGTACTAATTTATATTTAATTCCTAATCCTGATACTAAAAATGTCATTTAGAATCCAAACTATTATTTTAACTAGTTACAAAATCAATGTTAATTGTCATATTCTGAATAAGTACAATTATCAATTTGAATAACCCCTAAAACTATTCATTTGCAGAAAAAAATTGTATATTCTTTCCCTTTATCTGCAAAATTGGATTTAAAGACAACAAATACCTCTAAAATGAAAAAAAACTCCTTCCCTATGGCAATATTTGATAGAGTAGACAATTAATAAACTGATTTTATTTTATTATTTTTCAGTGCATATTATAATAGTAAATAAATTAACTGATAATCATTGAAAGGAATGTGTAAATTCAATAAATTTTCATTTCTTTGCATTGGAAATGTCTTTTTCACAGATCAAATCTTACATAATTTTTATTGCTAATTATTTTTAAGTTAATAGTGTCCAGAGGAAAATTATTTCCCTTGGAAATTTATAATTATCAAAGCTGTAACATAGTCAATCATGTATTTTCTGTAAGTTCCTGTATATTTCTATAAGAATGGAGTGAAGAATGACAGAGGAATTACAAAAGTCTGTAATTTTAATGTAGTGAGTGTATTATTTTCCTCAACAGCTAACATGTTTTCTGTACTATAGAGCAGACATAGTCCTCTATGTTTTTACCAGCTATCATGTAACAATTTTCAGTAAATTTTATAATGTGCTTTCAGCTTTGGGCACTTCATCTTGGACTCTCTGTGGGTTTTGTCCTATCTGAGTTCTGTGTGGTTTCAGTCAATTAGCAGCCATGGCTCAATATAAAAAAGTGAAAACAGTGATTATTTCATTCAATCATGGCAATTTTACTTTTTGGTTCCTCTGTTTCTCACATCCTGTCACGACAGCTTTGTATATACAATTCTTTCTAAAATGAAAATTTTAACCACTGTGTTTCCCTAGTGTTCACAATTGCACTAGTAGTATTTCCGATATTACTAGTCCTAGGTTGGACTTAAATATCTCCTGTGAGTCTCCTTCATCCTTCTAATACATTTAAATAACTCTGTTCTATCAATTTTCTATCATTTTAGCTTGAGTATACATTTATTTTTCCCTCTGAGACAGCCACAAAGTAAGAATTTAATTTTACCAATAAACATTTAATGGAAACACTTTATAATCTCCACTTTAAACATAGGAGTTTCAGTAGATAGAGTTTAAGCCATCCAACTGTTATTGGGTGGAATTGAGACTTGAATTAGTCTGGCACTAAATAAGATTTAATATATGACCACACTTATATAGCACAAACATATACACGTATTGCAAATTTGAAAGTATGTTAAGATTATAGAATCATTTTAGTAACTTTTTATAATAGAAAAACAATTAAAAATGAGACCAGTTGCACTGACTGTTCTAATCTCTCTAATAATGTCACCTATGAAAGATTTTGAAATGAGGATATGGACTGAGAGATGACCAAGCTTGGTCAAGGGCACAGGATTGGATGAGGTTTTCTAGTGACAAATGTAATAAAATCATATGAATCATAAGAAATCTTATGTGATTATATTAGCCATGCCCTGATAACAGAAGATAGCAATGAAAGTAATTTAAGTGTTTCAAGGATAAGAAGGTGAGTTGTCACATCAGACAAACACAAAGCTCTGGGACTCCACTAAAGATAGACTTTAGCAGCAGAGGGCTGCTCATTCTCTGAGCAAAGGGGACTCAACTCTTTCTTATGACATTGTGTAGGCAGATAATCTGCCTCCAAAACATTAAAGTCCCTCTGGATTATTAAATAATTAAACATAATATGAATCTTTGAATAGGATAAATCCTCAGATACCATCAATAACTGACAGTTGTATTTTATACTAAAGAAAAAGGCTACAAAAATATCAACGTGTTTCCTGACAACTAATAATTAAAAATAAATTTGAACTGACATTTTCAATGCATAATTTCTCTGCTTACTTGTGGCTGGTAATCCTGAGGAAAGCACTGGTTCCCGGGCAGGCCTGCCTTCCCCTGGTGACTGACCTTCGTACCATCACTCTGGGTTTCACTGACAGGGAATAATCTTATCCTACATTTCTCAAATCACACATCCTTCTGTGATAATCACTGAAAGTGCAGTGAAAATGACAGAGAATTAATTCTGATCAAAATTTATATTTCTGCCTAAGCCTTTTTACACTTTTAGTCCATTCAAAACTCACATGCTTATATATTTGTAACAGTAAATAAAAAAATCCAGAGAGCAAATTGTTTTCTCATCCAAGGATGAGACCGAATTCTTGAGAAGTACATTGTTTGAAACATAATTTATCAAATGCTTTTTCCTTTAATCATTGTATGGTCTCTCTCTAGATTATCATAAACCTTGACTTAATTTTTCAAAATATGTTATCTCAATGTTAGACCTTCAGAATCACTAAATGATGTTTTGTTGTTTGCATACACAAGTTCTGTTTGATGTTTCAAACTGACTTTAAATTAAAAAGTCCAATATAGCATCACAGTCTTCCAAACTTTAAAAAAATGTACACTGTAGATTTTCATGGAAAAAAAGAAAATGTTCAACAGCAAGTACTTTTTACCAGGTTTTCTAAACACAAAAAGTTACATTAGTGATGTAATAAAATAGATTTTTTTAAAGAAAATAATAAAACCCTATAATCTTTCCTTTTGGTAATACCAAAAGAAATGAGAGTCATCCTTGATTTTACACAATCCCATATTCAAACTGTGACAAATTTCAATGGCCTATATAACTTTGGAATCTACCAAACAGTCTCCATTCCTTCATGTAAGTCTAAATTACATCATCCCTCAGACTAATGTAATTGTGTGGTAATAGGTGTTATTTATACTTTCCCATCTTTCAATTACAATCATCTATATACCAATTAACTTTTCAAAACAATTGTTTATGTGATACCAGTGAAAATGAAATGAAGAATGCCAATTATTTTCAAAAGGAAATCAAGTCCTGTACAATTTAACAACTTCTTCCTTGGCTTATTTTGTTCTTATTCCTCAACTGCACTCAATTCTTCTGTATAAAATAACTGTAATTCCATTCCCTGCTCCTCCAACACCTTTCCTGTTTTCTTTGGGAGAAGTCACTCATGTTCATAGTGCAGTGATTCTATTTCTCCATTCAATATATAAACTCAAATATTACCATTATTTCTTCCAGGATACCCTCTCTAATATACAACAGGGAAATGCCTCTTTATGGTTCCACTTATTCCATTTATAGTTTTATGTGTTTACTTGAGTTCTTATTTAATGAATATTTGTCTTTGTCAATACACATGTCCTTTGTGAATGGTGTCCATAGCTTGTTTCCCAGTAGTGTATTCAGCTTACAGCACAATTCTACAGATACTAATGTCTTATAAATTTGTTGAATATGTAACGTAATAAACAAATATGTAGCAATTAAAATACTTTTGTCGGCCTTGAAGACAATTTTATCTCAATAACGTGTAAAATTTCAAACTATAATGCAAGTAAATCTTTTATGAAAGAATATGGTATTCATCCATTTTAGCTAGCTAGACTTTCAATGTTATTGTTTTTCTGTTAGATCATATTACTGCATTATTGTTATTATTAGTATTATTATTTATATTTATTAAAAATAGGCTTAACTTTTATTTTTCAAATTGCATAAAAATCTGTTGATCAGATGAATTCATTAGTTGCTTTCTTTTTAATATACATTACCTTCAGTTAAATAAATCCAAATTTCACCATATTATAAAAGATATTTTTGTTTAATAAAATCAAGTCATTAACCAGGTAGATATTAGAGATTAATATACTACTTTAAGTAGATTGTAATTTGTTTGTCTAAAGATAGCATCAATTTATATTGGATATTTTAACTAAAATGTTAAAAACAAATTATCATTACAAATTTAATGGTCAAGAAAGCCTACAAAAACTAAAAAATAAATATTAAAAGTTTTTCTATAAATAAAATACCACATATTTTTTACTTCTAAATAAGGGAAATTGATTTCTTTGCCCCCTCTTTAGTGTCAAAATATGCAAGTAAGTATATGTTTTTTATCTTGATTCTACATGAAGTTATTATGTGAAATTTAAAAATAAAATGCACACAGTGTGATATTTGCAAGACAAAAGATTTCTGCCAACTATTTTATTTTAGTTAACATTTTTTCCTTTAAATTTTTATGAATATAGTTTCCAAAATTTCATTTATGACAAAAGAAATATTCCAGAATTATGCAAAGAAATCTGTTCAAAACACAGTAACAATCAGAACAATCTAATTTTTGCTAATTATACTTTCCAACTTAATTATCTCATACTTGTGTTTATAGATATCTAGAGTTAAAACATTGTCAAAAATAATTAAAATTAAGAGTTTTAAATTAAAAAAAAACTTGCTTCACTTTTCAAATAACCCATTTGCTAAAAGTGAGATTTCCATTAAATTACTTAACCATCCAAAACTGCAGCATTTTCACATGTAGTAGTTGAGAATTAAATGACATAAAGCATGCAGAAATCTTAGCCCTTATATATTACTGCTCAACAATATTTGACAACACCATTATTATTATTTTAAATGTAAATTTTTCACACATGTGATGAATAAAAATGCACTTTTTTATACAAAGGAACAAAATATTAGACAACTTATAAGCATTTTAAGAAACTGAATTTCAGAACAAATTTAAGGAATATTTTCCACACATATATAAAGCATGAAATTTCATTTTGTGCCATTGGACTATGATGATAAATCCCATTCAATGTATGAAACTACATTCACATTTGCTCTTTGCTAAGTCAGTTTAGAATTTTTCTTATGTGAAACAATATAAACACAAACTTGGAGCAAATACATGAAGATTCTGTATATTCTATAAATGTAAATAATAGAGTTTTTTCTCTCTTATTTTAAAAATTGATGAATATTTGGGGATCCCAGAAAGCTAGCGCTTGAAAAAATTTAAATTCAAGGAATGTTGAAACTTTGAAATCCTACAATCTCTACCCAATATAAAAAACTTAAAGACTTTCTGTGCCACTTGAAATTTTCTTTAGAATATTTTCTGGAGCCAAGCAGTTAATTTTAAGAATTCTATTTTATTAGTTAGGCCATTCAGTATGTTATTGGAAAAACTTGATTTTGACCAACTTAGCTAATTTTGTCAGTTTTTTACTTCAATTTTTAAAAAAGACATATTCCTTATTTTTTTCTTTTCCTCTGAGAGCACTAAAGTACCATTGATGATTCATGAAAAGTAATTTTTGTACTGGGAAACAAACTCAGGACCTTCCAATTGCCAGGCAGGCATTGTGCCACTGAGCTATATCCCTGGCCCTCATTCATGATTTTTAATTTCAAATATGCATAGTAGTTTCTACCAATATCACATCACGACATTTGTATAAGCAGAATAGTAGAACTAAAGTACAAAGACATTCTTCAAACATGCATTCACCAAAAAGAATTTTTAAATCAAATTTGAAGTTCAAATTACTTCCTTCTGTCTTTTTTGTCCATAAAGTCTGCCCTGACCCCATCTCCCTCTGTCTCTATTTTTATTTTTTTATTTATTTTTTTTTTTTGTGGGTACCGGGGGGTCGACCTCAGGACCTTGCGCACCAACAGGCACCCGTGCCGCTGAGCGATATCACCGGCCCCTTTTCCGTATGTGGGATCCGGGAGTCGAACTCGGGCCCTCGCGCTTGCAAGGCAGGCGCTTACGCCGCTGAGCCATCTCACCGGCCCTGTCTCTATTTTTAAATACACACACGTTTGTGATCACACACACAGAGACACACTTTTATGGTAGTGTGGTAGTGTAAAAAGCAAGAAGTTCATTTTGAATATGTTAATGCAAATATAAATAATTTCACTATAAGGTATTTGAAGCAATCACTCTTGTCCATTTTTATTATAATTATGTCCCTGACTGGTAACAAAATCCCTATGATACTAAATTCTCACTACACAAGTGTTAAATATATTTTAAAAGTGAAATGAACTTTAATGCAAATTCTTGTTTTGACAAAGAGAATACAATAACACATGAAGTAGATATGCAATTAATTTTACCGCATGGCCAAAGATGAGACAAGCTGTTTGGTTTTGTCAGTATTTTGAAGATATCAAAAATGTCATACTACATCAACCACTAACATTTTCTTTATTACTAATTGCATACTAGCTATTACACAATAATCTCTTATAATATAACTGCCACTATTGTTATTACCTTGTGTTATGACTTGTGTCTAGATGTCCCCCCAAAGCCTCATAGCCATAGGCAGGGCTTTTCACTGATGGCTGGTTCTGGAGTGTGTGATGCTGGGATCAAGAGTGTGTGATTGCTAAGTCAGTCCACTAATTGGTTCAGGATAGTTCTGGGTAGGATTAAGGATGCCATACTCTGGGTGTGACTACTATCTAACTTAAGGGTGGCTAGGCAGGAATATATAAGTGATTGAACAGAGTCACTGGTTACTTGTAAATGAGTGATATCACTGGCCCTTTTTTGGTACGTGGGTTCCAGGAGTCAAGCTCAGGACCTCAAGTTTGCCAGGCAGGTGCTTATGCCACTGAGCCATCTCACCAGCACTGAATTTACTTTTAGAATATGCATGCCACATGTACCTATGTTATATAAATGTTTCTTTAAAAAATATTTGAATTGTTACAATCAAGGAAATTTGTTTCAAATATATTACTTACCGTTAACTCTTGCTCTTAAATATACTAAAATGTATACTTTTTTGCTACATCCCTTGTAAAATATAATTTTAATATTGGTTCATTTGATATTTATAATGTGTCTAAAATATACAAATTATATAAATTCTAGGTGTTGATTTGAGCAAATAAAAGCCCCCTGAAAAACCTTGAGATATATAAACATGGGAGAAGGTATTAATGGATAATACCATTGCCTAATACATAGCTGAGTAGAAAACTATGGAGATTCAATTAAAGAACAAGTTTTCTGCTACCCTGAACTCACTCATGTAAACCTCTAATGTTCCCAGTAGTGGGAGTTGCAACTAACTTCATGCAAGGCATCAGACATCTGGGACTGTGGTTCCCAACAAGCAATAAAAAATTATCTCCAAAGGGAATTTATTACAATTTTAAAGGGGCTCATGATAAAGATATTTTGTTAAATGAAACATACTTTTCACAACATTAGATTATAACCTAGTTTAGAGTGGTGTCAAATATTTCTTTTTCTCCTTACAGATAATGCAAAGTCAGACTCAAAACAGATATAAGACAAAGAAGGTAAGATGAAGAAAACAGTGGAATTTGTAGAGGTTAAATTTAAAACTTAGAATAAGGTCTAAGAAATTAACTTACCAGAATTCATAGGTGGAACTTCATAAATTTAGTTATCTAAAATCAGTATGCTTCCTTGTGAGTGAATTACCTTTATTATATACCTTATTTCACTTTCCCACTTGAACCAAAATCTATGAAAATGAAGCTATAATGTTAAATAATAAATATAAATTTTACTGTTACATAAATTGATAATGTTTTTGAAAATAGTAAATTTTACTAGACAACATATATTTTCACAAATAACAATATTGTAGAGGAGACATAGAGACAGAGATATAAAGTAGGAAAAATATATTTAAGAAGGCAAAGAATGGCACAAAGTCTATTTCAGAACCCATGAATGTACTCACGATTCTAATTATGCAAAAAGACTACAGGTGTAAAGAGGAAATAAGACTGAATTTGTAATCTGGTGTGATACAACATAGATTCTACCCTAATGAACAAGGAGTGTGTTTCTCCTATTTCCAAGAATGTTGACTGTTTAGGCCTTGAAGATTCATCCTTTCTTGAAATTGTCTGTCTCAAAGAGCTGCCTCATTTAAGGTTATGTTTAATTCCTGGGGTCAACCTATATCCCATGACTTACTGATGAGGAGTCGTAAAGGCCCCATTCCCTTTTCTCAGCATGAGACATCTCTTAAATTCCATTTTCACTGTGAAAACAACCTATAGTGCAGTATCATTATAAATTATTGGGACTTCTATACAAGGCACTTATTTTTTTCTCCCTATTTTATTACAATACTCCATCATTTATTTATCCCAATAGAGACTCATGAATATACATTTCATAGTGGATCATAAAGCAATCTTATTGGGGATCAAATTGCCATCCAGAACTCTATCATTTGCCTCCTGTATCCTTTGCTTCACTCTACTTTTTATTTTAGAATACTAACTTATTTTTTAGGACAACACTACTCTCCAACTTCAGCTTCTTTATTTGTTGCTCAGCACTAGAATCAGTCATTTCTCCGAGCATGTCTTATTCCTTTCATGGAAAAGTGTTATTTGAAACCAAGTTGTGGGTACAGAATGTGTTTATTAATACTATAATACATGGTTTCTAGATTCTCTCAATGAATAGGGCTAAAGAATGCATGCATGAAACCCATGCATAAAAATGTAAAATTATGTAATATATATCTGTATCTACATATATAAAACATGAGTTCATATTTATGTCTGTCTTCCTATTTCAGTACCAAACATTTACACATTTCTCTCCACAATCCTTACTGATCAGTAACCTTATTATCTCCTGGGCTAAGGATTGAACCCTGAAATTTGTACTTGCTGGGAATGCACTTGTTCCCTCTGCTATACCCTTAGCCTCATTACCTCTTTCTTTAATACTTAGACTTGTAATTTTTTCAACTAATTTACCAATTATTCCCATTCTGTTATATATATGCACAAAATTTTAAAAATTGTCAGACCATGCCCTTATGAGAAACAACTTTACAAACTGTAGTACAGTGTTCCTGTACATTTTCTGTCTTCAGATTTTACAATTTCCAAACATCTTTTTCCTAAGCTAGATTAACAGTGTGAACACAATCTCTGCAGTGAAATTTTGATGTAGGTTGTGATATTTGTCATTCAGAATTACATCCTGAGATTCTTTGACTTATGGATTGATCTTTTTATAATTTCCACATATCAAGTTTCATTATATTTGTTGTCAAGTTATATGGTCTTTGACAATTAATGGATATCATTCATCCATCACAAAATAATATTGCTTTGAAAGTCTCCACTGTTATTTCCTTACTGAAGCACTACTTATCCAAAAGCCATGGCAACCACTGTTTTCCATCCCTGTACTTTTGACTGTTCATTCCTACATGCTATATGACTTGTATTCCAAATGCAATATTTTAGGTTTTCTTTGACTTGGCAAGATGCTTTATAGATTCATGGAGTTTGTGCTAATAGATCAGTTCTTTTAGTCATTGAATACCCTTGCACTGTATTGTAGTATTCCTGTTTGCTTTTTAAAGCTTTTGTCAATTGAACGGCATCTTGGGTGTTTGTACTTTTGTTCTAAATATATATGCTATAAAACTCATGCAGGTTTTATGTGGTAATAAATTCTCAAGTTGGTTGTATAAATATGTACAAGTATGACCACTGGACCATATGATAAGTCTGTATTTCCTGTGACAAAAAAAATGTCACAGTGTATTCCACATTGCTATACCAGTTCGCAATCCCACTTGAAATGAATGAGATCTCCTGGCCTGCACATCCAACAACATTGCTGTTTTCAGTTTTTGGGGCTTTAGTCATGTTAATAGGTGTAGAGTGCTAACTTCATGATGTTTTAATCAGCAATTCCCAAAGGAAAGTTATGCTGTAAAACTTCATGTCCTTATTCCCAGTCAAGCCTTCAGTATCTTCTTTGATAGTGTGCACATGAGCACATAATCATTTCTATTTCTGGTAACTGTCATCTGTACCTTGGGTTCTTTGAAGCAGAAGCATACCTCATTTTGTTTATTTGCTTCTCTTTAAAAAAAAACAATTTATTACTATATGTTTTCAGTACATAATGATTGCATTCATTGTGGGTAGTTGGTACAACTACAAAACATACCTCATTTACTTTTTCATACACTTCATCTCCTCTCCTTTCCCACTCCATCTCATAGTCCACTTCCCTCCTGCAAAAGATCTATCTCCTCATTTCTTCTTCTATTTTGTCTTTTATTTTGCTTTTTTTGTGGGTACCAGGGGTTGACCTCAGGACCTTGCATGCCAGCAGGTGCCCGTGCCACTGAGCTATATCACCAGCCCTTTTTTTTTATGTGGGTTCCGGGAGTCGAACTCAGGCCCTCGTGCTTGCCAGGCAGGCACTTATGCCGCTGAGCCACCTCACCAGCCCTTTTATTTTGCTTTTAGTTCATTTAGACTTTGGGTGTCTCATATAAGAGGAACATTGTTATATTAAAGATTGTTTGATACATTTCACTTAATATTATGAGGTCAAAGTGTACCCATTTTCTTTCAAATAACTCAAAATTAGCCTTCATTATGGCAGAGTACTACTTTATAGATTCTACCTTTTCTTCATTTATTCATCTGTTGATAGACATTCATGTCACCTCCAAGAGTTCATTGTTATGAGTTGTGCTACTATCAATATGAGTGTGCATTTATCACTGTCAAATGATGCCTTTAACTCTTTTGGGAAGATACCTAGGAGGGGAATAGCTGGGTCAAATGGAACAATAATTTTTAGCTTTATGAGGAATCCCTTAGTTCTTAGTGGCCCCTAGCAATGCAAAGTAGGCAAGGTCATACCAGTGCTAACAGTGTAATAAAAAAGAAATTTGTTTTCTACATACCCTGAAAAGCCAGTACCTTCGAAGTACAATCCAGTTTTCTTTTTTGCCAGAAAGAAGTGCTGGCTGAGAGTTATATCCCAATCCTGTGGTGTTTCTTTGAAGCAAGTACAATAGGGAGAACTGGTCAGAAATTTTCCTTTGAACTGGCTTTAATGTGGCCAGTTTCACACTCATTTGTGGTACAGTAATCTCTTACTGGATTTCAGTTTATTTTGCAAAGAGTTTTGTTGCTGAATCTGCTTTGTGTGAGGAATAAGACTCTGAGCTTCCTATTTCATTCCCTTTCTGATTAAAGCACAATTGTATCAGGTTACCACATCCTTCTTAATAGAGTAAATTGCTCTATAATTATTAGTTATTAGTACACATATATATAAGCATTTATGTTTCTCCATATCCTCCATTATATATAATTATATCAAAGATCACACATAATATTTATATTCAGTTCTTTGTAAAATAATATACTTCATATTTGAAATTATTTTGGTGATCACCATTAAGTTGTTCTTGCAACTAAATAACAGGTGTAAATTTGTATTCTACTTCTTTATCCTATGTTGTGTCATTAATGAAAAGAATGATAAATTCAATATGGTTAATAATAATTGAGGTTTTTTATTGCCATTACATCCATTTTTATTCATAATAAAAATACATGTGCAGCAGTGACTACAGTAACAGGCACTCATTATGTGCTTGGTCATTTTCATGTGAACAGATTGATGGTAAAACATAAAGTTTTACAAACCAGTTTTGTGTTAATTTAGTGTTGCATGTACATAAGTTATTTTTAGAATCATTAATATAAAATAAATAAACTAATTGTCAGATTTTCATTATATAAATTTTGCCTAAATAGCTTCTAAGTTCAAAATCCTTTAGTTTCAATTGTAATTGATCAACTGAAAGGCATTATAAGCCACAGGACACAGTATTAATATGAGTCTCCAACTATACAAATATCTGTTAGTTAATAAATCTAGGAATAAATAGATCATCAAGTTTATTCAAAAGTTACACATAGAGAACAATCTCATAATGCAGAATGTTAAATATCCAGCCAAAGTAGAGGACAAAAAAATCTATATTTTATCAATAAATTTAAAGAGTGCAGATAAACAAACATGAAGAATGTTTGATAGGATGCAGTTTAAAAGCATTATACTTAGATATAATTTAATTAAAGAAATATTTAGAAGAAATGAGATATAAAACAAGACTTTCTGATTAACAACATATCTAAACAAGTAACATATGAGATATTGATTACTTTTTTATATAAATCATTTCTTTTTTTAGACAGGGTCTCACTTTATAGCCCAGGCTGGCCTAAAACTTACAGAGATCCCTCTGCCTCAGCCTCCTGAGTGTGAGATTACAGGTGTGCACCACCATTCCTGGTGTGTCAAAATGATTAAGACTATCGTTTTGCAATTATTTTAACAGATATATGGCATAAAATGTAAATTAATCTTTTGTTTTTAAACACATAGTATCTAAATACGTTGTAATTTTTGTACATTACCAAAAATTCTGCTTTAATCTAATATATATGAGCAATGGTATGGCAAAATGTTTAAAGAATCCACTCAAAAACCCAGTCTAGGGCCAGTGAGATGGCTCAGCTGTGTACGCGCCTGCCTGGCAAGTGCGAGGGCCCGAGTTCAACTCCCTTAACCTACATATGAAAAAAAATGCCTGTGATATCGCTCAGTGGCACAGGCACCTGATAGCACATGGGGTCCTGAGGTCGACCCCCAGTACCCACACACACACAAAAAAAGACTGGCTACAACATTGTAAGAAGTGAAAAATGTAGGAATATGAAAACATCATGAGAGAAGAAAAGAATAACAGAAATATTCTGAAATGCAGTATCAAGCCGGCTAGGGATGAAGGTCTAAGCAGAGATACAAGAATAGTGAACAGTACATGTTAGCCTGATGTAATAGTTGTGAGGGAATATGTTGAAAAGCAGGATAGACCATATTAAAACAAGAAAAAAAAAGTTGAGGTGGAAGAGGGAGAAAGAAAGGAAAGAAGAAAGGTAGGAAAAGTGGAGGACAAGGAGGACTAGAAGGCGAGAAATGCAATAACAGTAATGACAAAGTATAAAGAAATGTCTATGTAAGTAAAAATGATATACAGTACACATTGCCAAGATTTAAGGGAAGTCTAATGGCCTTAACTGGATACTAAATATCTGTTGAAATCACTAGCCCCATAACCAATTTTATGTGAGGAATTCCTATAGATAGCAAACACATGACTAAGATATACTGAATATTGATTTTCGTGTAGATTTGGAATGTTGGTATCACTATAACTAGCCAGTAAATTTTCTAGTGAACTGACAATTCTGCATCTTCCTAGATCATAGGAAACCTGGATTACAGCTATCTTTAGTTAAACAGAGTTTATAAAAATCTAGGGTTTAAACTTGTGAATATTTTAAAAATTAGCTTTTTTATCCCTAGTCAAAACTGGCATTGGAATTTAAAAGTTGTTTACTGAATTTTTGATACTAGAAAGATCAACACAAAGCTAGGTAAACATCAATAAGAGTGGAAAAATCTCCTGCTTTATCTTGTTTGTGAGTTGAACTAGAATGAATAATTTCTTTCATTTCAATCCTGATCTTCACTGTGCCCTGAAATTCCCAATAATGCAGTACATTGTACTGTGAAATCTTTAAAATACTTTCAAAACTGGGTTGAAAAATTTAACATATCTTGAGAAAAAATTAAGAGTAATAAATTCATATAACCAAATTTTATCAAAGACAGACCAAATATATACCATTCCTATACTGTCATTAAGTTCCAGTTGAACTTTCCAATGAGAGAAGAAAAATATGAAATAAATAAAAGTATAAAATAAAATATAATTTACAGGATGATTGATAGAGAAACTCACATTTCAACAATGTATATTTATACAAACAAATATTTACACCTGAAAAAGTATGATTTTAGAACTACTTTTAAGTAACCTAACACTAAGTGATAAATAATGCAGAGTGATTATTTTAAAGAAATAAATAAAACTAAAGTACTTAGAAATTGCATTTCTATATATTGGAGAGATAGCCTCACATGTTGCTTTTTTTTCTTTTTCTATAAGTTGTTTTGCAGCCATCACAAAAAAGATTTTCCTGACCCAATTATCACTGGGCTGATTTCTCTACAAATAGCAAATGTCTGGTTATTATCAGTGGTGCCCAATAAACCTAGAGGTAATAGGATTATTGAATATGGCATACATTGTGTTATGAAAAGGCACTAGAGAAAAACACAGCTACAAGGTTACTATAAAAATATGTTTTTTGCTTAAAGGTAAATCGCAAGAAAAAATTTTCTTTTCCATTTTAATTAAGTAATCCTGTGCAAAATACTTCAGATCGTGAGAGAAATGAGTGCAATATAGCAACTAATAGATTTTAAAATAACCTTTTAAAATATTTTTGTTTGTCTCTTGAATTTATAACAGCTGGTTGACGATTACAGAAATGCTGTAGAATATATCACTCTGGGACAAATGAATTACTAGAAATTTTAGTAAAGCAGGATCAAAGGCTGACAAGGGGCTCTAATTTAGAAGATGAAAAGGTACAATAGGGTTGTGAAAAGTTTTATTTGAGATCATTTCCTTATCTCCCAAGACCGAATAAAACTTTTGAAATATCAGCAATCCAAAGCAATCCAATTTCCTCTGACCTGAACTTCCATAAAGTAACTGCTGCAGTTCAATATTTTGATTTGCTGGGGGAAAGATAAAATAAAAGGAGAAGAGAAAAAGAAAAAAAAATGTTGATGTGTTTCAGCAGGCAAAACAAATTCTATGCAGGAGTTGATGTGCATTCTTTATTCAAGTGAATTTTCAAGTAGAGAATTCATGGACCACATATATCATATTCTTTAAAATATCTATAAGTATAATGTATTTTTGTTGATGTACTTCACACAAATAGAATTCATATTATTTGAACAATGCATGTTATTTATACAGCCATAACCTGACTGAAATAAAAAATATATTATAAAACCATTTATTTACTCACTCATAACATGGAATCTAGTTACATTTTTAAGAGTTAGTTTGGAAAAGATTTGATGCACTGCCCAGATATTTTTTCCATTCTGATATATTTTTCACACAGCTACTGAACAGGATCAACTTCTTTCTACACTGGAATTGTGTACCAATTTCTTGGAATGCATTGCTTTCACTTTCATGTTTGCCATTTCTTCCAGTCTATGGAATCATTTTCTGTTGAAGTACGTGTTATCTTCCTTCTATACTGAAGGACAAAGCAAGTTACCAGCTTGATTTCTTGTGTGCATCTAATTATTGATTTCCCTGCTTTTCTTTCTTGCTAACAAATTGCAACTTAGAGAGCAAATTACATGCTCCTTGCCACCCTATTCAATGCCCATCAATACATTACTTATTGAATTATTATTTCAGTTCTATTAATAGATTGAATTTCTACTACAAAGTTCACTACAAACCCAGTTGCACTAATTCATATAACCATTTTTTTCTTACTGGTATTAGGTAGTATCTGTTATTGTTTTAATTTGCTTCACTACATGTTTGTTAGATTGTCTTTCTTGACATTATAAGCTATATCCTCCTATTCCTGTGGCAATCTGACAATCTCATCTCAGTTATTATTTTTTGTTTAGTATAACATATTTCCCTGAAATATATAATGTTGATTTATTCATGATTTCTTTCTTTATTCCATTTATCTTTTGTGTGCACTCACTCTTCATATGAATGATTCATTCCGTGACTCTATCTATGTCCTAATAACTGCAGCCCTGCACTGGAGCTCATCTTCACTTCTTAAAATTTCAACAGTTATATGTCCTGCATTCGTGTACTTGTGTACACAAACGTGTCTGATCACAACACAAAAGAAATTGAATCTATTGTGTTTTCTCAAAAATAAAATTTCAATATTCCTTATTTTGGTGCTGCATACTATAATTCACAAAGTTCATGGCATAATTTTTCTCACCAGCCTTACCTCGTTTTATCACATCATTGTTTTCCTCTCGTATACATTGCCTTCTACCTTATTCTCCATAATTTCATGTGTATTGGCTTACATACTTTTAAATTTATTTGCTGTTGGGCATGTTTCTCACAGGTATTTAGTTATAGTTTCATCAGCAATTCAATAAACACATGCTTACCTATCCCTTACATTAACACACTAGAAACTTCTGTGAAAACAAACATACTATGATTAGTATTATTGATCAATAAAATTAAATTTTGATCATTTTTGAGAATTTGTTAGAGATAATAAAATTCATAGGCACAGAACTCCCTAACATACTGATACAGTTTATTTATAAATAAAATGATTGTATACCATATTTAATAAGTTATAGAACCTGACTTTTTTATGAATTTGAAATTGTGTCATGTAAGTAGATGGACCTATTCTTACCTTACTAATTAATTTTGTAACAAGATTTCTATGTTCTTTCTAACATTTATTAATAGTTATACTTAATTATCTAATTTGAATGTGGTTTTTAAATTTTTTTATTCTAAACAAATATTACTAAGGAATGATAAATATTATCTGTTTCTGTTCATGTCATTCATGTTTCTTTGCATGTGTCTAATTAAAAATCAGAGATCTTTGTAAATTTTACTGGAGAAATATCATGCAATATAGTTATTCTGAAAAAAATTGTTACCATTCAATTCTTTCTTGATATTTATATAAGCATTGTCTTTGATTTTTTAAAAACATTTAATGTAGTTATCTATTGAAATTTGATTTGTGCATGCTTATGCAATATACTAAATGCTAAAATTAGGTTTCTTTTTTGTTATTTTTGGAAGGGTGATATGATCTATTCTGTACTATCATTCTTTCTAGTTTTAACCAGAAATACAAAACTTAACAGTTAACACTTAATAGTGAGAAATTTAAGTAGATATTGATCAATTCATTAATTATGTACACTATAATCAATAAATTTATTGTAACTGTTATATGTATCATTCAATAAATACATAATGAAAGGAGTAATGGTTAATGTATTGTGATACTTATATTTGAGAGACTATGGAAATTAAACCTATGGTGATGTCAGTATTGAAACCTTGAATTTTAGTTCCATATTAAAGTTCTCTAGCAATATTATTTTAGATAGGTAGGTTAAAGAGAAGCTAATATGCCGTCAGTGAGGGATTGGGCCTTCAAGGAAGTTAGAAAAAAAGATAAGACACAAAAGATTATGTTTGGAGTTGAATCTGAATAGAGTCAGGCTTTGAGAAGGAGACAAAATAACCAGTCCTGCAAGCCTCCCTAGATATAAACAGCAGCTTGAGATTATACTGTAATTAGAATCAACTGGTTCAATGTGCCTAAATAGGCATCAGATTTCTATCTAGGCATCAGATAAGCAGATAAGCAGGTGACCAGAACATGTGGATCCATCTCTTTCCAGGAATGCCTTTGTTCTTTTCAAATACCCTTGCTACATGACCCATTTCTTATAGAAAGCCCCTTGGGATGTCATCACAGTTCAGAAAAGTCCACATTTGTAATCCCATAGAACAGGTATTGGAATTCTAATGGTAAAATTAAAGTTAGTTATTTATTTCCTTTCTTTTTCTCACTTTGACAATATAAACATTAATTAGAAAGAAATTATAATGAGCTATTGTCAAAATATGCACAGAAGTGCTAAAAAAAATCCCTCTAAATTTACCTTCTTGGCTTTGCCATTGCACCAGTGATTGAGGACAAATATCTTCCCTAATGACAAATGGTATGAATGTGCTGCCAAATAATTACAAATTAATTTGGCTATTATTATTTAATTCCATGCATTTTAATATAGGGACAAGAGTATTACTGATTTAGAGCTTAAAAAATATGTGAAAATATAAAGCTGAGCACAGTGACTGCAATCTGAGCTATCTGGGATGCTCAGACAGGAGGATGATGAAGTCCAGTTCAACAGGGGTAAGGCAGAGATATCCTTTTTAAAATAAAAGGTAACGTTAAAAAAAGGCTGAATGTGTTTCTCAGTCCTTCTTGCATTCAATTTCCTATTCTACTAATCAAGCCAATACACAAAGAAAATATAAAAATAGCAGCACATGGTAGTCCATGCCTTTAATCCCAGGACTTGAAAGGTTGAGGCAGGAGAAGATCACTACTATTTCAAGACCAGCCTGGGCTGCATAGTGAGTTCAAGGCCAGCGAGAACTACATAGTAAAACTGTGCCTCCAAAAAAAAAAAAAAACCACCCAAAAATATAAAACAAAATAGTAAAAGTGAAAAAGTTACAAAAATCACAATTGGCATTGAAAGTAAAATAAAACTTGTCACTTAATGCTTACTCCAATAATGTGTATGCTGATTTTATGAACCTTAGGATAGCTCTTGACTTCTTTTACTTCAGAAATGCTGAGCAACTGATTTATTATATAAAGTAGAATATAAAAAGTGAAGTGAGCTCAGATTCCTTTGTCTAGAACATTCCTGAATCCTAGAAACAATGATATTGTGGAGTGAGTTTATAAAGCTCTTTGAGAGCTGATCTTAACATTTTCATGAATTGAACTTAATGGTAATTAAAAGCAACTGTAATTAAAAATGTAGCTACATAAACTTATAGTTCTATAAACCATAAAATTAGAAAGTACTCTTATCTTCACATATGGTTTTAATGCATTTCACCTTTATTTCATGTTTGGATGTTATTTTATATTTTGTATCACCATAGCAAAAACTGCTAAATAACATATAATATTACACATCATGAAACTTCATTTATTGAAAACATGCTGGAAACTTGAATTTGGCATTGGTAGGATTATGTGTTCCACAGTGAGTAATGAATACTACATTTTAAATATTTTTCCCCTGGGGGAGAGTAACTCTAAATATGTCAAAATACCAATACACGCACTAATATGCGTATGTCTATCTATATGTAGACACATGCATATTTCATAATAAAATGTATAGTAAGTGTTTAGACAAACAAAAAATATGTTGGAAAAACATATTCCATGAAAGTTTGTTACTGGACTGGGGAATACAAAAGTGGTATACAGATGAATTGCATTTATAAATATTTAAGCAAAATAAAAATAGGATCTAAAAAGTCAAATGATGGAAACATATATATATATAATAGGAAATATTAGAAATTAATAATTTTACATCAAGTGATCATTTTTGTAACTCTTGACTTATCTCTAAATGAAAATATAAAGTTAGCTGTATAAATTTTGGCTTAAGGATTTGGAATCCACTATAAGTGTACATATTATCCATCATAATTCTAATTTAAACATTTAAATTATTTCATTTATCAATCTATTTAAGGCACACACAGGTAACTGCAAAACAAAGTTGAAAATGTCTTGTTTTCTAGTCAGAATATTGTATCAATATATCCTCATATTTTACAATGAAGTTTTGTGCTATATTTTTTTCTTTAATTCTCTATGGTTCATGGGGTGAAGTAATATGGCATAGCAGAGGAGTCATATCTTAGATTGTTACTTCACTGGCCAGAGTAAACTCTCAGGAGATAGGTTACACAATTCCTCAAAAGTGCATTACATTTATTTAATAATTGCGTAGCAGTGTCTGTACTCCACCAAAGAAAAAATCTATCACCACTAATGTCACCAGAGATGTACAGTCTCTGCATTCCTTTTGTGTGGTGGCTGCCTAGAAAAACAGGAGAAAACATGGGCTAGAACCTAAAACTGAAACATAAATAATACATTTAAGTTTCTTTCAAAGATAAAAGAAAATTTTATTCTGGCCACCATGACATGAGCAGCATTCATTCACTTGACCCTTCTACCATGCCCATCCTACCATAGAGCCAGCTGACTATAAATTGAATCCTCTAAGAGACTTGAACCAAAGCAAATCTCTCCACTTTTAAATTGCGGGTTGTGTCTCCGTAACAGGAAAGTGAGTAAGACATCATATGATAGTTTCATTTTTTGTCGTTGATCTCTAGTTAAATCATGCATTCTCATAGGTAAGAAAGTGCCTTTTAAAGCTTGCTTTCTTTTGGAAAGTATCAAAGAACTAGCACATAGTAATTACATAGTATTTTGAAGGAATGAGTGAATGACTGAACTGATGGCAATCTTCAGGCAAAATAACAAAACTTACACATGTAAAAACATAACCAGTCAAGATCTGCTGGCAGCTAAATGCAGTTGTTTCTATTATCTATCTAGGTTCAAAAACCTCATTTAGGGACTAGAGATGCTGAGGCATAGAAATTTCCAGGTAAAATATTTCTTTCTTAGAACTAGTCAGATTAACAAAAAGAGTTGGTAGAGCCAAAGTTTTTATAACCTTGCTTCATTCATTTAATAAAAATTCATTGAACACCAACATTATGCCACTCTTTCTATTTAATCTTGTTATTTATTATTACAAATATAATTATATTTTCAAAAATTGCAACTAGTGTTTAAACAGAATAGATATTTTCAAATTTAAAACACTTTTCATATGAAATAATGATAATGATGCTTAGAATCATATCATTAAAATTTACATGTATTCAGAAAAAAATTAGCTTTAGCTTTTTTAAAGGTAAAAAATGAAGAAATGAATCAAATTTTGCAATACTAAAACAAATCGATTACATTAATATATGAAGTTAAATATGAGTTCTCCTTAAATTTTAAATAAACTTATCTAAGTTCATTTTTATTAGTAATTTTTAGGTTTTTAATATCTGGTATTAAGTAATAGTACACTGATAGAAATATGCTCTCCAAAAAGTCCTGTCATATAAAATAAAAGTGAAATCTTTCATTCTTGAACTGTACAATAATGCTATGCTAGTTAGTTTCTTAATTATTTTTTGTTCTCTAGACAAATAATACATTCTTGGAGGTAAGAGATTATCTTAACATTGTAATTATATGGGGTCTATTTATATATATAAAATCAATATATTCAAGGTATTAGAGCAAAGAGGATAATTTTTTAATGTATTTCAACATGATCTTAGAACAGAATACATATTTATTTTGCCAAGGACAATATGTTACACTAAAAGTTATCATATTGTTTTTCTAGATTTTACATTTTCAAGTTAGCAACAAACCTCACTTGGTTTTTCAGTATATCTGTTGTACATTTTAAAAACTATTTAAATTAATTTAAAAGGAGAAGAATTATAATTTACCTATTAGAATCTCACTGTCTCTTATATATGGCCATACTAATTATCCAAATGATCAAAAACCTTACTCTTTAAATACAAAAATATCAAAAATAATTATTATGTTTTCTGGGGAAAAAAGTTTAAGATTACCAAAGCAAAATTATAAACCCAAAAATGATTTAAATAGCCACGTGTGAATTCAGTGCTGCCATATGAGTATACTCATGAAGCTTTAGAAGTTTTGCTTCTAGAACTTACAGTCTAGCTATGCACACCTCCTCACCATATTTCTTAGTAAGAGTGCCATAGAAAATAAATCTTAAGAGCTCTTCAGTATGATTCTAGTGTTCTGAGAATCTTTGCATAGAGATTCTTTTCTTAGGAAAAAAAATCAGTAAATCTCAGTGAGCATCCAAATTCAAAATAAGCATGTATTCTCATCTTATTTCTTCTCATTAAGTTTTTGAGGAAAAGAATATGGCTTGTTGGTATGTGTCGAAACACACAACATATCTAAAACAGCACTATTTGTTAAAGCTTAAAACTGGATACAACCAAATATCCATCAAATGTGTAGGAAAATATTGTGGTGCATTTATAAAATAAACATAAATGAACCACATATGTAACCACATGCATGGATATTTCAAACATTTTATAAGACAAAAGTATTTAAACACCAATGTTATGCACATTAAGCTTCCATATGCCATATCCAAAAGATGAAAAGCAAAACCATAGCATGTCCAAAAACTGAATAAAAACAAAAGTTCATTGTTAAGTTTCATGCATTTTTCTGAGTTTTTAAAATACTTTTTTTAAAAAGTGAGGAACCAAAAAGTTTTGACGAACCCTATCATTAGTTTTATTCATTCATGGCTATCTCTTATTAAATTTTATAATATTGGCTATATCAGTTAATAATGAAAAACTCAAGATAAAACATGTTAAACAATAAAGGAGAACTGTATACCATATAATCTATATTCTGGAGGCTAGGAGTCATTTATGCTTGGTTTACTCTATAGCTCAAAATTTTCACTGTTTATGTTATTTTGGTTTCAGTTCCCTCTCATCTGTGATATTACAATGTCACTAGCAAGTGGGTCCAATTTTAGCCTTTTTCTGAGTGTATACTCAGAACCAATTACATTAAAAAATGTACTACTTGGGCTGGTGAGATGGCTCAGCAGCATAAGCACTTGCCCAGCAAGCGTGAGGTCCTGAGTTTAACCCCTGCTAGCCACAAAAAAAAAAATAAATAAATAAATAAATAAAATGTATTACTCTTCACAAAAGGAATATAAAGAAAACTATTTATAATAAAGAAATTTGCAATCCAGTTATTGTGTCTACTTCCAAATCCAGGATCTATGGTGTGGGAACACATCCAAAATAAAATTCATCTACCAGCCACAGAAAACCTGGCAATTACATTAAAATATCTTATTTGGAAGAGTGTACAGTGATATTTTCTACTCAAGTTTTTTTAGTGTACTTAGGTATATGTAATAAACAGCTGCTATAAAATTTATATAATTTCATGAGGAACAGAAAAAATGAAAACCATTTGACTGGCAACAGACAATTTTTCTTTGGTTAGCCACTTCATTTGTCACTCTAATTCAAGGATGTGGAAAATCCTGCAATATTTTTTTTCATGAACATATCTGGCTTGGATTAAAGACTGTAATTTTAGAGGGTGTAATTATTTTTATTTTTAATAGTTTTATATGTTTGTAATATATAATAATTACACTCATCTTGGGAATGTGGTACATATACATATATACTCTAGATATTGCAGATGGTGAGTTCAGAGATATTTGGATTGCTTTAGCAGCACAAATGTCAAATATTTTTCAGGAACCAACCTTTGGGTTTTTTTGGTAATATAGCTCCCTTTAAACACAAAGAATTTCCTAACACAGACTGTGAACACCAAGTGAGATGGGGAGGATTACTACGCTGAGGGGCTAGCCTGGAGTGGGCTGACAAAAGGATTGAGACCCACATCCAGCCTACCATGGAGTCTTAGAGTTGCAGATAGTATAGAGAGCTTACATCTAAGAGGCTGGTTGCTGTAGGGTTTCAGAACATATTTAGAATGAAAAAGCTGTCCATAAATGTGGCAGCACTCCAGCACATGCTGTCAGTTGAAAAGAAGTGAAGAGGATACCCAGATAGAAAAGAAAATTGGGAATGTGGATGTTAAACATAAATAATTTTATGGGATGAGTTGTGCCTCTTCAATTCATATTTTAATCAAGGCCTGTAGTGCCTTAGAATGTGACCATTTTTAGATGCAGGACCCATGTTAAAATGAAGTCTTCAGGGTAGGTTGTAATCCATGTACTAGTTTCCTTATAAACAGGACATTTGGACACAAAAATGCAAAGGAAAGTCATAGGGAGGAAACCATCATAAACAATCCAACGAGATGCGCATGAGACAGAGGCTTCTTTTACTATCCCCAGAGGAAACTCACTCTACTGGCACAGAATCTCAAATCTCTAGCTTTCACAAGTGTGAGAAGATTTTTTTGTTATCATTTAAGCCAATAAGTTTATTGTACTCTATCATGGTATTTCGCTAAGAATAATGGTATTTCTCTAAGAAGAAACCTAAAATACACATGAGAGTTTGGATCAGAATTTAAAGTAATACTATATTCTTATAGATCTGTACATGTCCTGTTGGTATTTGAGAGCCTGTAATTTGATACTCTATTAAATACTATTCTCCATAAAAACAAATCTAAGTAAAAAATTATGAAAGAAATGATTGTTTTGAGTTCAGTGATAGAAAACAAATATGATTTATGTGAAGTACCTTAGTTTCTGCCTGAAGGTGAAGAATTACTCAAAGAATGCTAAGAAATATCTAAGGGATACAGAAGGCAGTTTAGAAATATTCCCTCAAGCTTAATATAGTACAAACTGAGTAGACACAGAAGTTGTAAGGCTATTATCAGTGTAATAATGAAAAATATATAAGTCATTAAGTGAATGAATAAATGGGAAGATTGATTATAAAAGGATATATACAAAGCTTCAGTGTATTTCTTCATAAAACATTTTTAAATTTGAAATAGAAAGTACCCATGCAATAGAAATCCTGAAATATATGGTAAAGTAGCAACCAGTAGAGTGTTGTAAGAATATAGCACCTCCCCCATACTATACCTGAAAAACATGTATAATCTGAGTCTAATCATGAAGAAATATTTTACAAATCTTTTGTCGGAGACATTTATGAATAATTTCCCTGTGATCCTCAAATGTGTCAAGGTCAAGGCTTATCACTTTTATGAAAACTAATTTTGCAGTGATAATATTTCAGTGTTCCTGAAGCTCACTCAGTGACTGGTAAATATTTATTTTATTTTAATTTATTTTATTATAGTGAAAAATTCAGTGTAAAGTATACCTTTTAACAAATTTAAAAATATTGACTATAGTCAATTGATTTTTTGCAATTGTTTTGGGCTGTGTCTTTATGATACTTCTGAATAAACCTTACAAAATAGAAAGAAAATCATGTAAGCCTACTTGATTATAAAAGAAAAATAAAGATTATAGATACAGGCAATGAATAGTATTTCTAGCTGTGTGTGGTCCTGCATGTCTAGAAGTCTAGCATTCTTGAGAGTCTGAGAAATGAGGATCAAACTCTAAGCCAGCCTTGGCAACTTAATTCTTTAGTGAGAACTTGTCTCAAAATTTAAAAAAATAAAATAACATAAGAAAGGCCTGGGGATGTACCTCAGTGAGAAGGCCTTGGGATAAATATATATCACCAGTATTCAAAATTATTTCAGATTTGGATAGAAAATATACATGTAGTCTAAATTTGGAAATGAAACATTTAAAGGCACTTAGGTAGCCAATCCATGAAATGGAAACTATCATTATAGAAATATTAAAGAGAATAGCTAAAAGGTGACATTTTTCTGATCAGAAAACAGAGCCACTATGAAATATATACAGTGTACATGAGTTGTAGTGGCTACAAGTACCAACCCTTAAATGTGTTGATTTATTGCAGATAATTTAGGTGTTTCACTATGAATTAAAGTCCAGGATACCTTTTAAAACTTCAAATATAAATCAACCTAAAATTAGAATGAATAATCTTTTAAGATACAATATTTAATTAAACAGAATTAGCATATATATGGGTATCACCAGTAATACTGAACATTAATTAAAAATAAGGAAACATAATTCACTTTTTTATTGGATCACTTTGATGTATGTGCAAATAGTATTTCACAGTCATAACAAAAAAGGGCACTATTTAAAATATTATTTTGATTTCACATACTACAGTTTCTGATTCTTTTGCAAAGAATAGTTAAAAGTATACCTTTGGGGTTTAAATGACTGGAAATCCATCTGTTCATAATTTTTCCTCAAAATCAAACTCAGTGGTCATACAAAAATAAGTTTACTATTATTGATCATTCCACACTATCCCAGAAGCTCATGTGTTGCAAGCTTGGTTCCCAGTGCAACAGTGTTCTGAGATAGGACTCTGGGGAGATAATTAGTTCATGGAGGCTGTACTCTCATTGATGCATTAATCAAACACATTAATCCAATGTTAGATTCATAGGTACATGGCTTTCTGGGAGGTGGTGGAAATTTTAATAGATGAGGACAAGTTGGAGGGATTAGGTTACTGGGGGGAGTGTTCTGTATTTTTTTGTGTGTGGGTATTGGTGGTCAGCCTCAGGACCTTGCATTCCAGCAGGCAGCCATGACACTGAGTGATATCACCGGCTCTTTATTCATATGTGGGTTCTGGGAGTCAAACTCAGGACACCTGCCTGGCAAGTGTGAGGTCCTGAGTTTGACTCTCGGTACCCACATATGAGAAAAGGGCCAGTGATATCACTCAATGGCATGGGCACCTGCTGGCACGTGAGGTCATGAGGTTGACCCCCAGTACACACATACACACAAAAGTGGTGGTACGGCCACAAAGATGATTAGGCTATACAATAGGTCATATCAGCCTCTAAAAGTAAATCATAGTGTCAGATAAAAAGGTCGTCACTAGTGTGGATGTGACATGTGGATTATTTAGCATGTAAATAAATATATTTAAATTGATAGGGAATCAGAATTCTCATTGTCAGAGAAAGTTTTCACAAATATTAAAACACAAAAGCCTATCAAAACCAGAACGCATACTGCAAGTAGTCATACTCTGTAATTAAACCTACATAAATAAATAAATAAATGAATAAACCTAGGATGTTGGATTTAAATTAGGGGTGCTAATAAAATCACAGATAATTTTGGTGTAGCAATTTAGATAAGAACAATTGATAGAGGAGAGATACAAAGAAATAGGGAGTTATTATAGACACCTATGGATAAAGTTTGAGATATACATGTATACATATATATTTATACATGTATTTAATATATAGCTCTAATATATAGCTGCAAGTTTCATTCTAGCCTTCTACCTGTGCTTATATCTTGTAACTTCTTACTCTGGCAGTGAAAATCATGGCTGGAATTATCTATAATTACATTTTCAAATTGTATAAACATTTGTTTAGCTGTATAATACAACTGAAGTATTTTTAGAATTGCTATTTCATATCAATAGGTGTTTATATAAAATTATTTTGGCTTTAGCATTGAAATTCAAATCAAAACACCATGTTATAAAATATCTCAGATACATTTTCACCTGTATCTCATTTTCCTGAGGATTCCTTTAATTTACATTTATATCCTTTTGACATTTCATTTCAAGCTAATCTTCAACTTTCCCTAATTTTCTTCACTATTATTTAATGTTCTTTATAACTTAATGAATTTTCTCATCCATTTCTCTATCTAGATATCTAGCTAGGTATATCAGTAGTGAATTTCTGGTCATTCAATTTTTATTAAAACTTATCTATCATTTCTGAAATTGTCCCCACGCTTCAAAGAATTTGGTACCATGCTATATGTCCTTACTTACATTCAACATGAATAATCTGAATGAAATTATTTCAATACATCCAGTTTCATTAATTTATGTTTGTAGATTAGACTTTTGAATTAACTGGACTGACTACTTTTTTGACTTTATTGTGAAATTAGAGATTTCATCTAGATTAGTGGAAATAATTTATGGCTTATTTACTATGTGGATCTATGTAAATACATTTTAACAGGCTTCAAGCAGACACTAAGAGTAATAACAATGCAAACTTAGTTAAATAAAATAGGTTTCTTTGCAATATTGAATAATTATCATGCAATAATTTAAATTCTGGTTTAATTCCCATTCCAAGATTTCCTTTCCTTTAGTAGCATAACCCCATTTATATAATTGTGTACTCTCACGAGCTGTAATCTGAAGTTTTAATGCCTTTGTTTTTTACAGTTGATGTTTTAACTATTATGTCTCTAACCCAACTCCTAATTTACATGTGTACTGGGCATTGAAGCCTCTCTGCCATACCTAGATTATAAAGTCACAAGCTCTAAAGCTCTGTATTTACCAATATTAAGCAAAAGTAATATTTAGGACCAACATAACTCTTTAAAAATATATTTCCCCAAGTATTTGACCTGCATGAGTTTGTCTACATGTTTACTAATTTAGAAGAGAGACAGTTCTTCTGGAAAACAGCTTTGTATAGATCTTAAAATATTCTGAAACAAGAGCTTTCTAAAAATATACAGCAAGCTTTGTGTACAAATGGTTTCTGCTTTCTTACCCATGTGCTACAAAAATTCCAGTGGTTCACATTTTAATTTATTAGGGAAGCCAGAGATAAGTGAAAACTTGTTAATATTTTCAGGCTTTATGATCGCTAAGAATATTTTATACATTTATAAATAAAAGCTATAACATCTCCAAAAGTAGCACAAAATATTTTAACATAAAACTGAGAATAATCAGATACACTGAAGTGTTTTTTAAGTGAGGCATTTTAACAGTGTTTTACAGGAAGATTTAAAAATTCTGAGCATAACTGAAGTTGTTTTACTTTTTACTATTATTTTCTCACAAGATACAAAAAATATTTTCCTTTTAAAAACAAAAATTTATTTTATGAATGCTTCTTCATTTGTACACTGATAATTTTCACACATTTAAAATCTGATTCATAATAATATTTATGCTTCTTTTTATTTTTTTAGTTGTAACATTTAATATAGGAGCTTTGTATATTTTTCAATAAGCATATTACAACCCAAAAATTACATAAAATTATAAGGTACAATGCAAAAGAGGGCAAGAAGAGACACATGGTACAGAGAAAATATTATGAAGTGAGTTAGATTAATAGCATAAGAAGCAATGAAAAAGAAAATGTTCATTAATTTGAAGGCTCTACAAGAAATCTTGTCACTAAGTAATGGAACTGTACTAATAAAAAATGCCTACATAGAAACACTTATCAAAATAAAAATTAAAAAATGGAAGAACAAGTATCTTTTTATTTGTTAGAAAATTGGAAGAGGAGCAATCTATATGTAATTGAAATTCACAAAGGTGAAAGAAATAAATAAGAAAACATAAATAATGCCTGATTTTCTTTCAGGTTTGATGAAAATAACAAAATGGTACAAGAAATACACTTAAACCCATGCATAGGGAGAGTGGAATCTGCCCTCAGGTACATAAAAGAGTTTCCAGTTCAATAAAATGTAGAAACACACTCCAAAATTTTAATTCAAAGCAAACAAAGAATACAACGCTGTCATAACAAACATCCAATAAAAAACATTTAGAAAATAAAAGGAAATTAATAAACTCAAATAAACTAAGTGCCATAATTAAAAGGCAGAGTTTGTCAAAATGGGAAAACGAGATCAATTACATGTTACCTAAAAGTAATACACTTTAAATATGAAGAGTATGAATATGAATATGTTCCCAAAAGTAAGCAGAGAGTAAAGATATGAAATACATCAATATAAAGAAATCTGCAGGTAATATATGTATAGCAAAATAGTAGATTATAATACACTATTACAAGAAATTAAAATGTAATTTTAATTGTAGATTGTTCAAGAAAATTGATGGAATGGGAAAGGAGAAATGAAAAATTCACAATTTTAATCTTGTTTAATACCTTCTATCCATAATTAATAAAACAACAATACAGAAATGTCATATAAGACATAACTACAACCAAGTGTACAATAGTATCAATTATAGAAGATTTCACTCAAGAGTAGCAGAACAGATATTCTTTTTCAGGTACATCGAATAGAACATTCATCAAGATACTATAATAAGGGTTGTGAAAAATCTTTTTCTATTTTCTGGAAATAATAAAACAAAATTTTAATAACAAAATAACAGGAGAATAACAATAGTTAATATATTGCATATTGTTATCTTCAAAGTAGTTACTCAGAGTGCAAGACATGTGCATAAAATATCTCCAAATGATATTGGCACAAACCTTTCTTTTCACTGAATTAAGAGAAACTAGTATAACTATCTTATATTTTTTCCTCTCTCCTTTCTTCCTTTCCCCTTCCCCCATCCTAGTTCCTCTTTTAAACAATTTCTTCCCATTTCACAATATCTATTGTACAACTGTGTCCTTATTTACTCTCAGTTCCTCATGCCAGGGAGACAATATGATGCTTACACATTTGAGTCTGATTTATTTCACTTATGAGAATGGTCTCAAATTGCATCCGTTTACTTATAAATTTCTCAAGTTTATCCTTCTTTATGGCTGAGTAGTACTCCATTGTATACAAAGACCACACATTGTTTATCCATTCCAGGACTGATGCGCAGTGTTTGTTTCCACTATTTAGTTACTGGAAACTGTGCTGCTATAAACAAGTGTGCTCATGTGTTGCTGTGGTATGATGTTTTTAATTCTTCCATGAGAATATCCAGAAGGGGAATAGCTGGGTCAAATGGGACCTCTAATCCTAGTCTGTTGAGGAATCTCCACACTGATTTCCACAGTGGTTGAACCAGTCTACACTCCACCAACAGTGGAAAAGTTTTCCTTTTTCCCACATCCCCAGCATCATTTGTTTTTGGTTGATTTCTTGATGATAGCCATTTTTCTGGGGTGACAATAAGGGATGAGGGATAGTAGAAACAAAGTATAAAACAAAATAAAAATAAAAATAAAAAACTAGAGTGCCTTTGAGTGTGATGGTTATGCTTGTTTTCCTGATGGTGGTGATGGGTTAGGTTAATAAGTATATAAACATGTTTTTTCAACATTTATCAAATGTAAATGGTAAATATGCCACAATTATTTTATGTTAATTCTATCCCAATGAAACTAATTTTTTTAGAAAGATAAAGATTATTCTTTATTTATATTTGAATAAATTATTTTATGATAATGAAAAAGATCAAGCCTTGTATTTTTGTTATGCATACATAGTAACCATATGATAAATACTACCATTAAGAGAATTATTAAGAATTATTAATTTGTAAAAAGTATGGCAACTTACTGGATTGCTTTGATGGAATGTTCAAGGTCCAATAGACATATAACTTTAGAGAAGCAGTATTTCTACTTATCCATTGAAGTAAAATTTAGTTCACCCTTGAAATATAACAACTTTCTTCTTTCAACAGGTACTAAGCTATCTCTAAATTATTTTATTTGTTTAGTTCTGATTATACAAATATTCATCATGATCAATATTAGCATCATGGTATAACTTTACTGGTAACAGTCAAGAAAAATCCTATGTATATTCTGCATACATAAATTCATTATTTCTGAATGCCTATTACATCAATAGATAATTAGATGAATACACTAGACTACTCCTATCACCAAATAAATAAGCTAAAGTTTCAGAAAAAACCAAATATAGTATTAATGTGTAGTGGTAATGCTCTATGCAGCATTAATTAACCATAAGAGGGTGCCCCACTCAAGTATATTAAATGCACTTAGAATGTATCTTGTCTAAGATAAGGTTGATGCATGCCCCCAGAAAACCAAGAAATATAATATCCTAGTAATATTTTCATGTCTCCTGTAGACATTTTATATGCAATTACTTAGCAAAAAATAATGAAAAATTGTATGGCTTTAACAGCAACATATTGGCCTTTACCATTAATATCTGGTGTATGTGAAACTCAACAGTCTGTGACAAGCTTAGGACACACAGCCAGTATGGCTTAATGAGGTCACATTAACCTGAATGTGCATGTTACAATAGGTTAAGCCCTTTTTCCACCTGACTGCGCACAGTTCTGTCTTTTAACAATTCATCCTAACCAAGTGTCATAGGCCTTTCTATTGGATTTTTTTTCAGCCCACTTATCTTGCTTAGGTTTTATTTAAATAACAAGGTAGCGCTCTGATTTTGTAATGTATTATATAGATACAATCAGTTGTTTTGGGAGTTGGTAAAAATACAAATGATCATTATTTAAATAAGAAAACTGATACCAAAGGAAATATTTGATCTTATACCATGAGTAGTGTAATAAAGTCAAGGACACCTGCAGAGTAGAGAGATATTTTTCTAAAAACATGTCAGATTCATGGTATAAAGCAGCTTTGTGTCCTTTAAAAAAGTAAAATTAGATGATACAATTCTTGTCGGTGCTGTGGACAATTAAGAGGACAAAAAGTATCAGTACAGTAACACTGAGATAGAAAAGTGTAGTCACTGCCAGACCCAAAAGACAGGAAGACTCTTTAGAGCAGCTTTTCAAAGATCAGGCCATTTCAGGTTACAGAATTCTGTACGTGTGTCACTGTGTCAGCACTGATCATATGGATTGCCAAATACATTAGTGACAGAATTACAAAACATTTTTGCATAAAATTAAAAAAAAACAAGCACTCTATTCTGCATACAAATAAAAAAGGAAATTAAAAGTGTAAATTTAATATTTGGAAAAAACAAAAACACAATACTATATAATATCAGTAAACAAAAATTTAATACTTATTTAAACTAGAATATACTAAAAGAAAAAAAATTTATTATGGCAACTATAGACCCACAGTGAACCATTCTTTTATGACTCTGAAATTATATTAAATCTTGTTTGTATTTGTTGATACTTGGTTCAAATTTCTATTTCTTACACAGCACTGGCGGGAGTGTCTGCATGAAGAGTATATATCCCCACCCCACTCTTTCTGCACTGATCCTAGAGTTTTCTTCAGCTAATGGCCTGAAGATGGAAGTGACATATGCTATGCCAGAGCCATAATTTTAAATGTTGTACATGATTCAATCATTTGGTGTTAGCTCAATCCATTCGTGAATGTCGACCTTCTCCATTAACAATATCATCGGAGGACATGTGAAGCTGAGTGAGTGCCCAACAAATGTGCCAAAGAAATCCCTAGGCAAGCCCAACGGAGCCACAACAAAACTTATATAACAATGTTCAAAGAAGAAATGCCATTGAAATTTGGCATTTCTTTTTCAATTGCTTCAGCAGAAGGCAATTAATAAACTTTAAAAGAGATGCCAAAGCTGGGTATCGTGGTGCACACCTCTAATCCCAGCACTCTGTAAAATGGAAACAAGAGGATCACAACTTCAATCTCAGACTGAGCCACTTAGCAATTTATTGAGACTCTATGTCAAAATTAAAATAAAATTGTAAAAACACATAGGGATATAGCTCAGTGTGAAGGTCTTGGAATAAATCTCCAGTATAATGAAAAATGACAGGGGCAGAGAAAGAGAATGAGGGGGGGAGAGATGCTGAAAGTAAACATTAAAAAACTTAAATTATTTTATATGTGAATTGTATTTAGTATAACTAATTCATGTTGTGTATACAATTGAGAACACTGTGTATCATTTATTCCAAAATTTGGTAATTATATGTATATGTAGTTATGTTTCCATGATTTGCTATTTGGTTTGTTAATGCAGTGGCAAAGCAACAAATTAAAAAATCCTATCGAATGTTAAAAGTGAATATGTACTCAATAGAATCCAAGTAACACCAAATATTAAGGAGATTGATGCCATAGGTAGGCCAATTTAGCAATCTCCTTTACTATAAAAAGGAGCCTAAATAAATATTATTAGCTATATTTCAAACATCATATAATTCACATCATCTAACATTCAAATTTAACTTGGTAAGAACACTTATTAGTCCTTTTCCTAAATCACTACTGTCTTTTCTTTAAAACATTAGAAAGTTTGGGTAATGGCTCTGTTTTGAATAGATTAGATCTTTAAATCAAGATAAAACAGGTCAAAGAAAGATTAATTATTTTAGGTTTTGGATTTTTCTCAATTACTTGATAAATATTTCCTGAAAGGATAAAAATAATTCCTAATATAGCACATTTGCACACCATGTATTCACAAATGACCTAAAGTGTGCAGATGCCAAAACAAAAATAATTTGAACTAAATCTTTCCATTTATTTTTGTGTTGTCTCTCTCCCTCCTTCCCTCTCTCTCTCTCTCCCTCTCCCTCTGTCTCTCTCCCTCTGTCTCTCTGTCACTCTCTCCTCTTTCTATCCTGTGGCACTGTGGATTGAATCCAGGATATCTGAAGCAGTAACATCCTTCAGTACTTTTTATTTTTTCATATTCTTCTTTTCAGTCAGGTTCTCAATAATTTCTATGTTGCCCAAGATGGGCTCAAACTTGGCTATCCTCCTGCTTCAGTATCCCAGAGTGCTGAAATCACAGAAATGTACTACCATATTTGGCCAAGATAAGGTTTTCATATATGTATTTTATATCAATTCAAAACATGCACTACATTATTTTTATGGAAACTTGACATATATGATGCAGTATGTTATAACTGAAGTACAAGAGGAAGCTCAAAGCTGTCTAACTTTCTGACAATTAAGGTTCAACTTTAGATTTGTTTAGCACTAAACTTATCAGCACTTTCTAGAATAGCTTAAAAAATGTTGCCTCATCCACACCAAAATGCCCAAATCTAAATTAAGCAAACAATGTATAAAAGAGAAATAAACTAATACAAAATGTATTTGAAAATAAACATTCTTATAGGAGTGTCTGTGTGTATGTACATATGTGTAGTTCACTCTGCCATTGTTTTCTTGAGGTAAATATACATTATAAGGGTTTCAGAATCATATTATAAGTGAGGGCAAGGGCTATTAACATTATAGTTATATTAATATCATTACTCCTCAGAAGAAAAATATGAGAGATTAAAAACATTACCGTTAAGTAATCCATAGTGCTTTAATTTGTTCTGTTTTGGTTTCTTTTCTTCTCTATATTTATAAAATCAGAGCTTTATGTTGTTAACTTGGATATGAGTTTATATAATTGATCTATTTTGCTTTTTAATATTTTGCCTTCCTCGTTTTCTTTTCACACAAGGGTATTTTGCACAGCCTGCAAAAAGTAAAAATGTTGAGTGAACTATCTTAATGTAGGCTGAACAAATTAGACTTGAAAACAAAAAAATGCAACAATATTTACTGTTTGTAGTCATTGTGAAAACAATATTTTAGCAAGGAAAATGTACTAACTCACAAAAATATTGTCCTCTGAACTAATGGCATATGGACATACCATTTGGAGAGACTAATAGTTCTTGACCATTGTCATAATTCAGAGAGCCTATATTTAAGATAGTTTTCCTTGATTTTATACCACAAAAATAATGCCCAGAAACTGGAATTTCATTTAGTTGTTTCCTTGTTAGTTATCAAAAGATATCCTGGTTTTGATGGGAGCATTATTTTCAATTTAGAAACACTCTTTGTACTTAAATTGTATGCTTCTAGAAAAAATATGAGGTTTAGGATTTAACATAATATTTTGTATTAGGAATGGTTTCTTTCACTTGTTAATGTGTGAGGTTTTAAAAGTAACCTTACAGTATTTTGATTTAAAACAACTTATCAAAATGTCAGTGTTGAGTTAGAAAAGCCAAACTTGAAAGTCATCATTTCAATGCTCTAAAAAAAATACCTGAATAAAATTAAAAATTAGGGGCTGGTGAGATAGCTCACAGGCCTAAGCGCTTGCCTGGGAAGCACAAGGTCCTGAGTTTGACTGCTGGGACACACATACGAATAAAGGGCCATTGTTGTCACTCAGCAGCATGGGCGCCTGCTGGCCTGTGAGGTCCTGAGTTCGAACCCTGGTACCCAAGAATAAATAAAATAAAATAAATTTAAAGTAAATTAAAACTTAGGTCCAGTGATATCACTTAGCAGCATAAGCACCTGCCTGACAAGTGCAAGGTCATGAGTTTGACTCCCGGTAACTGAATATAAAAAAAAAATTAAAAATTTAAGTTCTTAATTATGTTATAGAATTAAAATATTGGACAAACTTCTTTACACAAAATCATACAGACAATTGAATACAGATAACCAGAGCTCACCAAATGTGGAGGATATTACTGGAGCTGGCCACTGGTAGCAATGCTTACAGGGTAATTGAGAAATTGCTAGAGACTAAGAATAGCTACATTGAAAGATATATTTAAAAATGTCCCTGGGCCGGTGAGATGGCTCAGCGGCTTAAGCGCCTGCCCGGCAAGCGCAAGGGCCCGAGTTCGACTCCCGGATCCCACATACGAAAAAGGGGCCGGTGATATCGCTCAGCGGCACGGGCGCCTGCTGGTGCGCGAGGTCCTGAGGTCGACCCCCCGGTACCCACACACACAAAAAAAATGTCCCAATATTTGAGTGACTGCTATACCTTTGTGAGTTGCACAAGTAAGAGCATCAGCAAATTTTTATGGTGAAGAACAAATTAAAATCTGTCTGCAGTAACAACTGTGAGAGTTAAGAAGTAATCATTTTGTAATAAGCCCTAAACATTTGGTTTTCCTCAGTGAAGATCTTACCTCCAGAAATGATTTCCCATAGCCTAATTGAAGTGAAAAGGGAAATAACCAACTCCTTGTCTCATATGAATGTATGTCATCTTTGTGCTTAATTGCCAAAAGCTGGAAGTAAATGATATATTTCAATACGTGGAAAGATTAACAAAGAGTGATACATTTTAACAAAGGATAATATTTATGATAGAAGAGAGAGAGAGAAAGAGAGTGTTAGAAAAGGAAAAGAAGAGAAAGGAAAGAGGTAGGGTAATGAATAAAGGAAAAGAGCTATTGAGTCACACAAAATATGGAGGAATCATAAACATTTTTTCAATGAAAAAACTACAAAGGACAAAATGGAAGGGACAAATTTTGCACAACCAGAGCAAAGAGGAAGAGAGACTGAGTTTAATTTTACAGAAATAAAAGTTAATAGAGGTTCTAAAGTAGTATCAGACAGTTGGAGAGAGGTAGATCAAAGGAATAAGTGCAGTATCTTGAGTTATTCCTGAGTTTGAAAAGACTTTTATTTGTGGTTCATCTGTTTGATAAGTGGTGTCCATAGAATGTAGGGCCCACTCTACAGGAGACGTGGAGAAATAAAATGCTATTTCCTCCCAGGTCTTTAATACAAATTTTTCTTGGGTTGTAAAACTATTTAAGAGTTTTAGAGAATACTTACATCCATTACAAAAAGGTAGAGAAAGAATTTACTATTGAAATTGATATCACTCACTTTCTCATTGCTGTGACAAAAATACTCAACACCCATGATTTAAGAGGAAAGGTTAAATTTTGCTCACAATTTCAATTGATTCAGTTCACAGCCAGCTGTCTTCAATGCAGAAACAGCATGGAAGGACCTTGTGTGGAAAATCTGCTCATATTATGCATTTCCATTACAACCTATACATATTTTCTATTAAGATGTAAGATAAAATGGCAAACTAAAAAATGCCTCCTTTTAAAAAATTGTTCCATTGTAGTTACACCAAGGTCATAATTAAAAATATATTCTACAAAAAGTCTTTAAGGTGTGCTTCTCTTAATATTCCAATACAATTTTTAATAATCTAATACCGAGAGATTCAAAGCACATTTCCCTTTATCAATTATGTTTGGTGCCCAACAGCAAACATAGTGTTTTATTTTTATGCCATTATAATTCCCAAATGTTGTTAAATAAACTACCCAGAAACTACTAACCCCATGAATTAGACAGTTCTATGATGTATTATAAATATCATAGGTTAACATAGTGTTAATTGATTTTTTTTAAAAATTATCTTTCTTTAGTCCCAAGAACCCACGGAGTTCAGAAAATGTCAAGTGTCTGTATTTAGGAAAATTTTCACATACAGGTTTTATTTTATTCTAAAATTCATACAAAGTTACACATATACATATTTATATATGATTCATACATCCACACACATTCATACACAATCTACACTGCATGGGTAGGTTAATCTCTGGACTGAGGCTGACTTGTAAATTATTGTTCACAATTCTTGAGAATATATTTTAAAAATTATTGAATTTGAAAAATGAAGACAAATTATGGTTCACCACTATAATCACTTGACTGAACACAAATATTATTGATAAATGTAATAAAATGGCTTGTATTTTACATCATTTAATATATGTTAGTGTTAGTCTTTCATTTTAATTTCCACAAAGTATCTATTGCTGCTCCACTAATTGTAAAACAGCAACAAAATAAATGTTGCTGCTTGAGAGGTCTTTCTACTGGTTCATTTTCCTCTCCTGGTATTGCAGACTTTTGAGCAACAGAGGCCCTGGAGTCAATTTCCAAAGGGCAGATCCCAAGGGTCCTTTTCCTGTCTGTGACACAAGGGGTGGTTATTAACCTGTGTGTCTTTCTCATGATATGTGTGTGGTATTTTGCTCTGCACCTGACATATGCTAAATGATCAACAAATGTCAGCAGCATTTATTATTGTTACTCTCTGAGATTAAGAAAAAAAACTCTCTCTCATCTCACCTTCTAACAATTCTGCCCTCAAGATCTTCATCCTTGACTAAGAACAAGAACAAAAGCAAACAAGTAAAAACTCCTAAAACAAAACCAAAAACAAATATTTCACATTTGTCCATTATTAACTTAGAGAATTGTAAAAAGAAGCAAAATTAAAGGTTGATGTATCAGCTGAAGAGAAAATAACTTTAAAACTTACTACTCCAAGTACTCATAAAACCTTTTCCATATAGTAATCATGCATTAAATAAATAAGCACATAATTATCACTTTTAATTGTAAAATTAATACTTGTCATTTTCATTACTTTTGCATGGAAATGCAAGTTTTCTGAATTTAATTACTTATACTTATCCTAAGCACCTCACAAAGTTCCTGGTGGGTAGGAATATCTCAGTAAAGATTTATTAACTACATATATAAACAACAACAAAAAAAGAGATAATAACATTGCTTATGATTGTTCATTCTTTTAGTCCACCTTGTTAAAGGCTGAAAATCATATTTCTTTCACTTTGGCAGCTATTTTTTTCATACATTTTGAACTGTCAAAAAATTTATGTAACATTATTGTCACATATCTTTTGGGTAGTAAGAAGTTTATTTGCAGTTTGCCAAGCATGGTGGGTGCAGAATTTATAATCCCTGTTTCAGACAAAACAGAGATTTTTAGATCTTTTTTATACAATCAGCTCAGTTGCAAACTCAGTTTTAGCTATCCTTTTTGGCAGGAGTCTCGAAAAGATCTCCAGTCCTCACAATGTAATTAAAACCTCAACTCCCTAATTAATGTCTTGCTTGCCTTTTGATATCTTCTTAGATCCTCCATTTGAGTTTGTGCTCATTTGATTTGATTTTTGGCAGCTGGGATGTTCTGACTTATTTCTTCTGCTTCTATGTTATTTAAAATCTAGTTTCAGTAAGTATCCAGCATTCTATGTTTTTTAATAAAAGCCCTAGTCCTTCCAATTCAACTCACACTGCCAAAGTAATAAGAAGTCTTCATTATTGCTATGATAAATAATACATTACTTGGAGTGTAAAATTATTTCCCCAATACATCTATAATTTTGGAACGTGGCATTGTCACAAATTTTATAATTGAATTTGGATTTTAAACATATTAATAATTCTGGTTTCTAAAAATAAATTGGGTATTATACATAGTGTCAAAACACATGAAAAATAATAATTTTCAAAGATTTAATGCATTTGAACTTGAATCTATTGTATACCTCATATAGGCAAGTGAGACTTGTTCAATTCTGTCATAACAAAATTGTACTCTGGAATTTGTCGAAGAAAAGCTAAAGAATTAAAGTGATTATGAGTAGATCTTTTTTAAAGGATAAGCCTGTTTCTTATGGAATTTTAACTCATGATATGCTTTCTTGGGATTAAAATCAAAATAAAACACTAAAGTACCATAAAAATTTATGTTAGTACATTTAATTTTTATGTTTATGTTCCTTCCTGGAATTATATATTTGAAAAGTATATTTTTTCCAATTATCACTAATGATATCTTGCTATCATAAGAATAAGTTCCATGCACTTTAAGTATGTTGAAAGTGTATTTTCCTTACTTTAAAGCCAGGCAAATTTTATTATGTAGACATACTAAATGCACATTTTCAAAGATATCAGAAGATACTAAGAATTATCACCCTACTAAAATTATGTAAAAATTTTAGTACATGAAGGAATTCATCAATTATGTAATATTTCATTTAAAGATTGGAGCTTGAATCACTCCAAGTCCACATGAAATACCATAATATATTGTATTTTTCTAAATGTTAAACAACTCTGAAATGTTGGGTGCTGATGAAAGCCTCTGAGATGTTTAGAGGGGAAGACATGTCTCCACAGAATGACACGGATCACACAAGAAAGTGAATAGCTCTTGCTTCTGGAAAGTTTTACTGAGGGTGGAGAGTAAGAAAGAGACTTATTTTTCATTTATATCATTTGTCCTATAACATGAAATCTAATCACTAAGGAAATGCAATTTTATTTTTGGCTTATGCTGCATTCTTTCTATCTAAAAGATGGGTTTGGGTTTATTTAGGTTTTTTAGAGAGTATCCCCAGGAAATTATCTGAGTTACAAGGTTGGACCAAGTTGAAGTAAATTCTCCTTCTAAAATGTATGTAATTAATAATTAAAAATAGAAATAACCTATAAAATTGTTAAACAATTATATATTTATTATAAATGTGTTTTATTATGTTTCTTTTAATTTGAAATTTTACATATGTGATACAAACTCAACAACAATGTGAGAAATTCCAAATTACAATCAGTGGTATTGAATAGTTTTAACCAAGGAAAATATTGAAAACTTTTGTATTTCTGTACCATAGCATTTGCATTTACAGTGTTAACATATGCAGAAGGAAGAATAAAGAAAATGTAATTATGACATAACTTTCTTATTTATTGCAGCTTGAAGAAGTAGAGTAAAAGGGAAATATCTAAGCTAATATAAAGATGCATGTTTATCAGATAGAACTACTAACATACATAATTTACTTTCTGGTTTGCCACAGTTATATAATAAATCTCAAATAATTTTCAAATGACATTTATTTTCACTTCTAGATAGGATGATTATTAACCTGTATTTCTCACAACATTCAATTTTAACTGTTTAGCTAGAACTTAGAAATTAGAGAAAACAAAGGAGACTTAATACCAGTCAACTTTCAGAAGATATTCGTTGGTTATGTCAAAGAAATGAAGGCTAGTGATTATAAATGATATATTTTTATTCAAAATTGATTGTCCTCACATAATCATGGGGCATGGATTCTCCATCAACCCAGAGGATTAAATCATCAAATCCCTTAACTTGACCTTATAAGGTAGAATGGCACATGGTATGTTCTGTGGGGAGAAGGTTTTTTCATAACAATTTCTAATTGAACTAGATGTGGAAAGAGTTTTCTGAACTAGTTTACAGAAGCAGAGGAAAGGATGTAAGTGTAACTTTCTCATGATTGTGTAGTCTAATGCACTGAGCATTTTATGTTACAGGACTAGGGCAGTATTTTGTTATGGTTCTGATTTAGATTTAATGTTAGGAAGAAGTAGAATTTGGATGTTTTAAATTTGCAGGAACCGCATTGCTCCCTGTAAGCATCTCTGCAGTTTGACCTAGATTTTTACATTAATTTCATCATTGCTTTTGTTATTTTTTGGCATAGAAGTGAATATAGATTAACTAATAAAGTCAGGTAAAGTACTTTAATTGAGAAAACATCTAAGCAACCCACCTAATTTATATTTAAGAATTGAATGTTAACAAGTCTGAAACACAAAGCAGAAGTCAAAATAAAAAAGAAAAATACTGCTAGAATTTCCTCCTCTGATTTTTTTTTTTTTTGTACAGGTAATGGAACTTGTGTCCTTGTGCTTTCCAGGCAGGCACTGTGCTACTGAGCTATACTCCCAACGCTTCTGTTTTTTTAACAATTTAAAATCTTTTATTTAATGTCCTATACATTTGAATTTGTTTTACTTTAATTATATTGGTATACTCGGTATAAATGATGATCATATTTATCACAGGGAATTTGTACCTGTACACAATACATCTTTGATATACTTTGATTCTTCTTTTTTTCCCATTCCACTCCCCACACTTCAGCCCTTCTTCTCCTAATTTACAAAAGGTTTTTTCCATTTTTTCCCTTCTATTCTTTTTCCCCTCTTCCCTTCCTTCTCTTTCCCTTCCTCCTTGTTTGTTCTTCCCATTTGCACATTTTCTTCTTACTTCCCAAATGTCTCCCATCCATTTTGGCCCTTATGGGTGCTTTCAGTCTTCCACAGAAGAGAAATAATGTGAAATTTAAATGTGTGTGTCCAATTTATTTAACTTTAAAGTATGGTCTCAAAGTTATCCATTTACCTAGAAATGTCTCAAATTTATCCTTCTTTATGGAACAGCAGTACACCATTGTATATAAAAACCACATTTTCTTTATCTATTTAAATTTGGATGTGCATATGGGCTGTTTACAAGATTTATCTAATTACAAATTGTGTTGCTATAAACATCTGTGGGTATATATCGATGTATGATGCTTTTAAGTTTTTTGGGAAGATATCTTGAAAGGAATAGCTGGGTCAAATGGAATCTCACATTTTAGTTTTTTCAGGACTCTCCATACTGATCTACATATTCATTGTACCAATTTACACTCCCACCAACAGTGGAGAAGAGTTCCTTTTTTCCCACAGCCTCATCAGTATTTGGTAATTGTTGATTTCTTTATAATAGCCATTGTTTCTTGGGTAAGATGGAAACTCTAGTGCTGTTTTAATTTTCATTTGTCAAATGACACCAATGCTTTTGAATATTTTTTCATGTATCTAATTCCCCTTTATGCTTCATCTGAGAAGTGTTTATTTCAGATGCCCATTAGTGGATTGGATCTTTAAATTTGAGGGGGTCTGATTTTTTGAGTTTTTAATATATTCTAGATGTCAGTTCTTGGTCTGAGGCATAGCTGGTAGTTTTTCACATTATTCGGATTGTCTCTGTGTTTCTGTTAACCTGTATACATGTGTAACGCTTTCCTGGAGTTACTTCTAGTATTTTTTTCAGGCATGGTAATATTGTGATGCTAAAACAAAGCAGATATGCTACTGGTATTTTGATTAGGATTTCTTGAAATTAGTATAACAGTTTTGAAAATATGGTGATTTTCACAATATTAGTTCTGCATATCCAAGCACAGTGTATACCTTTCCATTTTCTGATATCCTCTTAAATCTCTTTTTTTCAGAATGCTGCAGTTTTCAATGTCAAGTTCTATTATTTCAATTATTAAATTGATTCCTAAGTATTTCATTTTTTATTGATGCTGTTGTGCAACATGTTCTCACCCTAATTTCTTTCTTAGTGAGTTTGTTTTTTGTGTACAAGAATATTTATTTTTGCCTTAGCATTACCAGTGTCTCATAAAGTAATTGACAAAACAAGGACATATTTTTAATGCATTTAGAGTAACATAAAACAAAGCTGGCCCTCAGGCAAAACCATGGCCTACTATCAGTCCTGGTATGCTTTATAAATGAAATAAATGCCAAGGTTGTTTTTATGTTGGTCATTATCTTCTCTGAAGAAACACATTGGACCCATTTAATTGTTGATAAATATTTTACCCTTGGGTGAATTCTCCCAGAAATTTAAGCCTAACAGTCATTCAACTACTACTAACTACTTTAAACTTGTGGCCCAAATTTTTCCTTCCTTTGTTTCATCAATATTTAGTATATTTCTGGGGAATTATATGCAGCTCATTAATGATGATTGGCAATGTGAAAGATATGGAAAATAAATGAACAAAATTAGGGAAAGTATATGTGGGGAGTTTAGAAATGGATCTCTGCATTGCTGTAGTAAAGTGGTTCCACAGAACAAGAAGCTTCATTGAAAGTGAGGCTTTGGGCTTTAAAATTGTATTTATGCCTGACAATACTTGCAATAGATACCATTCAATGAGTGATTATTAATTATATATTGGACATTTGTGACATCCTTCAGTATATAACATCAGTACAAAAATACAACTGGTGATCATCATAGTTGGTGAAATATTAAATTAAAAAATTAAAGTACACAATCCTATTAAAAATCCCCTAAAACTACTCCCAGATGCTTTGTACACATTGTTTGTACAATGTTGCTTTATTCCAACATTCTTGCCCCTTCCTCAAGAAGTTCTGGAATTTGCCTTTTGTGAGTATCTTTGTATAAGCCATCTGGCTGCCTTGAAGTCATGGATCAATTCAAAAAGATTACTTTAATCATCATTTTGACTTTGGGGGAAGTTAGAAGTCACGTGGTGCCACATCTGGTGAACAAGATGGATAAGACACACCATAATTTTACAAGTCTGCTTTTCCATTGGAAAGAAATCAGTAATATTATCATCTGTGTTTTGGGTCATACCTCATATGTACATTCAAGAAAATCTTTCACAATTACTTCAGAAATTGTCAAGAATGTTGGGATAAATGTTTTGAAACCAAAGCAAAGAACTTTGAGGGCAATTAATGTCAATATGTCTTTCAGTGCACTTTATTTAAATTTAAAAATTGACTATTTTTAGATCACTGTTTATACATTCACTGATTCATTTTATTGGTGGGTACTGGACAAATAGAGAATATTAAAGTTAAATCATTTTCCTTTGGGACTATATATTCTCTCTTTATTAATGTTATTCATAGTATCTGTATGGCCAATTTTGGTTCAAATATATATGACTTAGTTGCCAGAGTGTCAGATGAAATATTTATTCTATGGTCATATTCAACTTTTTTTTTTTTTTTGTGGGTACCGGGGGTTTGACCTCAGGACCTCACGTGCCAGCAGGCGCCCGTGCCACTGAGCGATATCACTGGCCACTTTTTCGTATGTGGGTTCCGGGAGTCGAACTCGGGCCCTCACGCTTGCTGGGCAGGCGCTTAAGCCGCTGAGCCATCTCACTGGCCCGGTCATATTCAACTTTGAAAGGAGTGTGGAGTGATCCATTTCCAACCAAAACTCACTTGACACAGGTATCACACAAAAAGGAAATAAATTATATTCTGGAAAGCAACAGCCAGTCATAGGAGCAAGTCTAAAGTGTGGCTTAAAAATTAAGTTCAACAAGTCTTCATTGTGCAATATTCTATTATGCTTAAGTTTCAGTTATCATGTTTTAGTTAAATAAAATCATTTCAGCAACAAACAGTTCAGATTTCAGTTTGTATATTAACTATGCATAAGATAAAATATTGCAAATTTAATGCTAGTTCTTTAGTCTGCAAATCACTGTATCTGCCATTTAAGTAATTACAGATGAGTGTTATTGTCAATGAACACTTGCAGTCCTTCTTTCAGAATGTATTGGTACTGGGTAACTCTGTGTGTTCCTAGGTTAATGCACAGAAAGCAATACTCCTTTTCTTCTTTATTGTCTAGTTAAAAAACTAGTGTGTTATTTTATAAAAATCAAATTCAAAGAAAAGAATTGGCCAACAAAAACATAAGTAGAACAAAGCATTGAAGTAGTTACACTGCTAGTGAAATTCAAATGTACTTACAGAAGAAGTAGAAAGCCAGGCTGAATCACGACTGCAATCTTTCAATAAGCTCTAGATCTGCAGCCACAGGCTCTCAGTAAGTGTGTGCTTGCCTCAGTGAGGAAAGCACTTTTGATGACAAGGATGACAATCTCCTACAGGAAGTAATACCAGTGAAGCCTTCACATTAAGGAGCATCTCAAAGATATTTCAGAACACTGAAAGAGCAAATGATAATGTATTGAAAACTGACATCACCAGATGTGTTTAATTTTCGTGTGTCTTTAAGTGTGTATGAATTGGAGCAGTTTCTGGTTTTTCTTTGACATAACAGAAGGATGCTGGATATTTACTTAGAAATATTATAATATTTCCTCATGACCAGAATCAGTTATTTAGTTTTGGCCAGAATTTATCAAAAGCAAGACCATGTGGTTTACAATTAATAATTTCAGGAGGCTCTTGCCACGTACTGGGCTGTTTACTTGCCATCATAATATCAATTACTGGGTTTTGGTCTTGTTAATGCCTTTTCTTCTCTTTAAAGTTAGTATTTTAGCCCTTCATCATTAAAAGTCATCTTAAGTATAGTGAAACTATGTAGAAAGCTGACTTGAAATGTTAACACTTAATTTTTATCACTTACTGCTAAGTTCCTATAAAAATATTTTTGTGGTGAAAACAAATCATGATTTTCTTATCCTGTCTGTATTGCTTAACTGTGATTTTAATGTAAGGGAAAAGTTTCCTTTCTCATTATTTTATTTGTCTATTTGTGGATTTGTTTATTGCTTATATTGGAGGTATATTTTTACCTGATTTTGTGAATTATAATCCTTTCCTCTCGTTTCAACTATAGGAGATGCTTCAAGTTGTCTTCCAATACAGTAATGTGCCTTTTTTCATGACCCTGTAATGCCTGGAGAATATCCTTAATTTCTGTCACACTGTGATTTCCAGACTTATTGTGTGTTCCCAGACACAACATTGACTCAACCAGACAGTTTTTGAAAGAACTCTCAGTTCTTTTCATGAAGAAGAATTATATTTATAAATTAAGATTTTTCTGCAGGTGTTTTCATTGCTGCAAGCGTGTCACTGTATTTATATGCTCTGGACTCTGAAGGGGCCAGTGATATGAATCATATGTAAACAGGTGTATGTACATAAAAATACATTTGTTCTTTACTAATAATTCTTCTTCCCTCTCTTCCTCTCTCTCTCTCTTTGGGTCTGAGAGAGTGAGAGTGCAAAAATGTCATTTAGGACATGGGTGATATGAAAGAACATTATGTTTTGTAAAATAAGACAGACTCAGAAAGATTTTTAAAAATCACTTTTATGTGGAATCTAAAAATGTTTAGCTCATCCCAGTATAGATTTTAATGGAGGTTACTGGAATTTTGCATGAGGAGTAGAATTGTCATGTTGGTCAAAATATATAAATTTTTAATTGGATAGAAGGAATAAGTGGAGAAAAGCTATGATGTAATATGGGTACTGTAGTTAATAGCAATGTTTTTTTTTAGATTGCTGAGAATAAATTTTAAATATTTCATGACAGAAAAATAAGTATATGAAATAATGCATATGTTAGCAAGTTTATTTTCCTTTCCCCCATTGTTTACATATTTCAAGATGTCATTGTGCTTATTACACATGACATATGTGTACATATATATGTGTTTATTAAACATGAATAAACACAGATGAAATGAAAAAATACCTGATGTATAATTATACCATTAGTGAAAAAGAATATAATTCACATCACAAATTGATTATGTGGTTGCTAATTAAACTCTAATGTAATAAAATCCATAGTATACTGAAATAATATTTGAAGTTTCATTTAATTTATTCTATCAATGTTAAAATATTCATGCCTGCAAACAAATGCAGTCACCATTAATATCATGAATCTTAAATCAATTTTCTGGATCTCTTTTCATTATGTTTAAGAATATAGGGCCGGGGGGCCGGTGAGACGGCTCAGCGGCTTAAGCGCCTGCCTTGCAAGCGCGAAGGCCCGAGTTCGACTCCCGGATCCCACATACGAAAAAGGGGCCGGTGATATCGCTCAGCGGCACGGGTGCCTGTTGGCGCGCGAGGTCCTGAGGTCGTCCCCCTGGTACCCACAAAAAAAAAAAAAAAAAAAAAAAAAGAATATAGGGCCGGTGAGATGGCTCAGCGGCGTAAGCGCCTGCCTTGCAAGCGCGAGGGCCCGAGTTCGACTCCCGGATCCCATGTACGAAAAAGGGGCCGGTGATATCGCTCAGTGGCATGGGTGCCTGTTGGCACGCGAGGTCCTGAGGTCGAACCCCCGGTACCCACAAAAAAAAAAAGAATATAACTTAATTTGTTATCTCCAGAATATATTTAGTTAAAGCAAATATTAAGTCTAAGTGTGTCAAATATAAATAATACAAAGAACAATAAAATTAGCTTTCAATTATACAGAATAATAAAAATACTTTATAAAGGAATCATTAAAACAATGCTAAGGACAGTAGACTAAATAGATGATAAAATATTGGGTTTCTGACATGAAGATCTACAAATGACTGTGACCATTGTGTAAGTTTAATAGTCAAAAAAAATGAAGCCCTATTTCAAAATAAGAAATGCACTCCCAGATATACTGATAATTAATATGCGCAGTTATACAAAAATATTTGAGAGCCTGCTGTGAATCATGCTGTTATTTTGATGGGAGCCAATACAAAAATCTTTTATTATTTATATTTCTGAACTTTCTGAAAATAAGAATATTCCTTCTTTAAATAGTCACTGAGTCATCTGTTCAAGCTATCACTATTAGCTTGTTTATTACATGACATCCTAAGATATTTTCTAAATAATATTTCACTTTCTCCTTCATCTTTGATTATCATAGTAGTCTTTTTTACTTTTCAGACAAAAATCGCTCATTTTGTATACAGTTGTGGGTGATTTCTATAGTAAATAATACTGTACTGTATACAAGAAATTTACTATGATAATAGAATTCAGAGTTCAAATATTTTACCACAAATAAAAAGTTAACCTGACTGTAGTAATCATATATGTACATATATGTGCTTTACATACATTTAACATTTTAAAAAGCTTTTTTATCTCTAAATTACAGTACTACTCCTTCATCTGCCATTGTAACTTATATAATTGTAGTTACCCCCACAACAGCCATAATCCAGAACTAATAAATGATGAGTTCCAGAAATAAGCAAGTTAAAGTTTTCAATTCCTTACCATTCAAGTAGTGTGACTAAATCTTTCTTCATTGCAATCCTTTATATTTAGGAGGTGAATCATCCATTTGTTAATGGTTTCCATGTTTTGTAAACTTTGTAGAAGTGTCATTTAATTTACTGTTGGCATTAAAATTTGCATGCCTGCAAATAAATATGATCATTAGTCTTTCATTTATAAATTAAATTTGTGCATTTATAAGACAATATGTAACATATATTTAAATTTTCTTGTTCATTGTCCACTTGTTTGCCTTGGGAGCCACCTAAGGAATTGCAAAAGCTCTCTTGGATGCACTTGGGTGGTCATGAGGGCATGAATTTAGGGTCATTGACCAGTCATCATTGACAGCATTAAGAAATATAGCATATTTCCTGCTGTGTCTTTTGGGCTGTTTCCAGAGATGATTTGTCAGTAGACCAGCAAACTGAGTGGGAAAACTCACCCCTAATGTGGGTGACAACATCTAATAAGTGTGTAGCCTAAATGGAATAAAATGGAAAGAAAGAACTAGTCGGGATTCACTGAAAAGCTCCATTCTGCTTGAGGTAATGCATCTTTTGTGGCCATCCCTTATGGGATTAGGCACAGGTTTCTTCAGCCTTACAATGCATACTCATATCAACAAATTTCCATGGAGATTCCAGGCTTTCAGTGTCAAACTGGTGGTGCATTATTGATCCTTCTTTTTTTACAGCTTCCAGTCTGTTAAAGTGAACAGATTCCAGAGCTTCTGGATCTCCAACAAACAGAGGGCCATGGTGGACATCCTGCCACTGACCCTGTAAGCCTAACTAATAACTTTATCTGCAGAATTTTATAGATAGATGCTAGAGAGATGATAGATAAATACATAGAGAATAGATAGATACATAGATACATAGATACATAAATAGACAGACATCCTTTTAGAAAACCTGAATACAAGCTTTAATCTGGCCTTTGGCCCTTTTCTAAGGGACCCTGATACCCAACAATGCTTCCTGGATCCCATGAACTAAGCAGCTTTACTCTGTTATGCCATTTTGCCTCAATTTTTCTGCCTTGCAGCTAACCCAAAATGGATTGAATACTGTGAAACTATGAGACAAACAAAATCTCTCCTCCTTTAATTTTGAATCCTGGTTATTGTTCCCAGCAATGGAAAAGCTGAGAATTACACACGGTTTGTTACAGTCTCAGATGCTGCTATTCACTGTGGACCTTGGAGTATAATCATTGTCGATGAGGAGAGACTATCGTACTTTTTTCTTCTTAGGACCAATATTCATCTTTAAATTGATAATGCAATCCTTCTTTTCAGTCCCAATTTTAGTTAATCTCTGTGCATTTTCATGTTAATCAATAATTCTCAGATGCTATTGTCACTTGGCTTCCTTGCCAGAAAATTGAATAGCAAAATTTTGTAATTGTTATCTACCACAGTATTTAAGAAAGAAGGAGTAGCGTATTTAAATAAGTCAGAACGTGGGGACAATCCACTCTGATTTAATGATATATTAAAATTAAGGACATAGGAAGATCTGTGATGAAAATGTCTTGATAACAGAGGAGGATATTTCAGATCATTCAGAAAATTCAGCAGACAAAAGAGGAAGGTGAACCGCTGGTTGGTGAAGTGGTAAAATTCAAACGGGTTATTTGAAATTATGTTATGCTACCTTACTTTTGAAAGAAGTCTCAATATGGGTATCACAGTGCTGTCTACAATATTTGAAGTTGTTTGTTATGATTTTAACTTTATAATAAATAATATATAATTATACTTATTACTAGATATTTTTTCTATTCAACTACAATTATACTGGTTTCATTCTTTCAGTTCTCCTTCTTTCCTTTCTCATTCTTGCTGTTTTATACTGAAAACTGGGTAATCCATTCATTCCTATCTTCTAAATGCATCCTAAAACCACTAACTTATCTCCCAATGCGACCAAACTATGCCAAATTAAATCTTGCCTGACCTTCGTAATAGCCTTCTACCTATTTTCTTTACATCTGTGCTTACTCTCCATTTCAACATTCTTCAGCCAGAAGTCAGAAAGAGTCTTCAAAAAATGTAATTTGGGCAATGTTACTCTCAAGGCAAGAGCATTCCTCACCACACCTGAAAAATATTTCAAACCTTTATCACAGCCTGCAAGATTTTGTTCATTTAGCCTTTAGCTTCCTCTTCAAATTCATCTTATTGTACTTGTTCTTTACCAAGGTTCTTTACCACAATAGCCATTTAGCAATATTTAGTTCCTGCAGTGCAATTATAAGTTTTTAGAGATGCATCTTCCCCAATCTGAAATAATATTTAGACTTTTGTGCTATGTGTATTAGCTCAAGACTTAGAAAATTCCAGTTCAAGTATACTAATTTACATGTATTTCACCAAACACCAGAATAAATATCATGATCACTGAAAGTCCATCATACCAGCAATTATGCTTATAGGCTAATTCAGACTACCATGAATATAATTATCTGGATTGCTTATTAAATTTGGCAATGTTTTGAATTAATTAAATTTTTAACTTTATTTTGCAGCTGTTTTAACATTTTTTTGTGTGGGTAGCGAGGGTCAACCTCAGGACCTCATGCGCCAGCAGGCACCCATGTTGCTGAGTGATGTCACTGGCCCTTTTTTAGTATGTGGGTTCTGGGAGTCAAACTCGGGCCCTTACGCTTGCCAGGCAGGTGCTTACACCGCTGAGCCATCTCACCGGCACTAATTTTTTTGATATTCTTTGATATTATGAAAAATTCTTGTTAAATTAATGTTGTGACCAATTCATAAGCTCTAACAGGAATAAGACTTATGATATTTTGATTTAAAAATTCACTTTTCTTTTACTGTGGTTCATTTTCCTGGACAATTGTAATAGCCCTCTATCTATTCTCCTCAAATGTTCTTACTCTGCATTTAAACATTCTTCAGCTAGAAGCCAAAAAGTGTCTCCTAAAAATGTAATTGAGCACTTGTTATTCTCTTGAGAAGAGCAATTCAAACCATACTTAGAAAACATTCCAGATTATATTACAGTGATACTGACATATCACTGTTTTGCCAGTCATTTTTCTGAATGAAATGAATGTGATAAAAAAAAGAAAGACACCAGAATTTAAAGTAACGCTGAGGAAAAAAATGAAGAACTATGAATAACTGTGTAAATTGTACACATACAATTTTGTGTAATTTAATACAACACATTTAAATATTTCATTTTAAAATTTTAATGAAACTTGCTAGGTTATGAAATAGACTCAATTCATTAAGAATATCTACAGTTATCATATTCACAGTAGTATGTATTACCCCAATAATAAATGCTGATATGTTTAACTTTCAATAATAAATGATATATTTACTGATAGTTATGTGAAACAAATCATTTTAGTTTACCTAATGGACACTGCTAGTTCTTTACCAAATAAACATGAGAAAGGTGTTAACTAGAATTGCAGGTTGGGAAAGGAAATCTCTCTAGAACTTAATTTTTATATCTATTCGCTACCATTTTTATCTTTTATTTATTTTGCTTTGGACAAATTAATTTACAGTTAGTAGTGCTTTCAGTTTAACTGGTAGCAAATCTCAAACTGATATCTAGCACAGAAATGTGTGTGTGTGTGTGTGTGTGTGTAGCCGGAGAAAATTCTTAGATTACACAGATGAAATTTTTTGCTAAACTTAAATAACGTGGAGCAAAATACTTTATGTTGTCAAAATGATAAAAAATATCTCAAGGAGAAAAACTTACTTTTTACTCAAGTACTTATTCCATATTATTTAAAAATATACATCACTCCTACATTACTTAGCCTCTGGACATTTAAAATACAAGAAACAGGGCATAAGAGATAGAAGGAGAAAGAACAGAGGATCTATTTGTGTCTACTCCAAAAGAGAATGACTAGGAATGAATTTGGAATTATATTTACTGTGGAATTTTTGTACATTCTTTCTTTCTTCTTTTTTTAAATTTTTATGTATAGATTTCAAAGAGCTCAGCTTACAGGACAAGGAACAACACATGATCTTATCCTAGTAGAAAAAGAAGGTCATTTGAGAAGGTCATTTTAGTTTGCTGAAAAATTCAATACAGAAGCAAAAATTGATAGATGCTATAAAAAGCTTTATGGAAAATTTGGCCTATTTTTCATTTAGATATTAAAATAATAACACCAAGAATACTGAGCCATAGATTTCTTAAGTGGCTTTTCCAGTTTAAGTAGTATATGTGAATTGCCTTATTTTACACATTGCACTGAGACAGCACTATGCTTATGTCTAGGTGTGTCTGAAGATCTGGAACTGAGCTATGGCCCAAATATAGGTAAAGTATGCTATCTAGCGATTTAGATTGCTTTATTTAAGGTTTGAAACTCCCTGGAACTTAGATTGATGATTTATAGTTGGTTCAACTACATAAAGAGCAGCTGTAGCTTCTTGACCAATACAAATATAAAATCATACTTAGTAAACTCATGCCTGAACTTCTTAAAACTGAAATATGTTTCAAGAGAATTTAATAGTTCATAATTCCATGATGAACTAAGAAAGGACAGGCTTTGCCTTTAAGTCTAGTTTCACTTTCTTTCTCCTCCTGTGGCTTTTACATTTACTAAATGCTTACATTACTATGTCCTATTCATATTTTGAGTTATTTTGATTAATTCTGTAAAAATCAATGCAAGTAATAAATCACGAAGACTTGTAATTATTACTCAGCCTATATTCTATAATATAAATACATATTTCAACAGTTATACTTAGGATAATTCACATATCAAATGAAGTGAGTTTTGTCACATTATAGAGTATCACATTATAGATGGGATATTTCAAAAATTAACTCATGATTATGAAACTTTATTCTAAAAGCATAAAAATGACAGCATGTGAAAAGTAAGTTAATTGTTGAATTATATACTGTATGATTTTAAGCAAAATTATTACATGTTAAGATATATTTTCCATCTCTCAGAGAGATGCCCAATTAAAGAAAGTTAGCAATATTTTTTTCAGGAAATAGGTTATTCAGTTGAATTCTAAATATGAAATGGAACATCCAGGTTAATTAACAAAACTTCAGGACAAAATAATATCCAAAATATTTATCTCTATAGCAACTGTAATAATTTCAAAGATGATTATAACATTTTTAGAGGATTACTAATGTAACTAAACTTGAATTATTAGGTATTGTGACAATATTTTTGTATAAATAGCTATTTTCATCAATGACTAAAAATATGCCATATATAGTCACATGCTGAGTAAATCATTATTATTTTAAAATGAAGATATCCAATTTTTTAAAATTAGATATTTGTATCTGCAATTCAAACTCATTGTCTCTTAACAACATTTATATTTAATTCAATTTTTTTCTAAAATGTATTTATTATATAAGATATAACATCATTAACTGTTATTGCTCAAAAATCCAGTTAATTTAAAATTTTATCAGGATTATTTATTACAAAAATGAGTAACATGAGTATAATGCAACATTATACATATTTCTAATGCTATAGAAATATCTAGGAAATAATATGTGCACATAAGTTAAGGAATAAATGAATGTATGCAAACTTGTAAAAAAGAAAATTTATTATTTGCCAGAGATGTAGAAAAGTTTATTTAACAATTTTAAATACAGTTTTAACATAAACTTTAAATATTTGCAGGAAAAGTGTGATAATAAAAATGTACAAGGAAATCAACATTGAGAAACAAAAACCAAACAGATAAATCTGTAAACAAATTATCACTGCAAAAAGGACAATAGTGCTCTGAGGAACAGTGATATATAGAATACCTTCTTATTTTGGATGTCAGATGACAGTTAAGTTTATTTTCTCAATTCATTTTATTTGCTATTTGTAGCACTTGAGTGTTTTTTCCCTGTAATAACAACCATCAGTTACCCACTTATTATAAAATTCTACCTTGCGGTCATATCTAACTCAGTATAATTGAAAATAATTCCAGGTCTATTGGAAATTTCTACCCAGACAACAACTGCATCCTCTGAAGAAGAATCCAATTCCCCCAGGCTGTAGCCCTGAGCAGCCTGAGGCTTAAATACAATTAAGGATATTTTCTCTCCCTTTCGTATTGTTTCTTGCTAAAATAGCATGCTTGTTAAACCCTTCTAAATGTGCAGATCAATAGACAGGCAAAAGGCTTTCAGCTTGATGTGTCACAGAGGTAGACAGCATCAGCCCAAGTCACAGTTCCCTACCTTGGCATATTTGGTTTCAGAGGTATCAAAGCTCACTGGTCTTTTATTGACATAAAACAACAAGGCATTTAAAGTTTATTGAAAATATAAAAGATTAGAAAAAAATATATTTGTACTGTGTATGAAAATAGTCCATCTGTTCTACCTAGAATTATAGGACTAATTATCCACTTCCATAAATTTGAAGTCTATATAAGAAAAGGAAAATGTTAATGTCACACATCAAAAAATGAATGAGACATTATTAACAATGACACGTAGTGGTAGAAGGGCATTGCCATAAAAGCTTGATTAAAAATGTAATCTCAATTAATTGACCCTATCTTGGCATAACATGCATGGCTTTTTTTGCCTTATGTTTCAGTGGAGTCCTGAATATATTAAAATATTTAGTGGAGCTACACATTCCTTCTCAAAATGTCTGCATCACAACGACCTAGGGCATTTGCTAAAATACATAAATTAATCTCTCTTGATATTGGACAGAAGTATCCATATTTAAAAGAAATGGGGATACTTCTATTATGTATAAATTTGGAGAACTACATGATTCTGCAAATGATGGAATATAGTGTGCTGTGGGTGCAATAATTTATGTGCTACCCATGCAGAACTTCATGCATAATTATTTCACTGGAAAGTACAATACAGTTAATTTGGGGATGTATGATTCTGTTGTTACTTATAGTAAAGAAAATAAAGATAAACTTTATTATCATTCCAGACCTTAAGTGACTCACAATCAAGTAAGCAAGGTAAAACTATAAATAGTTAAATGATAATTTTAATATTTATGTAAATAGATCCTAGAAGAAAGAGTGACAATATCTGTTTGTAACGTGGGAAAAATTTATGTGGTTACATTTTAACTAATTTTTGATAACTGATCAAGAGTCTGTCAAAAAGAAATCTAGATCCAGAAAAAAAGCATAAACCTCTCAGCAGGAATGTGACATCCACTGAATAACGCCTTGAAAATGGAATGAATATGGTCTATGAGTGATGTAGCTGCAGACTGAAATGCAATTTGATCTTAACTACTCTTATTTCACAAAACCTCATGGTAGACTGTCAAAATGCTAAGAAATCCTTTTGCTTATGTAAATAGATTAAATAGAGAGGTGGTGTGAATTGGAATCTCAAATATATAGTTTTATCCACAATAATTCCTCTTTATTTGAGGTTCTTAAGGAAAACTACTTCAGGAAGTGATTAATTCATGAGAGCAGAGCCTTGTGAATGGGTAGTGGACCTTATAATACAGACGGAAGGGAGATGTTCTCCCATCAGCCTTGTGAACATACAATGTTTACCCTTTATACCATGTGAGGAAGCAGCAAGAGCTGCCATCTATGAAAGAAAGTGAGACTCACCCAGACACCAAATTCGCATGGTCTTGACCTGTCCAGTCTCCATAACTGAGAAATAAATTTCTATCATTTATAAAATACACAGTTTGAGGTATTTTCTTACTGTATGTCAAAGTTAGACATACATAAACCTTTTTCAATGTTTTAAAATACCCTAAAGAATAGAACTTTTGGGAAGTATTCACCCAGATAACAGATTTTCCTCATCAGACATTGGGTCAAGGAAGTGCTGAGTGCACGGGGATATAGGAATGTGTTTCCAGCAAAAATGACAAGGTTAAAATACAAAAAGAAACCTAGAGTGTCAGATAGCATTGACCTTGTGAAATTTTAAATTTCAAAATGTGCCTACTTTACTCAGGTCTTCCTGAAAGGAGAATGCCATAGAACATGTTGAAAGGTACAAAGTAGTATATGAATGCAAATTTGAAAAGCATGTATAAGATGGAGAATTCTGACCTTTATTGCAGAGAATGTGATCCAAATTGTGGTTAAGATTTGGGAAATGGAAAGAGAATTATATTGGACTGAGTAAGAAAAAGTGGGTTGCTAGACTCACTGGGTCATGTAATACCACACATCATCTGACATACGTGTATATTTTTTCTGCCATTTTCAGTATTCCAATTCATTATATGAAATTGTCTCTTAGGCAATTCAACTTTTATCTTTTAGATTTTAGATCAAATAGCAACTTTTCTAAAAGTTTCTTGCATGCTCCAACTAAATAGCTTCATACTACATTTCTACATAAAATTTGGTTCCACAGATTTTATTATTCTGATGACTTCCTGGTAGTATAATAGATGTGAATTTTATAAAAGCTAAACACATGAATAAGAAAAAAGCAATACAAAATAATATTTATCAATTTTTCTATTAGAAGTTTCTACAATTTTTATTGAATTCCTTCAAAATATCTAATAACAAATAGATTAAATATATATCACTATCAAAATAATTTTGAAACATAAAAAACTAAATATATTTTATATTAAAACAAAATACAGAAAATAGTGGTGAAAAGGATGTTTAATATTTTATTATCACTGTTATTAAAAATCTTCATAAAATGCATATATCTATCATTCAACAGGATACGAAAAACATAATCTACCTGTGAGCCAGGCCTGTGATGACTCAGCAACCATGAACACAGAATAAAGGGTATTAAGTATTTGAAAATATCATAATAATATAAAGAGCACTTATGTACAAACAATATAACGTTCTCAATAGATGCTAAACAATATTTGATAAAAATTCAGCATTTATTCTTGCACAAAAAACAAGCTTATAAAGAAAAAATTTAAATCTATAGGAATCCATAAGGGAAAGTAAAATGAGTAAAGAAGAGAAAGTAATAGAAGGCATAAAATGTATCAAAGGAGGGCTGGTGAGATGGCTCAGTGGTGAAAGTGCCTGCCTGGCAAGCATGAGGGCCCCAGCTCAACTCCTGGAACCCACATATGAAAAAAAGGGACAGTGATATTGCTTGGCAGCACAGGCACCTGCTGGCGGGCGAGGTTCTGAGGTTGAACCCTGGTACACACCAGAAAATAAAAAAGTATCAAAGGAGAATCATATCTGAGTTCTAGACTGCAAATATAAAATAAGGATGGCCAAGGAAGAAATCTTATAGTAAGTAAGAGTTAGACGGGCCGGTGAGATAGCTCAGCAGCATAAGTGCCTGCCTGGCAAGTGTGAGTTCCAGAGTTCGACTCCCGGTACCAACATATGAAAAAGGGCTGGTGATATCGCTCAGAGGCACGGGCGCCTGCTGGCATGCGAGGTCCTGAGTTTGACCTCTGGTACCCACAAGAAAAAAATAAAGAAGGGATAGAACATTTTGTAACAAATTCATAATATTTTTTCCTCTTCCACACAAATAAGTAGTATGTCTGCTAGGAAACCTAAATGATTCTATTATTATATAATAAAAGTGACATAAATGACATTGTGTTCAAGTACAATATAATAATGTTCTATGCACTAATTTGAAAAAATGTGAGAATTTTTACATAGTTTGAGATTTTATAACAAGGGTAAGTTAATAAGTGTTATTAAGTGTTTGTATATATTTATATTAAAAATACAAACCTCTGTTATAAATGAACATTAAATATTTGCTGAGAGAAGTCAAATTACTGGAATACAATTTAAAAGATTCTAGAGGAGGAAAAGAGTCTAAAGAAAAAAAGATTAGCACATTAATACATTAATTGGTGAATCTGCATTGGATACATTAGTATTTAACTTATAACCTTAGTGTGATGCATATTTTTCTATAAGAAAAACATTTTAAAAAATAAAATACGACAAACACATTGGTTGGTCTAAAATTTAAAAATAACTAATATATACATATATATATATTTTTTTTTTTTTTTTGTGTGTGTGTGTGGGTACCAGGGTTCAAACTCAGGACCTCATGTTCCAGCAGGTGCCCATGCCTCTGAGTGATATCACTGGCCCTTTTTTCATATGTGGGTACTGGGAGTCGAACTCAGGACCTTGTGCTTGCCAGGCAGGTGCTTATGCTGCTGAGCTATATTACTGGTTAAAGAATAACTAAAATATAGAGTAAATATATCTCAAATTTTTATGTCTGAATGTCCTTGAAAATATAGGTATATCTTCTCATAACTTACAGTTATTTTCCTTCATTAAACTAAATAAGTATAAAACATAAAGCTATAAAAACATAAGCATATTTTGTAAAATACTGTGGCAGATAGGACCACCCACCTAGCTCACAATATCAGGTGAATAAGTGCAAAGATGACAGATAGTGTCAAAAACTTGTCATCACATGAAAATCAACCTCAGTATAAATGATGATGCTTTTCACCAGTATATTTTCAGCAGCTGTTAATTTTATCTAAAAAGACTGGAACCTGGTTTTACATTCTCTCTCTCCCTCTGTCTCTTTTTTTACATATTATGTGGTATGTAATCATTCCATCTTAATAACTCTTGATGTGGGCTGCAGATATTCAAAATACAAACAGTTTTATAAAGTGATAATATATGATTTCTGGTCTTTGCACTTATGTATATGTTTTTATGACAATTCAATTCAGTGAAGAATCTCACTTGCATTCAGACATTGATTTTCAAATCTCCTTCTTGTTAGAAATCTTATGGTTTGAAACTTAGAGCTCAGCAGTTCATATAAATCAGCACTGCTATGGAGTAAATAGGACATGGGGTCTACAGATTGGTGGGAGCAGGGATGGAGGCCCTACCTTATTTGTGAGTATGTAAGTTGTGGAGGGCATCTCTTATAAACTGTCAGTGTTGCAAAATCTAAGACACAGAAGAAGGGAGCCAGGACCTTCTAAAGGGCAAAAGATTTTCAGGCAGGAAAAAAAAAAAGGAAAACTCTCAGACACAGAAGCCACTCTGGTATGGTTTATGAATCAAAAGGATGCTCATCCTAATGTGGGGAGGGAGCAGGGGTAACTTGACTAACTGTAGGCAACATTTGCAAGACAAAACCTAAAACTCTTATTTTTATCCCAATAATGAAAGGCTGAAGTCCACAAATACTATGTAATCTATATTTAAAAATATATATTCTGTTTATATATTTAAAAATAATATATGAAGAATAATTATTAAATATCAGAGAAGTACTTATGCCTAATATATTTCTTTACTTCACTTATTCACCCATTCTCTTTGAAAACTCTTTCATATTTCCTTTTTTTTATTCCAATATCCAACTTCTCCTTCATCACCGTTTTTGAGCATAAGTTTTTCACTCACACATTGAAAGATTCAGGCCCTTCCATAGAGTATAGGCACATAATACCACTGCCCATTTACATGCATATGTGATCATGGGTTGTAATGTTTTTACTGATGTTCCACATTAACAAAAAATAAGCATTCTCTAGGTTTTATGGTGGTACCTTAATTTTTAGTGTTTTCAAATATTTCCCTATAAATTATTTTTTTCTATTTTGGCATTATTAGTTTTCTTTGGTATTGGATAATTATTACCATATCAACATAAAACAACTCCCTTTATTCTTAAAAATAAAGATCATATTTCTTAAAATCTTGACAAATATGTCTTGGTCATATTTTTAAAATTCATCTTTATAAATTTAGTTTTTTCACAAAGAATTAAAAGGGAAGTGTGGTCTTGTTCAACATTTTACATTTGTTTTACTCCAGTTCACTCCTGAACCCATTCCAATCAAGATATTTTGCAATTACACTCACACTAGTAAATAATGATGTATCATGAATCCTGGAAGTAGTGAAAGTGACCAGATTATGTCAAAGGTATAAAACTTAGATGTGACACTCAAGAATATGAAAAGTCAGGCTTGCCAGATGCCATGGAGTCCCAGCAGTGTCAATCCTGACCTCTTCAGTGCTCACTAAAGGAGGGCCATCCCTACTAACCACATTGCTGTCTACAGACTTTTACTCTCATGGTATTTAAAAATTTTGGGGTGAGTCTTCATTTCCACGCCATGCTAGAGTTTATATAAAATTATCTTTAATTCTTTCTAAGTGTGGTAACTCCCACATTTTTAAAATTTCATATCCTAAGATTTCAGTGCAGATATGGCTTCGATTCCCCTAAGTTAGCTTTGAAAATCACACTGAATTTGGCGTGTACTTTAATTTGTCTTGCTTCTTTTCTCTTTGTCTGTATTTTATACTTTCCAAAAAAATCCTTGCACTCCAAATACCTCAAGGTCTGATTCTGAGAAAATACTTAAAGATGCATCATTTTTGCTCTGAATGTGTAGAAGTATGTAGATGTTATTTATGAAGAAATGAATATTAGTGGACATTATCTTAGAAAAGGAGTTTAAAAATAATACCTTCCAACTTGACATATTAAATTTGAAATACATGGGGACATGACAGGTCTGAATTGGCCAGTACTGTGTTGAGAGAAAGAAGTTGTCAAGGATTCACATAGTGAATAGAGATAAAGAGGAAAAAACGTGAAAATCCAAGCTGTGGAGCACCACAATTAAGAGTATAAGAATTTGATGAGAGGCCAACCAATAAATAAATAAATAAATAAATAATAAACATTGGCTACTAGAATTTAGGAAGTGAAAAAGAAACTTATTAATAGCACCCAGGTTAAAATCATATTTTAAGATAAATGAAATGATTAAGATTTACATTGTATTTGTAGTAAAATAAAGACAGTAGTACACATTAGCTATTTCATTTAAAATTGTGAAAGTAACAAAGTCGGTTGATACTGTCAACAAATGGGGTTGACCAGAAGATGAAAACAAGAAAATTGGAACAGTGAATATATTGAAAAAATGTTGAGGTATTTTTCTTAAGAGAGATAGAGAAAAAGTAGTAATAACCCAAGGTGAAAAAAAGTTCAGTGATTTTGTTGGTTTTGTTGTGTTGTGTTTTGCTTTAGTTTGATTGGTTTGTTTGTCTGTTTGTTTGCTTGGGTTTATTAGAAAAAAGAACATATATTTTAAAGAAAAGGGAATCATGCAGCACATAGGAAAGCTCTCATGAATATATGAAACCCCTTTTAGAAATAGTGTCTTTTGGTAGGTTAGAAATCATGGGATCCGGGCTGGTGAGATGGCTCAGCGGCGTAAGCGCCTGCCTTGCAAGCGCGAGGGCCCGAGTTCAACTCCCGGATCCCACATACGGAAAAGGGGCCGGTGATATCGCTCAGCAGCACGGGTGCCTGTTGGCGCGCGAGGTCCTGAGGTCGACCCCCCGGTACCCACAAAAAAAAAAAAAAAAAAAAAAAAAGAAATCATGGGATCCAATACACAAGTGTGTGGAATAATTTAGTTTAGTAATTTTAATCTGAGTGTAGGCAAATGGTAGGGCATAAACCAGGACTGTGGTACATTTGTGGAAAAGGGATGGAAAAATCACTTTTCCTAGTATTTATTTTCCCAATGAATTAAAAATTAAATTTAATAACTGGGAGTGATCCTTGGAAGAACTTTTCATTATTTGAAGCAAAGAGATGGGTCTGAGAAGTGAAAAGTAGTGAATTCAGGAGAAAAATAAGATGTGATTTACAAGGAGACCAAAAAGAACATTTCAAGTCTGTTGTCAGTAATTTAAAGTGTGTTTTTTCTCTCATTAATTTGTTTTACTTGGTTGAATGTAAGGAATAGGAGTGCATTGAAATGTGAGTGACAAAATAAATTTGTGTTATCAAAGCCAAAAATGTATTAATAAACTATGTAATCTATCCAATAAAAAGGGAAATGAGCCCTGAGAGGAATGAGAAATAAAGAAAAGGAGGTCAATTAATGGATTGTATGCTCTGAAGATACTGGGATATTCTTACATTTCTAGAGAACATAAACTGCAAAAAGATTATCTTCAAGTTGAATTACTTCCATGAGCAAAATTAAAACAAATACAATGTTACACAAAAATTCATTCATATACTGACAGTGCTAAGGAGCATATATGGTATAATAGCCTTCTACGTTTAAAATAATATAGTTAACATAAAAAAGGGCTAAGTATGTGGCCCTGTGGGGGTCTCCATGTAAGCTTCCTTGGAGTGGAGAATCACTTGTATTTCTATAATAGGGAGGATAGCAATATTTTCAGAGTAGAAAAATATATTGAACTTACAGCACATTGCTGCAGCTAGTGAATGCACTGTGAAAGTAAACAAAGTTGAGAGAAGACTAGAAAACATCTCGTCAAAGGTTGAAAATGTGTGCTTATGACAGTGTAGACTGACAGTGTTGGCAGCTCTAGATCTTGAATGGGAAATCTATTTACTTCTACCTCTGCTGTCACTGCCTGCTCAGCCATTTCTCTGGTGCTATAAACTCTCACTTTCTGTGAGACATCTAGACTGGCAGGTAAAAAAATGAGATTTAGATATTTCAATAAAATAATGAAAGTTCAAAGCATTGCACTTGCAGTTTTATTTCTGAAGACACCTTAGCATTCTAGATTTGGGTGCAGAACTAAACTTGTAACAAATCTTGTGGGAAAAACAACCACAATTTTTTTTTTAAGAATCAGGAGACACAGCACATACATTATAATGACCTGTGTTATGAGTCATCAGATTATTTTCTCTTATCCAACAAAAGTAGATAGAATTCATTGTATTTGGTATTTAATGGACTGCCCATCTCTATAGTAACTTCCGTTTATTTTTAATATAAAGGCATCAATACCATAATCTCAAAGAAGGTGATGGAAAATAAACAATAAACACATGTTAAGAGACTTCTTGGAAATAGCTAAACTAGGATATCAATGAATACATTTATGAAACATTATATTACACCTGATCCAAAAATGAAAGCTATTTCAATACTGTGAAAAGAGAAAACACCTGTAAGCTTACCCTATGCATTCCAAAATCTGTGTAAGCAGATGAAACTGTTATTTTCAAAGTTATATTATTCCCAAAGGTAAATGAGAGGTTAAAGTAAGGTTATATTTCAGAAATGAAGTTATGAATGTATAAATCTATAAAGATTTTAAGATTTTTAAAAAAATTAAATCATCTTGAAAACTGTCAATTTTCATAGTGAATAATGAATAAAGTTGATTTGGAGGGAGATTGGGTTCTTTTCTTACTAGAAAAACTGTTATAATAAAAATATTAGCAGTTAATCATCAAGTTCTAACACAAATTAGAAATTCAGACACAAATTAATCCCAGTATGTTAGGCCCAGTGATATGGCTCAGCTGTGTATGTGACTGCCTGGCAAGCATGAGGTCCTGAGTTTGATTCCTGGGATCCACATTAAGGAAAAAAAGGGTCAGTGATATCGCTCAGTGGCACAAGTGCCTGATGGCAAGCACAAGGTCCTGAGTTTTACTCCCAGTACCCACATAAAACAAAACAAAACAAAACAAAACCATATGTTAGAAAAAAATAATAAACATGAAACCTATTTAACCAAGGTTTTCAAAAGTGGAATTTTTTTTTTTTCTTTTTTTTTTTTTTTTGTGGGTACCAGGGGGTCGACCTCAGGACCTCGCGCGCCAGTAGGCGCCCGTGCCGCTGAGCGATATCACCGGCCCCTTTTCCGTATGTGGGATCCGGGAGTCGAACTCGGGCCCTCGCGCTTGCAAGGCAGGCGCTTACACCACTGAGCCATCTCACCGGCCCTCAAAAGTGGAATTTTAAAAATGTAGAGTGTTTGGGGCCGGTGAGATGGCTCAGTGGCGTAAGCGCCTGCCTTGCAAGCGCGAGGGCCCGAGTTCGACTCCCGGATCCCACATACGGAAAAGGGGCCGGTGATATCGCTCAGCGGCACGGGCGCCTGTTGGCGCGCGAGGTCCTGAGGTCGACCCCCCGGTACCCACAAAAAAAAAAAAATAATAAAATAAAAAAAAAATAAAAATGTAGAGTGTTTATCAAGTAGATATATCCAAATTTATTTTTATTCCTATTTTTTAGATTATAAGTATAAATATATTTAAAAAGAAGTTTTTAAGGATGAGCACCAGAAACTAGTATTTGTTTTAAATATTTGTTCACTGACACTGAAAACCTCTAAGTGACTTTTATATAGTAAAATGTCAATATTTCCCTTTTTTTATAAACAGACATGAAAGCTAGGCTTTTTCATAAGAACTTTGCTTTTTCTGGGGGAAAACTTAGTTATGTGATGTTGTTAGATATATAAATTTTTCTAATACAAAATAGACATGATAGGCTGATTGACAGATAAATGAGTCAAAACAGTTCCTAGTGTATCACAATGCTCGGTAATACCACTCACACACTTATCGCAAGGCAACACACACATCCGATGAGTGGATGGGTGGATAAACTAATAAAAGAATGACTAACAGAAAATAAATCTTTGTCACTAAACCTATATCAAGAGGATGTACTGACTCAATGTCTCATCCATTTTTTAAGGCTTTCAGTTTCCTCCTTGAAAGATTTGAAAGGATGTGGAGAACATAATAGTTTTATTTTGCCTTAACAATTGTTTTGTCTGTCTTTCTGCATGATTTAGGTCAGAGCTGTATCTATTTGGATCCCACAATGAGTTACATTAACAAAAGTACCTTAGGCCTGTTACAATTATCATGGTTATGAAGTCCACTTTCAACCTAGGAGTACATTACAAAAATTGTTGCATATGGGCTCTCCTACAACCAAAAAAGAGGGCCTATTTTGATTTTGGGGGCAACACATTCTTTACTTGGGTTTGTTATTCTGGTCCTCTTCCCAAATGATTTGAAAAGCTACTATTTTTGAGTGGACCCCAGAACAAGCAAAGACTCTGCAATGGCCCCAACCTGCTGGGCAGGGTGTTCTCCCTCCCACTGAGGCCATAAAATCCAGTAGACCCATTGATGCTCCAGATGTCAGTTGTTGTGAGCCTTTGGCAAGACCTCCACATGTCAATCACAGAGGAAACCCTTATGATTTCTGCAAAGCTCTGCATAAATCTGCGAACAACTACTCTCCTTTTGAGAAACAGTTACTGACCTGCTACTAAGCTTCAGTGTAAACTGAGTCCTTGACCATGGGACACCATGTTACTATGCAAGCTGAACTGGGCACAGTTTGACCCACCAAGTCATAAGTTTGGACATGCACAGCAATAGTTTATCACCACATGGATGAAGGATGTGAAGATATTTATATTCCAAATGAATGTTCATCAAAAACATGACCTCAACAGAAGAGGACTTTAATAATTAAGTGGATAGTTAGATGTTCTGTGCATCACAGTCAATTTTTTTTATTTAGCCACCCCTGTCATTGACCAATGTGTTTGTGGAGAAAATGGTTCTGTTGGTCAGGAGAGAGGTTAAGCCTGGGATCAGCAACATGTACTTCCATTCACAAAGTCTGACCTGGCAACTACCACTGCTGAATTCCTGATTTGACAACAGTGGCCATTAACACTGAATCCCAAATATAACACCATTGCCTCGGATGTTTAGCCTGTGGCCTTTTGGAAAAGGCAGCATTTTGTCCTTACTATTTCCAGGCATGGATTTGCTTTTCCTGCACATAATGCTTCTGCCAAAACTACCATCTCTTGACTTACAGAAAGCCTCATTGACCATCAATATATTTCACACAGCATTGCTTCTGTCCATGGAATGCATTTCATTGCCAAAGAGGTCTAGCAATAAACCCATGCTCATAAAATTCATTTACCATGTTCTCCACCACCAAGAGGCAGCTGGATTGAGAGAAAAGAGGGATGACTTTTTGAAGATGCATTTATAGCTTCACCTAGGTGGTCATATTTTGCAGGGCTAGGGCAAGACTCTCCAGAAAAATTGTACATATTTACAGTCCACATCCAAAACATGATACTACTTTCTCATAGCAAAAATTTATGGACCCAGGAATCAAGAAGAGGAAGTGGAAATGATACCACTCACAATAACCTCCAGTGATCTGTAGCAGAAGTTTTGCTTTCTGGTCCCATGCCCTAGATGTCTTCGTTCTGCAGTGGGGGGGAGGCTTATACAGGTGGCAAAACAATAATTCCATTGAACTAGAAATTAAAACTTTTCCCTGGTCACTTTGGCCTCCTCATGCCTCCAAGTCAATCAGCTAAAAGGTGAGTTACAGTGTTGACAGGGTGATCGAACCAGACTACCAAGGGAAATTTGGAATATTACTCTCCGGTGGAGGTCAGGAAGAATATATTTGGAGTACAAGAGAAAGAGATCCCTTAGACCATCTTCTAGTATTTCCATGCCTTGTTATTAAAGTCAATGGGAAACTACAGCAACCAAATCCAGGCAGAATGATAAATGGCCCAGAACCTTCAGGAATGAAGATTTGTGTTATTCTGGCAGGTAAAGAACCAAGACCACCTGAGATGCTTGTTGAAGGTGAAGGGAACACAGTATGGGTAATAAAAGTAGGTAGTTATAAATACCAGCTACAATCAGTCAGAGAAATAAGGATTGTTATGTGTTTCTTTCTTATTTTGTAAACATTCTTGTTCATATAAACACATATATTAAGCAGGTATCTTTTGGGTCTTTTGTATCATAATATCAATCAACTTAATATTGATACTTAAGTGTTGTTAAATATATATTATATTTTTTAAATTATGGAATGTCGAAAAGAATAAGCATTGCAAAAAGAAAAACTATACCTTGTATTTTGGGAGGAAATTGGTATTTCCCTCTGTGTGTAAGATAGTTGTATTTTATTAGGCATAATTGTGAACTTGCTACCTCATTTGGAGAATAATATGGTTTAAGTAGATGTGACTGGTTGTCATATTGACAAGGGGTGGATTGTGATCATTAATTGTAATGTGTTGACTTAACTTGAACAAGGACGGCCTGGCAGATTAGTGAAGCTCTAGGTGTGTGTCAATGTTTGACACATACACCAGCTGAGTGGAAATATCCATTCCCAAGGTGGGTGGCATGAAGTCTAGGCTAGGTGGAATAAAATGGGAGAGAAGAATCAAGTATCCCATCTTTGGAGGAACTCCACTCTTTCCCATTTCTTCAGCTTTTCAGAACAGAGTCTACAGCCTTCTCATACCTTCCCACTCAAGTTCTTCAGCCTTCCAGTACAGACTTGCACCCCTGAATCTAAGGTCTTTCCAGGCCTTCAATCTTTGACTGCTACTGGATTCTCTGGATTTCTTGTGCAGAGATGGGCATTATAGATTCTTCCTCCTTTATTCTGCAAATAGCCATTGTGACTCTTCTGCTTCTCATTCTGCAAGCCTACTAGATAAATCTATTTGTATAATTACACATATATTTTATATTGATTCTGTCACTACAGAGAATTTACCTAATACACACACTAATGGAAAGGCAACAAACACATCAGATGAATAGATGAATGGATAAATTAATGAAAGAAAGACTGAATAGAAATAAATCTTTTTTACTAAACCAATCTATATCACAAAAAACTTCCTGACGCTATATTCTGTCTTATTGTCTCAAGTCCACCACTTTCCTCCTTCAGAAATCTGGGAATATTTGAAGACTATAAGTGTTTCATTTTGCCTTACAATTAATTTTAATATCTGTTCATATGCGTGCACTAGATTACAGCTATATCTGTTGAGTCCCATGGTGAAACTCTGAAACTGCATTACTAAAATTACCTGAGGCCCAATGTACATATTGTAATTATCAGGACAACTTTCAAACTAGATGTGGATTAGACCAGCTCATCCATCACTACAAATATTGTTTGAGATACGCTTTCCCTGACACCAGATTATCACTTAAACATGGTTTTACCAAAACTAACAATGACTGTAAAGTAGAATAAACTGTTTTCAATTTGTTCTGTAAATTTTGTGGTTTTCTTATTGCTCTAATTAAAAATTGGTCTTGATTTTTTGTCAGAATTTATTCACCACCCATTCTTGCAATAAAATATATAATACACACATACATACATATCAGCACTATTTTCCAAGTATGCATAGTCTACACTGTCAGAAAATAACTAGGCTCTAAGTAGTTATGAATGTGTCATTATCAAAATGCTAAAAAATGGAAATTTATGTAAAATTGAAGCATTTTCTCAATATATATTTTTCTCTCTTTTTGTCTTTGTGTTTTCTAATTGAGCTGGACCTATTGTTTTTAATTGTGATGCTTGAAACATAGAATTATTTAACATTTTGTTGTTCCTCATTCCCCCCTTAAAATTTTGATGTCACCAAAACAAGCAAAATTATGAAGAAAACAAACTGCTAATTGTTTAGTACTCCTATCTCAATTTCTAGTGTATGTGTGAAAAAGTATACACAGCAGCATTATGGATTTACTCACACAAAATAATTTGTAGTGAAATGGTAGTTCTTCTTCTTTCATTCAGCAAATTGCCCAATGGGAATTCAAGGTAAGTCAGAGTAAGACATGAATGACTTAATTCTTCACTGTCTAGTACCAAATTTAGTCTCAATTCCATTATGTGATTTCTCTCTCTTCTCATAGTCTTGGGAAATATCTTCTCAAACTCTATGAAATAAGGTTAATCAGTTGGCTAATAATGTTTCTGAAAATTAAACTCCCTTCTAAACTACTAATAATTTCTCTACCAACTTTCTGTAGCATTATTTCCCAAAGTTGAATTCACTAAATTTTATGGATTAGCACTATATGCCCTGTAGTCTAAATAAATATACAAGTATTACTCCTAATTTTAGGGAAATAGTTCATGTGTTAGGAGTATAAATGGGAAAAATAAACAATATACTCAGTGGGTTTTGGGGGTTGTTTGCTATGAAAGAATAAACATATAGATCACTGATGCTGTGATTAACTAATTTTAATGCTACATTCTCCAAATTTTTACCTACCATCCATAAGTTTAAGTTTGTCATCTCAATGATATTTTAGAAGTATGTTCAAACTGTAACATAACAAAGAATGAAAATATGAATTTCTAATTTTTCCTTTCTTCATCAGCCTTCATTTTTTTTTCTTGCTTTAACCTTCGACTCTTCATGTTTTAAAAAGATTGTACTGCAGAGGACAGAGAAGATAATTTATTATATTAAAGGTCTATGACTGCATTCGATTTTGCAAATGTATTCATTCTTTCATTAGAGTGCAGTGATGAACATGATTACTTGTAGAATCTCAGAAAATATCTTCTTCATAGTATACCTTAGGATGCTATAGCATACACAGCAAACTACAAAATTCTAATAAAGATATCGACTCTTTCACATAACACAAAAGATGAAGTGTAAATCTCTTCACAGATTTATGAAAATATTACCAATTAGCATTACTAAAATCATAGATATCTCTCCAAGTGCTCTAATTTATTTAAGAGCCTTAGTTTCTTTCTCTTGACTTAGAATGACTCACAACTAATATGAACTTTCTGCTATCCAAGAATAATGGGAATTTAATGTAATTTCACTTTAAGAAAATGTTAATATACAATATATCTTACATATTTAGCAGAATAGCCTCATGATCTTCAAATAACAATGTCTCAAAATCCTCATCTCCAAATACTGGTAAATATACTTCACATAATTTTTATGATCTATGGGATCACAGTTTCTTTTAATAGCTGAATATATATATATATATATATATATATATATTTTTTTTTTTTTTTTTAATGTGGGTACCAGGAATTGAGCTCAGGACCTCACGCTTGCCAGCAAGAGCTTGTGCTGCTGAGTGATATCACTGGCCCTTTTTATTTGGGTTCCAGGAGTTGAACTCAGGGCTTTGTACTTGCTGGGCAGGCACTTATGCCACTGAGCCACCACGCTGGGCCCTACAAATATAGTTTTATTCTTTGCTCATGAGAACAACACAATGACTGGGAATTCTGACCCCACACTGACCCCAAGTCTTGAACTATTCCACTTGGATCTGCACAAACTTTCTAAACCTACCATAAATGAAAATCTCAAATTGTTCATTCAATAGCTATCTATGTGTTCAACATTTTTATCCACAGATAGCAAATTCACCAGAAATCACATAAAAATGTTTAGTGGAGATTACTTATGCAGTTCTGGTAAGTACTAATTCTCATTACCCAAGTAGCTTCTACAATTTCACTCAAAATATTGACACCAGATTAATTTTAACTTCCTGGAATACTAACCACAAAACTTAAGATATAATGATATTTTATAGTTATTCATCTTTGTTAAATTTTTTTAGGATACAGCTAAACAATATCCACCTGAATGTTTAAGATAAAAGTATCATCCTTTCCCATTTTACAGTGTAATTCAACTTGAGAGCCAACTTTTAACAAGAATCTACTATGTCAAGAAAAACGCAGAAACGATCTCAAACTCCTCAACAATATTAGAGTGAATTTTGTTCCCCTAAAATAACTGTGTTATAACCAGGTTGTAACTATGTTGTAACTGTAAACAATATATAGCACTTTTTCAGAGGCAATTAAAGTTAAATGATGTTGTGGGGGAGTCCTAGGCTAATTTGACTAGTGTCCTTATAAAAAGAGCAAGAGGTCCAGTGAGATGGCTCAGCAGCATAAGCGCCTGCTTTGCAAGCGCGAGGGCCCGAGTTCGACTCCCGGATCCCACATATGGAAAAGGGGCCGGTGATATCGCTCAGCGGCACAGGTGCCTGTTGGCGCATGAGGTCCTGAGGTCGAACCCCGGTACCCACAAAAAAAAAAAAAAAAAGCAAGAGTCCAGCAGGGAATATGCACCAGTGAAAGGCTGTGTAACAAAGAAATGTGAAAGAATCACTGGGTTTGTCAAGTTTATCTTGGTCTTTCATCTTCCAGAATGATGAGAAATAAATTTCTATTGTTTGAGGTAATGATTCTTCTTTTCTCTTATGGAAGACCTATCAGACTAATGCAAATTTTGGTGATAGGAGTAGGGTGTGGATATAAGGTACATAAAATTATGGAAGTGACTACAATTTTTTAAAAATGGAGGTATAAGAGTTTGGATGCAAGAATTAGAAAAAATCTGGATTATCTTGAAGAAATTATGGATAGGAAAATATGATATTAAAAGTGACTCTGAAAACCTCTCAGATGGAAATGAAAAACATATTTTGTAAATCAGAGAAAGGTAAGGTCCAAAAAATTCACATACTTATTTTTAATGTAATCTAAATATTGTACATTCTGTAGTCTATATTATATGTTTTTAAAACTTTCCATAGAAAAAAGAAAGGACAATTTTATATTTCATTAGTGATGAGAAATATTAAAACACTTTGAAATGTTCTTAAAAATGAATTATGTTATGGGGAGGTGGACAAAAAGCAGTAAAAATCTGACCTTGTCTTTAGCTGTTAAAACTGAACATCTAATTTGCAGGTCAAAAGCATCAAGCAGGATGCTAACTTAACAAGCATTATAGTCACTGATTTTCTAAGGAATGGAAATTCAATGAATGAAAAACCTAACTCACATTGTTTTTCAATAAATTTTAGCTTTCTTGTAAAATGTGTTCTCTGGAGGCATCTTAGTCAGTTTAAATTATAATAGTTTGACTGCTGACTATTACTGCAGCAACTTTTAAAACTGTATATGTTGCTATAAATTGCCTATGAGTCAGATTCATTGCAAGGTGAAGAAGGACATTCTGAATGCCCTATCTGTTTTTCTCATCTAATCTAAACTTAAAATAAAATAAGCACTCATGCATTTTACTTGCTGCATACAGTTTTTAAAAAACACCTACAATTATTTTCTTGAAGAAGTAAAGGCAAGAGAAAAAAACAGGTTTCTAATAAAAAAAAGCATTTTCAGGATTAACTAGCATTTTACATAACCTTGTGAAAAACATTCTGATTAGCAATGACCTTCCTTTTCACATGGTGAGAATTGTGCTATCCAGGTAGGAAATGAAATCTCAAAGGTAAAGTAACAGGTCAGTAAAGTCAAGCATTTAATCAGATAATGGAAGCCTATGTCATTAATAAGTGTGTCATTTGCTTCAATAAAGGCATCACTTTGAGAAATCAAATTAGTTATCTTAATACTCTGCATAACCTCTACTACCCTAAACCACAAACTTCCTTGATAACATGCTCCCTGAATTTGCTTCTTCCTCTGGACTCTTACATCACTTCTGTCTGTGTTCTTCATTTTTCCTTTAAGTTGAAAACTCTATTTTATTACAATATATTTATTATACATATGCTTATTTTGCATAGAATATTGAAGCTTCATTTAGGACTGTAAATGTGTCTTTCTGCCACATATGAAAACAGAGATTTCACAATCGCCTTATAGTACTATTATCAACTAGTGAAGCTAAATTGTTATGAGGAGCAAAAATTTTTTAAATGATATGATAAAAGGTAATATAATTAAAATTATAACATAATAATACAAATATCATTTTTGAAATGATTATTAAATTTGATAGTTCTATAAATAAATATTGATGAGCAAATGAATGACATGCTTAAACATTCAACTTCTTATTTTATCCTTATTGGATTTGACCAAAAAAAATGAACAAAAAAGTGAACATTTTGAGATTTGGAATTTCCTTGTTTTTCTCTAAATTTATACAAGATTTATACAGTGTCTCTATATGTTATATTGTATGCCACAGAAATCATAACAGAGTACTGTGAACAGTACATGCCAACACACTAGATAACTTAGAAGAAATATATAAATTTCTGGGAGAATATAACCCACCAATAATGAAGTATGAATAAATTGGAAGAAACTACAATATTATATATATGTACTTACTCACCAAGCAAACTTCATGTACTTCATACATATATTAATAAAATTTTAAAAAGTAAACTAACAAAACAGACAAAAGAAAGACTGAAGAATATGCAGGAAATCTAATTTACAAAATTGAAAGGAATGGAAAGGGAGAACAGACATTTAACCAATAAGATGTATAGTCAGCAATCAAAAGCTTCTCAACATAGAAATTCTAAGGACTAGATGGATTTACTGGTAAAATTGCACCAAACATTTAAGGATATAAGGCCAATTCTTTTCAAATCCTAAAATTTTAAGAGGTATATCACTTCCAAACATATTATGTAACCAGCATTAACTTTACGTCAAACCCACAACAAATATCCCAAGAAAAGTACATGCCAGTATGGTTACTGAAAAAAGATGTAAAAATTCTCAAGATTCAGGTTAAGCATCTCTTACAAAGAAACCCAAAATGGAAACTGCCACATAATACAAAGCTTTTTGAGTATTGACCTAGTGTCACAAATGCAAAATACTACACTTAACCTCACTTGGCAATTCACAGTCAAAACACAGGTGCACTAAAAATATAGTACAAAATTAATTTCAGGCTATGTGAAGGCATATACAAAATCAAAAAATATCATATTTAAACTGGTATGACAGGGCCGGTGAGATGGCTCAGCGGCTTAAGCGCCTGCCCGGCAAGCGCGAGGGCCCGAGTTCGACTCCCGGATCCCACATACGAAAAAAGGGGCCGGTGATATCGCTCAGCGGCACGGGTGCCTGCTGGCGCGCGAGGTCCTGAGGTCGACCCCCCGGTACCCACAAAAAAAAAAAAAAAAAAAAAGAAAAACTGGTATGACATCTCCAAGACAGTTCACTTTATACACACAATTTTTCTAAAATCTGAGAAAAATACTTAGTTCTGAAACCCTTCCGTTCAAAGACTTTCAGAAAAGATAACCCAAATTATAGTAGCAAATTTAATTCAATAGTACATTAAAAGGTATACACAATATGATGTTTATTTCTGAGACACGAGGATGACTACATAAATTTGATGTAAGAATGACTTTTAAATTAAGGTGATACATCATATCAACAAAATGAGGAATAAAGTACCCAGTGTAGATAAAAGTATTTAACAAATGTCTACTATTTTTATGGTAAAATCTCTTAGTAAAATAAAAAGAGCAATAAATATCTGAGCATAATACAGACCATGTTGAAATGCCATTTATAATATTATCCTCAATAATGAAAAATTGAAAGCTTTTCATTATGATTGGAAAAAAGTAAGTATGCCCATATCTACCAATGGTAGAGAAGTTGTGCAATAAAAATTAATAAACCATCCATATTAGAAAATAAGACTTAAATCATCCCTCATTACAGATGGAATGATTTTATAGAAAAACAGAGACCCTTGAAGACTGCACACAAAACAGTACATCAATAATTATTGGAACTAATAAATTGATTCAATGAGGTTTCAGGATATAAAATTAACATACAAAAATTAGTCATGTTTTCACATACTAATTAGAAACAGACTAAAAAGGAAATTAGAAAAATGTTCCATTGTAAAAATAAATATAAGTAATGGACTTGTAGGCTGAAAATGGTTATAAATGGATTAGTATAAATAAAGAAGACACTAACAAAGGCAAACACATTCATAAATATTGGTCTTAATATTGTCAAAATGTCCAGAGCACTCAGTCAAATCTGGTATTTTTTATATAAAATAATAAGAACAACTCTAATGTTACAACAGAACATCAATACTTGTTATAGCCAAAACAAAACAGAGAAAATGGATAACTTTGGATTCACCACATTTCCTGACTTCACAATATAGCAGAATGCTATAGTGAGTAGAATTCTGTTACAGACATAAAGACAATAATAGAGCAATGGAACAAAAATACTGTGCTTATAATTAAATTCATACCCACATTAGGGCACCAAAAAGTAATAAGAATAAAAACATCTCCTCCACAAATATTGTTCTATAAAACTGAATTTGTATATATAAAATAATTAAAATGGACATCTTCTTATGTGTTCAGTCATCTCAAAGTAGAATAATGACTTTAACATAAGACTTGAAGTTATTAAAGTCTTGGAAGAAAAGATAGAGAAAAATGTTCATTCCACTGATCTTGGGAATGACTTCATGGATACTACACCAAAATCATAGGCATAAAACAAAATATACAACAAAACTAACTAACTAAATAAATAAACCTTCCCCAAGCACACAAGTTGGACTATATTCAAGGAAAATGCTTTTGCAGCAATGAAATTAATCAATGGATTAAAAAAAGACAAATATTGGAGAAGGTATTTTATATCCATACAAGGGTAATGTACAAAATACATAAGGAACTCATACAAGTCAATAGTAAAAAATATAAATAAAAGAACTTTAATAGATATTTCAAAAAAGACTTCCAAGTGGTCAATCTACAGGAAAAGTACTCAAAATAACCAATTATAGGGACAATTCTACTAAAAAAATGTATCACCTCATATGCATTAATATTGCTATTACAAAACATTAAAAAAGAAGAAGTATTGGTGAGGATGTGTTGAAATTGGAACCTTAAACACAAATGATGAGAATACAAAATAGTAACAATTCTATAGATAATCATACATAACAGTATGAAACTTCCTTAAAAACTTAAAAGTAGAAATATTGCATATTTCAGAAATTTCATTTTTTTTTTTTTTTTTTTTTGGTGGGTACCGGAGGGTCGACCTCAGGACCTCGCGCGCCAACAGGCACCCGTGCCACTGAGCGATATCACCGGCCCCTTTTTCGTATGTGGGTTCCGGGAGTCGAACTCGGGCCCTTGCGCTTGCAAGGCAGGCGCTTACGCCGCTGAGCCATCTCACCGGCCCTCATTTTTGTTTTTTTATCTCAAGAAGATCACAAACATAAACCAGTACACTTATATTTATTGCATTACTATTAAAAATAGGTAAAAGGTACAAAAATCCTACAACTCATTTACAGAGGAATAAAAACTAACATTATGAATAAATAAAATGGAATATTATTTAAAATATGAAGTCTTCTTTCAGTTGTATTGAAGGAAAGTGTTTTATATGTAACAATGTGGATGAACCTAGGGAATATACACTAAATGAAATAAACCAGTGGCATATTTTTATGATTTCACTTACATGCAGTAGTGAAAATAATAAAACTCTGGAAGCGAAGAATAAAATGGTGATTTTGGCACTGGGGGAATAACTCCTGCATGGTAAGAGTGAGGTCCTGAGTTCAATTCCTGGTACAAATAAAAAAATATGATTTCTAGAAACCTGAGGTTGTGGTAAAATGGATACTATTTGTATAAAATTTAAGTTTTGCAAAATGAATACATTCTACAGATATGTTTTGAAAACTTAAAGCTAAAGACAAAAGTATTTTACCTTTAATGATTTGAGTGAAAATATTATATAAAATGTAAGTAGCCATATATTGTAAAATTGATTAAGAGAAGATCATGGAGCATACTTTAACAATGAATGAATGTTAAAAAATTCAAGAAAATGAGCAATAAAGTTTTTGATAAAACTATGTGAATGGTAACATACTAAAATTATGGCAGCTTTGTCAGAATGAGTTAAAACAATGGAGGTACATATAAGAGTAAACTGGGTATCAATAAATTCAAAAAAAACCATTATTGTAATAAATAATATTAGATATAAACCTCCAGCTTGAAAGACAAAGTAATAAGTTTTTCCAGAAAGAATCAGGAGTAAATTGCCTCCATCTTCACTCCAGGTTTCATGAGGATAATCCAGGAGAAATAAATCATCTTTTGAGAGAACTGTGAAAATTAACTTTCTTTTATTGAGTTAGATCTAATTACACCAGGTACTGTAGTAGATAAATTCTATGTATCATATGCTTGAAATTTAAATTCATGTAGTTCTTACATCATTGTTAACAATAGTCCATAAACTTTTCCCCCATTTGAATACTGTTATGATGTACCATTTTTTTCAACATAAATCAACTAAAGACAACTTGAAAGGGAGAATATCTAAGTAGTTTGATATTTATTTGGTCTAGGCACAGCAGTGTTGTACATTAACTCTGTCCACATTTCACTTGGCAGAAAGACCCAATGAGAAACTATCAGTTTTATCAAATAAAATATTTTAAATCATTGTTTGTAATGGATAATTCTTTAAAATGCTTTTAAATTTGATGAGTGTATTTAAATTTTTCAATAGAAGGCTGAGCTTTAAAATTGAAGTAAAGTGGCAGCTATCAGGCAAAGATGTTTGGGTGAGAAAGAAATGAATGGAAGAAGTTCAATGAAGATTGCTCAAAACAAAGAATAAGAAGCATAAATGTATTATATTTTTAATGCATATTACACGAAAAGAAGAAATTTGCATGAAGTTTCAGTTAAACAATTTATGGAATAGCAATATTTTTTAATTTTTTTAGCATTGTAGAGATACACTGAATGAACATAACATTTAACAGTTTTAAAAACTGAGTACTTAATAAGGATTAGTTATTTTGCACTTACATGAAATTAAACAAATAAAAACTTTCATCATGTACAATTATAGCATCTCATCGCAGACTTGAGATTACACTAAGGGGTGTTTTTTGTGCATTTAAATAGTGCTAAATATACTTATTTTTAATATTTATGTCAGTTTAGAACAGATATGTATTTATTAAGACCATTTTCATACCTGTAATTTGAGTGTACACAAATCTTTGATTAAATATATTTTAATAGATGAGAGACTAATATACTGTTGGTTTGTTTATTAAATTTAAATGGCTAGTGCTGGATCCATTTTTAAAATATTCTTGATATCAATTTTGAGATGCAATATGAAGTCAGCTGTTTAGCTATAGTCTTATTTACATTTTAGAAACAGCCTCAAAGGCTTCTATCACATAAAAGCAAAAGGCATTTTCAAAGTAAAACGTTTACTGTTTTTCAATCAATGCACTGTCAATTCAATTATTTTACATTTTAGAAGGATACAGGTAGGAAGATCTCTTCATAGCTTCAAGAAATAAATCAAGAAGGTCAAGCTTGAAAAGTTCACAATTATATTTAATACATTTATATCCAAGAAAGACTAATGGGATGAAATAATGAACGACAGGGCCGGTGAGATGGCTCAGCGGCTTAAGCGCCTGCCCGGCAAGCGCGAGGGCCTGAGTTCGACTCCCGGAACCCACATACGAAAAAGGGGCCGGTGATATCGCTCAGCGGCACGGGCGCCTGCTGGCGCGCGAGGTCCTGAGGTCGTTCCCCCGGTACCCACCAAAAAAAAAAAAAAAGAAATAATGAACGACATAACAACTGTAATGAGGAAGGCAAAGGAAATTAAAAGTAATTACAGCATGATAATGGAAATATTTAATTTGCAGCTTTGTTAAATTATAGAAGGACTATATTATATACATGCACACAAATATTTACAAATATACATATGTCTGTATGTTTATATAAATATAAGACTATGAATAAGAGAGGGAAAAATAATCCTATGTAAGCACAGAAGAAATTTGCATGTTGGTCAAATTTGGGAAGGATATATACTTTTTAAAATTTTACTTTAGCTGAGCAATTAGATAGTTTCCTTTATCAAATTTTGTAAGCCACAGTTGTACAAAACACAAGACCTCATTTCTTCATGTAGTATATGTGTGCATTCATATTATAAGCAAGGTTGCATGCCAAAGCCTACAGAGTGTGGAAAGAAGAATAAAACTTCCAAGTTAATGAAATAAAGTGGAAACTTTTCAGAACATGATAAAGTTTGTAATTTGTCTGTTTTACATGTCCAAACTGTGTGAACATGTGAGTGTACATGGCAGTGTGCATTCATGGGAGTATGTATGTTTGCAATGACATTTTCATATATGTATATATATATTTATATATATATACACACAAACTCAGACATGTATATTCGTATTCATGCTCATTCACACATGTATGCATTGATGTTAATATATTCACATACACATACATATGAGTATAATATTTCTTGCACTATTCTGAGGCTTTGCTACTTCTATGACTGACCTTGCTTCTAATGGGATAGGATTATAATTGAAGATAAATCAGGAGAGGTATAATAAGTTATGAAATCTGCTTAGAATATCTGAGTGAAAACCTTATATTGAAGTTCCAAAATCTTATGTAGATGTATACAAGATAGTCACTAATAAACACGTTTTGAAAATATGGCAGAGTGTATTATTAAAAACTGCTGATTTTATGTTAAAATTTAATTTGAATTTTCAAACTCCAAAAGGCAACTTCACATATGCTCCTTTTACTGTACCTCCATATGGAATTTGTTTCTCTCCTTTGTTCTTCTCACATGCTCTCCCTTGCTAAAACACAACCGATTATTTGAAGGCTCACTTTGTCCCAGTGCATTCTCTATTCCATCTTACTAAAAATTTTATATGTCTTCATTCACTGAGTGGAATTTATCACCCAGAGAAAGCTTTATACAGTTAATTACTTTGAATTAAAATAGTAAAATTCATTCTGTTGAAAAGAGCTAAACACTACTGTGCACTGCATTAGTGAGAAGGTTCAGGCACTTGGCATTATTCCCAGTTTCTTTCATTTATTTTCTCAATGAACTAACAGAATTAATTAATAAAGTAATACTGTGTTCTGATGTGCAAAAGTATTGATGGTTAAAATGTATCCAAAACACAATAAAATTTATATTTCTTGACTGGTAGAGTGATTGTAATAGTTTATCAACCAAAGTAGTATAATTTAAGATGAAATTTGAGTGTTCTTACAAAATCTTTTTGAGGAAAAATAGATATAAACTAGGAATGTCTTTGGCAAAATGGAAAGAATCACTGATCTTAATAAATTTTTTTTTGTGTGTACCAGGGGTCAACCTCAGGACCTCGCATGCCAGCGGGCGCCTGTGCCGCTGAGCGATATCACTGGCCCTTTTTTCATATGCGTGTTCCAGGAATCGAACTCGGGCCCTCATGCCTGCCAGGCAGGCACCTGAGCCATCTCACAGGCCCAATAACTGTTGAATTAGTATTAAATATATTGATAATTATGGCGGTAGATTTTTTTTTTCTTTTTGTGGGTACCAGGGGGTCGACCTCAGGACCTCGTGCGCCAGCAGGCACCCGTGCCGCTGAGCGATATCACCGGCCCCTTTTTCGTATGTGGGATCCGGGAGTCGAGCTCGGGCCCTCGCGCTTGCAAGGCAGGCGCTTATGCCGCTGAGCCATCTCACCGGCCCATGGCGGTAGATTTTTATGTTTGGCTTGAAAAACACGGCAGAAAAATTAAATCTTTCTTTGTATCAGTATGCATATAAGCGTTTGTGTTAATCAAACATTTCCATTTGTGCATGTGTGTGTGACTTGACACAAGAAATTTGTCCAGTTATTTTAGCAACTTGCTCTTTAACATAAGGAGTATCTTCATTCTTTTTTAGAGTAATGTAAGAATAAAATTTGTGTGCATGAGTGTCTGTGTGTGTAGTTAAGTGCTTTTTGCAATAGCATTCTTTATGTGATTATTACTTTCGCTACATACTTTCGCATCACTTTCTATGAATCAATGATAACTTATTGCTATTATGTATTGATGTACCTGACTTAAATTTTATCTTTAATGGTATTTAAGGATAAACTTACAGTTAGGGTTGTAGTTCAGTGATAGAATATTTGCCAAGCATACACTAGACTCTTGTTTTGATTCCAGCCCTGAAAAAGAAATAAGGAGATAATTTTAACATTGCATGTCAGAAAAAAATTGAATATCCATGAATTGTACCTCTTTCTGTGATTTACAATCTACATATATTTGCATATTAAGCATCAATGTGTAAATATGCACGTAAATATACATAGAACACAGTTCATATAACTTTCAATATATGCCAGATTTTAATACTGAATAGCTTTGTCTGTAGAATTAATACAAATTTAAGACTCTATAAAACTAAGAAAACATGGAAGTGGGACTGGGCACTCTATTCATTCCAACTTGTGTGCTACCTGCTTAAAGTTTGTCGAAAGAAATAGCAAAGAAATAAATGCAAGTACTTAAATAAATATGTCAAATGTTTTATTTTATTTTCTCTTATTTAAATCTTGGCTTGTATTTTGATGTCATTTACATAATGATACCTAGTTTAAAGAATACTGTAGGTTTTACAGACTATATTTTATTTCTTTTTCCACAAAGCTCATTATACATATTAAATAGATTTTTTGCTTTTTCATTTACTACTAAATTCTTAACAGTTATAATTACATTAAGAACTGCTATGGTATTTGTACCATATTTTTCAAATTCTTTTATTTTTCTTGAAACACAATAAGTAAAGTTTGAAATTAATCTCAGATTTAGTCTTTACATATTAGAATTTTACTTTTGTCAGCTGGGGATGTAAGAAAACTTGCTTCTCAGCATGCACAACACCATGAGTTCAGTCTCTAACACTGTAAAAATATTCTATACTTGCTTAATTCAAAATATAAATTTGAATTAATAATCTGAAAATGTTTCTAGATCTGGGAGTAAATAAAACACCAACTAGGAAATTTATTAGTTATTAACAGTGCAAAGTTTAAACTGTATTTCAAGTATGTGTTGTTGATATTATACAAAATAATGTAGTTACAATGTAGGAACTAAAAATGAGTAAAAATATGTATATTTGTAACAAGTTAAAATATCAATGGGCCTTTCTGTGCATTAGATATTTTTTAATAAAAAACATTGTTAGAGTCAACAAAGCTAACAAATATCATTTTAAGATCATAATCTTCCATGTAGTACGACAAAAATCTTAAAAATTGTAATTGATTTTGCAGAAGTTAAAAGAAAATCTCTGATCAGTAATGCATCAGTGCATTTGTAATGGCTAAAATTTTTGAAAATAGAAGTGCTTTACTTAAGATCAAGGATCAGTCACCTGTTTCTTATTCTGTAACAAAAAATCATAGAATACTATTTTTAAAACAACAGATTATTTTGTTTTTATCTCAGCCATAGTAGCTATGATGATAGTGTTGATGCTCTGCCATCTAGAGTAGAATATTATTGATGTTGTAATGTTAGTGGTTTGAGTTAAACATTAATAGCATCTGGAGTAGATGCAGTCTTCAAACTGAAAAAGTTTGTCCTTTAATACTACAGAAGTTAATATACTGAATGTATTTGAATTCACATATATCCTGTATTATAGAAATAACTTTTTCTCTTTAAAGTGCTGGCTTTCAGTCCTTGTAAATATAAATAATTATTGGCCATGAATACTATGCTAGGTTTAAAGTATCCCTAGAGGATTAGAATGTGATTTATTAATTAATGCCATGGTTATAACTTACTACAATCGGATCCACTTCCATTGGTCAGATAATTAATGTCCACTGAAGCAAACTGACAAAAACTACAGGTTGGAAATGATTACAAAGAGGGAAAATCAAGCAAACAATAAAAAGCAATAATGTGCACACATCTTTCCTGAAGAAACCTTTTTTTTTTTTAATTGGGTGTATTGGTCAGCTTTTCAGATGCTGACAAAAAATTACCAACACCTAAAGAATGAAAAGTTTAACTAATGGTTCCAGGAGATCCAGTATATGGTCAGAAGACTTCAAGGCAGAAAATATGCTAGAAGATTTGGCTTAGTGTAGGGCAGCTGGGAAGAAGAGCAGGGGAAGATTGCTAGAGAGGAAGGAGCCAGAGACCATATAAACTCCCCAAAGTCAGAGTTTCTTAAAAAATATCTTATCTCTAAATAAAGAAAATAAGGAGTTCATAAGTCTGCCTAACATAATGCAACTCTTTTGCATAAAGTGGAAAAATAATAACCCCTTTACCCAAATCTCAAAATTTTCAGTATTATTAAAGTTCAGCTTCCTTTTTGAGTCTCAGGGAAAACTTTTACTAAATGTTAAATCCTATAGCTCTGAATTTGACAACAAGGCCATATGATTTGAAAATGTGAATCCCAGAAAGTTGGGCCACCCCACACTTATGGTCTTGCTGGTTGCAACCCATACTGCCCCTGTCTTAGAGTGGCTCCACTCACAGACACCTAGGTGTGTTTTCCACATTGCTAACATCTCTAATGCATATTTCACTATGTTCCAAAAGATACATCCACTGTCCTCTCAAGTGTTCCTTATCTTGTCTCTTGGGCCTTCCTTTGAAATCTGAGCAGACACCTTCCTGATCCCACAGATATTACAATCTACCTGCCATCAAAGCCATCATTAGGTTGATTGTATCAGTGTTGACTGCCAGCAGAAATACTAGCCAGGATCCCTTGAATGATGGCTAAAGCAGTTTCTGAGTGCCTTGAAACTGTCATGTGTGCAGTCCTTCTGATTCCTGAGATGCCCTCAAAGCATCATTGTGCTTGTTACTTTACAAGTTACTTATTTTCTTTCAATGGTTCAATGGTTTCTTTCAATCTCTTTAGTAGCTACATCTCCTCTGGTCCCAACTTCACATGGTTCTTTCTGGACCAAAATTGAAGTTTTTCATATGCTTCAGCTCTGCTTTTTGCCCCTGAGTCTCACTGTCAATCTGGCCAAAACAGCAGACAGCCATACCCATACCACAACATAAATATTGAGATATCTTGAAATTTCTTCCCCTAGATTAATTAGGTCACCATCCTTAATGTCAGTCTCCTTCAAACTCAGGAAATGAAATATATATATATTTGACAGAGTAAAACACACATAGCCTCTAGTCCAAATGCCAAGTGAGTCCTTGTTACAAACTGAAACCTTCTGAGCCTTGCCTTTACTCTGTGCATTGCAATCAGCATTCTGATCTTCTGAGCTTCTTACAGCACCCTATGCCTTCTCTGGACTGTACTGCAAAACTTCCAAATCCCTTCCTCAATCACACTACAAAGGCATCTGAGACACATGGTCATATACAGTCACAGGAATGGTCCCACACCCAGTACCAAAATTTTTGTATTTGTCATCTTTCCTATTGCTGAGACATAATACCTCACATCCACAATTTAAAGGAGGAGAATTTTAATTAACTCATGGTTTCAAGAGATTTGGTGCATAGTAATGAGGCTCAAAGACACAAAAATCATGGTTCAAAAGAGATGGCCGAGCAAAGCTGTGCACTTCATGGGAACTGGGAAGAACAGAGGAACAGTGCCAGAGAAGATGGGTTGAGGGCAATATATATATATTTTTTTTTCCCAAAGTTATACCACAGTGATCCATACAGACACACCCACAAGCAGGCTTTAATAATCTTCTACACATTTCTTAATACAATGAAGTTGACAAAGCAGGAGTAATGGTTGCATTAGGGTAAGATTCCAAATATCAAAACTATATAAAAAACTTACTATAAACTTTGAGACTTACTCTAATCTCTGAGACTTACAAAATTTAATACAATGATACTCTGTTCTTGTAAGATAACTAATATAAAGTACTTATATAAAGTATAACTTATATAAGTATAACCACTTAAATTAAGTATAACTCTGTGATCTTTATGTCATCTTTTAAAAATGCCTGTATCTTCAATGTGCAATCTTTATAGAAACCTGATGCTGACACTTCCCTTCTCTTTCCTCACTGTCTCCTCTCTTCTGAAAATCAGTACTCACAAAATTCAAAAATGTTTGCAAATTATAAAGCATAATTGAAAAAATACAGTACTGATTTAAAAGAGAAAAATATACTTATATAATTTGAAATTAAAGTATTTTTCAGGAAACAATTCGAGGATAAATATGTCTGTATACTTACATCATCAGGTAGAACTATATATTGCTATATGTTTGTTAATTATAATTAGCCATTTGTAAACAATGTTTTCTCATGTTATTTCTTACCCAACCTAAATTATCTTACCCTTCATTAATATATATTCATTCTATGTGGTGATTAATTTTATCTTTTCGTGATTAATTTTAACTTGTCTAGGCCACTAGATGTATAAGTATTTGTATAAACATTATTGCAGGTGTATCTGGTAGAGCATTTCTGGATTGCTTTAACATTTGGATGAGTACACTGTGTTATGCAGATTGTCCTTCATGATGTCTGATATAGATAGACTTTGTCCAACTCATTGGAGGACTGAGTAGGACAAATATTTGAGTGAGGAAGTACTCCCTCTACTTATCTGATTGCTTTTGAAGTTAAACATGTCTCAAACCAAAAGCCAAGGAATACTTCATCATGAATAACTACACTACCTGAAATTTGCTCTATGTTTCCACCAGTTCCACTGACAAAAGGTATCATTAAAGCGTTATTTTTTTCACTGTGCTAGTCAGTGTTTACTAAAGAATCATTTAGTTAAAATTATGCAAATGTATAAGAATTTACAAGATTGGCTCACAATGGCTGTCCACAGAACCAGATGTGGGAAAGTGCAAAAGCCTGTCTGTGTGCTGGAGATCTGAGGGACCTGGTTAAGGGCCTGTAGCCCATTGTAGTTCCCTTGTGAGTCTGTATCAGGAGGCCTAAAGCTCTGTACTGGAGGCTGGAGAGACTGTGCTGGAAGCCAGGAGATGACATCCAAGGTGACAGAAAAGGCAAGCTCCTACTGAAAAAGAGAAGCGAGCCTTCCTTCTTTGTTTCCCTTTTGTATATTTATTGTGACAATATTCCCTAGTGTGGCTCTTCCACACACAGAACTATGCTGAGCCAATTTAGTTGGACATTTCCTACTCAAGCAGGCACAATTATTTAGCTATCATATTCATGTTTTTTAACACTTAAGCAAATTCTTTAATATAAATTTAAAATGTATCGGAGATAAGCTCATCATGTTCTTCACTTAAACATTTGTTTAAAAAAATTTATTTCTGCCCTGTACTATTGTAAAAGTCTCTGTTCTTTTACTCTTTCCCTACAGAATCTATTTTTAATGTCATAGAGCAATATTACTAAGATGTGCATGATTAGGCATCTTCTTTTTCAAAATTTGCTGTGGCTATTGATGGTCAACTAGATACTTTGAATCACATTTATCATTGAGAAAAACTACAAAAATACAGAAATAAATGTGTAAAATTTTTGAAAGCAAAAGTAAGCTGTAAGAATTTGAGGGAAAGTCAAAAATGGAAAATAACTAAAATAAAATAACATCTGAGTCTGTCATTTGGAGTCATTGACATTTTCACTATTTTCTGACCCTAGAAGTGTGGGCTGAAAAACAGAGATTCTATGAGGAGTTTTTTTGATTGACTAAGTACCTATGTACTAATTTATGTAAATAAATTAGAATTCAGTTTTGGGATGCTGGTAAAATTTCTTGGCTTCAGTATGAAAATCTATGCCTTTACTACAGGCAAAAGTAAAAAAGTCAAAGAAAGGAGACTTGAAGAGATTGAAGGCACTTTTGAATGATCTCAGTTCCTGATAAAAATAAAATTACCTGTTACATTATTCCATGGCAAGTGTCAGCTACAAAAATAAGCATATTTCAAGGACAAATATGTAATACTAGGTCTGAAATTTTCCTTAAATTTTCATTTTTCAATATTTTCTTCTTAGTAAGAAGGCATACAAGAAGACAATGTGATAAAAAAACAAAAATATTGGAAAAATATATTTTATGAGGCCTATCTATTATAGAAATAGAAATAATTATGCCTGCATGCTAAAAATATTATTGACAATATTTTTAGAGAGAAAACTAGGAATTATAAAAAAAAATCAAAAGAAAGTTCAGAAAATAAATTATAAACAGTGAGGCCAATTTAGTCAATGTGTCATGAAGTACATTAATAAGAGCTGTTAATATAATTACTGAACTGCAATGAATTTGGAAAGATATTCAAAATGAATTACAAAACACCAAAGGCAGAAAAATACAAATGTAGCAAATGCCAGTATAGAAGAATATGAAAATCAAATTTTAAAATTTAGAAAATTCAGCATTTAGGAAAATGTTAAATGAGCAAAAACCAAAAGGCAGTAGACATTTATCAAAATGGCTAAAGACTGAAAAAAAAAAACAAATGTTGTGAAGGATATGGTGCTATTGATAAAAGTACAAACTAATAAAGCTAGCAGTAGTAGCTAGTGCTATCTAGCCAGTTAGCACTTGAAGATGTCAATTTTCAAAAATTTTGCAAAAATAGTGCTATTACATAATATTCTATATTGCATTTTGTACAAAGGATTATTGAATACATTTTTAAGAAATGTGATGAGACACAGATAAAAAACATTAGAAAGAAAAAGTATAATACAGCATTCATCCTAACTAATCCAAAGATATTACAAACCAATAGTAGTTAAAATGGTGTTATTTGGCATTGTGAATCATATTAACTGAAGAAATGAAGAAAATAAGTAGTCTGAAAACATCTAAGCTTATATTGAAATGTAACAAATGAATTCAATAATATTACCATGCAGAAATTGCTAATTATTTATTAAGTTAAATTGTTTCACTGTAAGAACATGATCTTAACTTGGTTCACAACATATAAAATAGTAAGTATGTAATTTATGACTCTACCTCACAAAAATTATTTTTTACAATGGCAACAAGAGCAGAAATTTTAAAAAAATGGAAATATTTGGCAGTACCATAGAGAAAAAGAAGTTAAAAAAACTATCACAGGAAAAGTAAAAAGTAAAAGAGTCAAAAATAGATTTAAAATATATATTATAATTAAGAATTGATGCAAGGGGCACAGTGGTGCATGCCTGTAATCCCAGTACTCGAAGCTCAGGCTGGAGGGTTGCTGGAAGTTTGAGGCCAGCCTGGGATACATAGTGAGTTCAAGGCCGAACAGAACTACATAGCAAGACCTTGTCTAAAAAATAAAATAAAATAATATATATAATCATAGCAGAAGTGATACACAGAATAGGAGATCCCTGAAAATTAGCTGTAGAGCGGACTATCACTATGCATACCAAAACTAATATTTTTATTTCTAGACATATCCACAGTGATAAAGGAATGTTTACAGTTTTAATTCCTCTATAATATTATTTATAGTATTATTTAAGAGTTGAATTCACTATAAAACTCTATGGTGATTTATATATATATTTCTTCAAAAATATATCACAAAATAAGATAAGTGGTGTGGGCAACTCATTATTATGTAAGTCTTTAACAAGGGACTCATAAAATCAGCACAACACAGACTTCTCATTATTCTAAAATTCCTCAAAGTGTCATACTGATTTACAAACTTTTCCATTTTCATTTTTTGTACTTCTGTAGTGAGAAAATTATTATGTAACAATTTTAGATGTTAAAACTGGAAGAATAAAGAAAAATAATTCATAAATTAACTAATTGACTCCTTGGATCCTAGTTATGTTTCATTCTTTTCATTTTTTTTCTCATATCTTACCCTGCAAAGCATTTAACTTAAGTAATACATATTAATAACTCAAAATAGTGTCAGTGGTATTTGATACCCATTTATCATTTTTATTGAACTCCTGTGTTAACATTTTCAGAAATGGACTGTTATTAATTACCAATTTAAATCCATACTTTGATAGCATGATCAGTATTAAATGGGTCATTTCAATAGTAATAGCTCTTACAAAAAGCAATACTTCACTTTCATCAGATTTCAGTGTTAATAATTAAAGCGTGCATGTACCACAACCTATTTGTCATGGTAATTAGACAGCATAAGACATTAACATGATTCTGCTCCTGATGAAAGACACCATTCTATTTCATTGTTATTTTCAAAGCATTTTACTTCTCTTAATCTAGTCTAATTAGAGGAAAATGGTTATTTACCTGTCATGCAAAAATAATAATTTCATATCTTAACAGTAATCTGGGGAGGCATGATTGGTAAATTTGCTATTTGACTGTACGGGAAATACAGCATATAATTTATTGCAGTCATTTCATTAGTTCTGCAAAATCTACTAGCAGTAGCATCGTTAAGGACTAAGAGCATTCCTCTGTGTATATTCATCTTTAAGAAAGCTGAAATATAAAATGTGCACATTTTCTCTCTCCATCTTCTATTTTCCTACAGTCTACCTTGTTTCCCAAACAGATAACTAATAAAGTGGACCAGCATGTCATGAAATAGTAGCCCTGGGATTGTAGTTTTGTCTCAATTAGTCCAGCTGTGGAATCTAGAAAAAATTACTGCACTCTTCCTGACACATAGTTTTCTCTTGAGAATTATGTACACTGTCATGCTCTGGCTTTAGAATTTGATCATTTTATACTGACAAATATGAAAATGTCTAATAAAAGCTAGCTGTAAATGAAAACTCACAACTCCAAAAATCTGCTTTGGCTTCATCTGATAAATATCACATACTTATTGAATGTTACCTTAAAATTAGATATGTTATAGTATTACTATTTTAAACTATCTGACAGGGTGCAATAATAGGACAGTTTAAATTTCCTTCATGCAAAAACAATTATTTAATATATTGTATGAAATGCACAGAAAAGTTGTGAAGAGTGGTGAGTGGCATAAGAAGGTTTCATCTCCTCAAGAAATTCACAGTGTGTGCTTCATACAGAGAAGAACAGTGATCTAGTAAGTTCACCTGCCCACCCACATAAACATATAGTTTTCCATTCTGAAGTAATGCTGTGCTATGAAATTAGAAAAGAAAATTAATATATATATTCTAACAAGGTTTTACTCTTTTACTAAAGCTTTGAAGAATGCATTACATATTTCATAGTTTAAATGTGTTTGAATTTATTTTTATCATATACACTTCAATCAGCACAACTAAAATACTATGTGCTCAATCATTATGAAATTTTTAATCAGATACCCAAAGGTATGAAACCTTATCATTTCTGGAAACTAAATGAAAACTGTAATATCATGCCTACTACTAACATGTAATGGCAGTTATGGCATTGATGCAAATCTGTGTTTTTTGCATATGACTCCTTCCTAAGATCATTATAATTTTCTTTATGCATTGATTTCTCACTCATCTATGTGTTTTTTTTAGAAGCACTTGTCAACCCTACTTAAAAGGGTCATCTATATTGGTGTAAGATTAGGTTTTTCAAAATTGAGGCTAATGACATTTGGGGAAAGATATTCACTTTTTGGTGAAAAGGCTGACTTGTGATTTGGTGGCTGTTAGGCAACATCCCTGCCTCTCTCCATCAGGTACCCATATTGTGTCCTAATTCTGACAACCAAAAATTGTCTCCAGATATTGCAAGATGTCCCTTTAAAGAAAATCATCACCAGTGAAGACACATTGATAAGGATACTCTAAATCTTCTTGCCACTGTTTAGCTCAAAAATGGGCAATAACATAAAAAATGGCTTATGGGAAGATTCTGAGAAAATGTTTTAGCTCCTATAAGAGATCAAAATGGGAGACAGTATTTTTTTCTTCCTTTGACATTGGAATATCTGAATGTGGAATCTGGTACAGCAATAACCATCACTCTTGAAATATGATGATAAAGCTGAAATTCTGGATGATCAGTTCCTGTATACTAAGTCATCAGGTAGCTGAATCTGCTACTATAGTCCTCATGTGTACATTTTCAGTGTGATAGAAGTTATTTGCTTAAGGCAACATAAGGGGTGTTTTGTTATTCACAAAAAAATATTTACATGTTAGAGTAAGGATATATAAAATTTTGTGTGGGTTTTATAAAATTTTTTCTTTAAAACACCAAAGAGAAAGTCTTAAAGTCTAAAGTCTTAAAAATCACTAGCAAAATTACCTTCATTATTTTACCAGCATTTGGTTTTGCAGAATTTCTAAAGTGAAAGAAATACCATTGCTATCGAAAGTCAAGGTGATTAATATAAATATGAAAAAATTAGATATAAGATCAATTAAAGAATGTATCTCTCTAGCTAGCATTATTAGTTATATACTTTGTAGTATTATGCTATAGAAGTGATTCTTACTTTTCCCATAGCTTCAAATTTCTTTCCCAAATAATAGCTGTTTTTAGTCTGACTTCAAGGTTCATAACTTATTTTTCTAGATTAGTTCTACCACATATTGTTGAAATTCAGATACATCACAAGCCAGTCTACCATAGCAAAATGAATCATAGCTCTTCATGGTCTCTAAGCTTAAAAAATGAATTTTGAGGAAGAAGAAATTCCCTTGTCTTTTCAATAAATTGTGGCCTTTAACTTAAAAGAAGCACTGTCCTTCAGATGATATTTTTCATCTTCTGTATCCCAACTGAGTAGAGAAAGGAAACATACACTTTATGTTTCTGTAAAAGACTAATAATTTTATATAAAATATTTCATTTTGTTATCTCAATAAATTATTCACCTTTAAAGAGATTGCAAATTGATCACCTAATTGATGCAGGAATGTAACATCAAATTTTAGGAATATGTAGAGTTTGACACATAGAACTTTTTTCTGCATCATCTTCATTAAATATGTTTGCAATCAGCAATTATTATCAATTCATTATTAAGATCTGCTTCACAGTTTTTTAATAAAGCTAAATATTTTCAAGAATTTATATAGACTTATATATTTAAATTTGTTCTTGTGCTAAGCTGCTACATTTCTTCTGATCCTACATATTATCTTTCTGGAGTACACTTGTCAGTGCCCTAAAAACAAACAAAAATATTTGACACAAAGGACATCTGTATAATTATGATTTGACTTTTCATTATCTCCCCATCTTTGATAACCTCTCCTCTTTACACAGTTTTTATTATGCTCAGGAATGACAATCACACCTGTGTAAATACCACAGATTTCTGCCTTATCTCATTTTGTCATACCTCCTTGGCAATTCTATTTTACTTACATCCAAATTAGACTTGTCTCACTGTGAAGTTTAATCTAAATAGAGAAACAAATGACCTTCCTGTCTCTCCACTTTAACTGAAATATTGGGACCCTCAACTGAACACTCAACACTGCCCACTCACACTCTTGCTTGTGATACTCTATTTTTACTGCATTTAAGAACAATTTCACGTGCTCTTTGCTCACTAAACCACCACGTTTCCCTCTACACAGCTCAAAGTAGCCAGGCGTTTCCTACTTATCCATGATAATGAAACAGACTATTCAGAAGAATGGCCACTACTACTTCTATCATTTAACATCAGCAGCCCTTACCTCCATTCAATTATTCTTTTCAGCAGAGGGCAAAGGTTCACACCTGTAGTCACATCTATTCAGAAAGCAGAGGTAGCATGCTAGGCAAGTTCAAAGGCAGCTTCAGAAATTTAGCATAAGCATGTCTTCAAATTAAATAAATAGGGCTGGGGATGTACATTAGTATGAAGGTTCTGGGTTCAATCTCTCCAGTACCAGGGATAAAAAGCTTATTGCACATTCTTGCACATCTAAGTGCCCTGGAAACAAAGACATTCAGGTGTTCAGCCCAAAAATCTTGAAGTCATTCCCAATTAGTCTTTATCTCTAACACCTGTATCACTTTCTTCAGGCTATCCTGTTGACTGTACTTTTACAACTCAGGAAGAATCTGATGCTGTGTGTGTGTGTGTTGCTGGAGATTAAAATTAGGGCCTTCACACTGAGCTACATTTCCAGATTATTCTTTTTCTTCTTCTTCTTCTTCCTCTTCTTCTTCTTCTACTTCTTCATTTTCATTTTGAGACAGGTTCTCCCTTAATTGCTAAATGGCCCAGGTGGATGGGAAATCCTCCAGCCTCAGCCTCCCAGACAGTGGTTGTATAATAGAATGATGCCTAATTACTACTCCTGCCCCTAGCAGCTCATTCTCCCAATATGTTACTAAAATAAAAATCTAGTGAGTTTTCATGCTACTTCTTCCTTCTACAAGTTGTATACAACAGATAACTAATAAAGTGGAGCAGCGTGTCATGCAATAGTAGCCCTGGGATCATAGTTTTGTCTCAACTAATCCAGCTGTGGAATCTAGAAAAAAATTACTTTACTCTTCCTGGCACATAGTTTTCTCTTTAGAATTATGTACACTGTCATCCTCTGGCTTAACATTTTATAATGAGAAATATGAAAATGTCTACTAAAACCTAGATGTAAATGAAAACTCAGAACCCCTGAAAATCTGCTTTGGCTTCATCTGATAAATATCACATATTAATTGAATGTTTCCTTAATATTAGGTATGCTATAGTATTACTGCCATAAATCCTCTTTTTAAAAGCTTTCTTAAACTTGATTTATTTCTATTAATTTCATCTTATACTTTCAATCTTTTCTTTTGATGATCTGAAATGTATTTTTTACTTGGTTTTCATTTCTTTGCTTTTTTTTTCTTGCAAATAGGTGTTTCACCAAGCTCTTTAGTGTTTGCTCATGACATTATTCTATATTCTTTGCTTTAGTTATAATCCCACTGTGCACATTTCTAGGGAGAAGTATTTTATTACATGTTCACAACTTTGTAGATCTCCAGGAAATTTTTATTTTTAATAAAATTTTCTTTTCCAAATTGTCTATTACATCAGACAACATTTGTATAATTCATCTTAATATCATCTTAATATCAAATAACAAAAATCAAAATATTTATTCTTTAATAATTAAGCATTTACTATCTAGTGTGTGCCAGTATTGTGCTAGATTCTGGGGATGTATTGCTGTACAAGATAGTGTTTCTGACCCCAAGAATAGCTGTATGATAAAGATAATCCTTATAGTTATAGTAGGTAATATAGTAACTATTAATGTTGATGTATTTCAAAGGAAGTAATGAAGTATAGTATTACAAAAGATTATTTTTAATAGGATCCCTTTAGAATTCCATGCTGAAGGATAAATAGGACCTCATTAAGCGCACTGTGAAAAAGAAAAAAAGGCATTATGCATAGGCAGCAAACAAATGGCCCTGTATTGAACAAATGGCATAGTATGAAAGGAGTTGGCAGGGGATGAGATGTGAGTGGCTAGTATCCTATCTCATATCTTTTCTCTAACATCATTTCCACACTGAATAGCATAATGAAAAGTCTTCTTTCAGTGTTTGCTATCTAATTCCTTCATTGTTTTCAGAGATAATAGCCTGCATTTCTTCTCTGTGACCATTTTCTGTTATCTATTACATGTTGTATTTATTTATTGTAGACTATAACTTCAACATAGCAGTGTTCTGCATCCACAATGAAATACAAGGCCCTTCCCATAATCTTTACTGTTAATGCTCATAATTAGTCACTTTCTTCTTAATGGATTCACTAAGAACTACACTTTAATCACTGAAAATAAATGCCTACAAATACCCTGCAGCAAAAGAGTAAATTTCTAAGCCTCTGTCATTTTAACTAATGAAGAGGACACAAGGGAAATACAATCCTTTTAACTTTTGAGCAACTTATTCCATACATTCCATATATTTCACTCTTTTATTAACATTAATTATTAACATTAATTCAATAAACACTAATGGCTAAGTTTTACATTCATATCATACCACATTTGTATTGTACATTATGTGATATTATCTTAAACTAAATGAAAAACCTAGTATCTGAGAGAATGAAACTAGCATTTTCTCCAACAAAATAAGTCTCTTGAGGGGAAAATTGTACCTTATAGCTTATTTTTTGTTCTTGTTCTGCATCCATTGAAATGTAATATTCCAATAAATATAGTCCTCCTTACAAAACATAAACTAAGATGAGAAACTACAGCAAGGTTAAAATTGAACAAAAGACTTGAGTTCAAACTCAGACTACATCTTTAATTTTCTAAAAACTACTTGCATTAACTCTTTCCTCTGTTCACTAAAATAACCTGGTAGAATTTATATGAGACACTGCAAATTAGTATTTGAAAAACTCAGGGAGAACATAATCAATTTATGTCAAAAATATAGCATTAATTATTGTTTCTTTTATAAAGGAATTATTTATTAGCATATTTTCTTTGAAATGCACATTTTGACATGGCATATATTTTATTATCCACAACTCTATTAGTTATAAAATAAATATCACTGAAATCATACTGAGATCTTTGTTAAAAACATATATTTTAATAATAACTTCTTTAGTTATGTAAATCTAGTTATAGGAAAGAAAAGATTTAGCAAAGATTAACAGATGCAAAAGTCATCTGTATACTTAATTCAATTCAATTCTTAATTTCATCTTCCAAATGTTTATTAAGTCCTACATGTTTAATGAAGTGCTTTGACTTCAACAGCATTTACTTTGTGTATGTGTGTGGGTACCAGAGGTGGAGTCAGGACCTTGTGTGCCAGCAGGCACCCATGCCACTGAGCAATATCACAGGCCCATTTTTGTATGTGGGTACTGGGAGTTGAACTCAGGACCTTGCACTTGCCAGGCAGGTGCCTGTGCTGCTGAGCCATCTCACCTGCCCCAAGCATTTACTTTTGATGTCTTTTATAAAACACACTTACATTGCACCTTACTTCATTTTCTGAGAAGCTTTTCACCAATGTGAATACCCAACATTATGAGGTTTTACATGGTATATATAATTTTGTTTCCATTTCTAGACCAAAATTGATTCTTCCTTCATTATTCTCTTAATTTTATGTAATCTATTTGAAAATTACATTAAATATTTGGTAAACAACAGGAGTAATGAGAAATACCATTGGCAAATTATCATGCATATTTCTACAGATCCTTATAAACATCATCCTTAATTTAAGTATTCCATTAGCAACTTTAATTGAATAACATTTTCAAAATAGATGTAAAAGGATAAGAAAACTGTTTCGAAGTATATTTTATCTACCTATATTTTTATCTAAGGATCTATGTATTTATCTATCAACATCTATCATCACCATTTATTTCAGAGTAATACATAGCTCAAATTTAGTTGCAAGATTTTACGAATGAGTAGAAATATTTTATTGACATGTTGACGGACCACACAGTTGCATAATCAACATTCTTCGATCTTTAATTCAATTTCCTGAAATGCAATTGTCTACTATTTTTTAAAATTTTATCTATATTCTTATTGTTATATAAAATACACAAAGCAAAAGAAACAAAAACTTTACTCTTGTAATATATATTGCAACAAGTCCCCATTTGTTTATTTTGCCCAATATTTTAATTTTAAATGCTTAGTAAAATTACACTTTTGTATTTTTTTTCTTTCTTTTACTTTGTTTCCTATGACTATTTTCCTACCTTTAGTCCTTCAGGAGCCAATAAATGAAATCAGTAAAGATCATCTTGTAATCTAACTTAACTTATTGATAGAAGTTCTTATATTCTCAAATCATCCTCCCTAGATGATAGGAGTTTTTCTATATAAGTCTGGCCTCTCAATTGGAGGTCCATAATAATCACAAGAAACATCTTAGTAGTCATACTGTAAATATTAACTGCATCTCATAATTTCTTTCTTTATTACACAGGCATAGAATTGTCAGACTATGAGTTAGTTGTTGGATGTGACTACAAAAATAGTTGGATGAATGTTATGAAACTAGCTTATATAATAGTGTTTATTTTTTGCATCATATGTATTCATTCATGTGGATTTTTAGGCACCTGTTCACATAACATATAATACTTTATACAAACTTCATGCTCTTTAAAATGAAGTATAGCAAAGAGAAAACACATGTATTTGAAATAATGCAAACATTTTTTGGTTCACTAACTCACTGGTTAGCTGGAAGTTCATTAGAATAAAATATTCAAAATATTTTTCAGAGTTTCATAAAATTAATAACTTCACAATTGGAATAATCAGATAAAAATAATTCTCCCTTTAAATAGGAACACTTTTTTTAATTCTAAAAGTGGACCTGATTTTCTTAGAATATTTTCTGTAACAGAGTTCAATTGTGTTTTTTTACATATAGAAAATTGGAATTTAAACATGACTATAGATCATAAAATGATTCCTGCTTTTTAAAATGAAGGTTTTTACTACATGCAAAATTAATCTTTCTTTTAACCTTTTTGCAGTCTCAAATATAAAACCATTAATAACTAATACATTCTGGGACTTTTATCTCTTGTGTGGACTTTCAAAGAATTGAGTTTTCTCCAGTGCTTATTAGAAATAACTTTCAATTAAATTGCTTTATAACAATTAATTCAAAATCTTTATAAAATTTACTGTCAAATTGTTTATCATTATAATATCCATGTCTGTAAATGTTACATAAAAATATTGTGACTTTTCATCAGACTTGACACAATTCTTTTTTTTTCTTGTGGGTACCGGGGTTGTCGACCTCAGGACCTCGTGCGCCAGCAGGCGCCCATGCCGCTGAGCGATATCACCGGCCCCTTTTTCGTATGTGGGTTCCGGGAGTTGAACTTGGGCCCTCGCGCTTGCAGGGCAGGCGCTTACGCCGCTGAGCCATCTCACCGGCCCTTGACACAATTCTTAAGGATATTTAGATCATATAAAAATCCATGAAGAAGTCCCTGCATTTTGTTGTATAATAAAATAAATGCATGTACTCTAAGTATAATTACAAGTCGACTTGAAATTGATGTTTCTTTATAAATAGATACATAATTTTACATATAGTATTATTTATTTGGGTTTTTTACTACCATATTATAACAAAATTGTTAATATAATCTTAGTATAAACTGATTATATACTACTTTGAAATATAAGCCATACTTTAGAGAATCACAAAGTAGAACAAGAAAATAATTTCTCAAAATAATGTTAAAAATATTATTAATTTCAGCATATATACTGAATCTGAAAATCAGAAATGCAGCATATGGTTAATATATACCTGACCTCTTACACATTCCATAATTTTGTTATTAAATAATATATAAAATATACAATTCTAATGGATTTAATTTGCCAAGAATAAACAATATAATATTGCACATCTCTGATTTATTCTTGCACCACTTATTCAATTAACATCTATTAGCAGTCACTCTGTGATATAAACTGCAAAATTATTTTGTATTATCTGATGAGGATGTAAATAAATTTTTCTGTGGATCATCATTTTGTTTTTTTTCTTTATTTCTAGATCTATTCTACACTCTATCATAGCCAGAAACTTTCCTTCTGAAAGAGAGTTTCCACTTAATATTGTTCCATTCCTTTCCTGGTACTGGGAATTGGATATTTTCATAATATATTTTAAAGCAATATGATACCTGATATCTATGGATTATGTAGCTCATTGGGCAAGTAATTGATATGCAAGCACTCAGGGTCTTGACTCCCCAAGTTATTTTCCATTTGACAACCTTAACAATTATATTTATTATTAAAACTTACACAAATTTTAAAGGATATTAAGATTCCTTTCCCAATAATACTCCTTCATCTTGTGCTGAAAAAATATGGTCAAAGGCCTCTTTTACATCTGCTGATTCATTGATGAAATTTTGCCACTGTTGTTATTCATCGTATTTCAGTTTAAACTTTGAAATTTTAGTATGTTTTATTTAATGCATTAGTTTCTATACTATGTATAATTCATTTCTTCAATAAGTATGTGATAGCTTACTATTAACTCTGGTTGAACAACTGACTTACCAACACAGATAGTATTGTTAATGGGGTCCTAGAATTAAAGTAGGTGAAGAATGATGGAATGTATCGACATTGTAAAAGAACAAATAAATATGAATGTGGAAAATTCTCATATTTGAGAAATAATTAAAAGTTTCAGGGAGCATGCTTTAATGTTTTAAATAAAAGTATGCTTCATAAATCATTCCCATATTCTTTTAATATAAGATAAAATATTTTAAACTCAATAAATCTGAAAAATGTACACTAGACAGTACTTTGAGACCATTTATTTACATATTCAATGTGATTGCTTCAATTTGGCATTGATGTTAGTGAACATAAAAGCAAATATTTTTTCTTTTTGAGACATATTTCAATCTTATTAGAAGACAATAGTTATAAGAATTATGTTTTGTTCTATGAAAAAGTCATAAATAAAAAGTAAAAATTTTAAAAATTGTTTTAGGTAAGGTAATAAGCAGAACTTGGAAAATTTGTGTTTTTATAAAGTGGGAAAAAATCAGTTTTAAAATAAAAGCATTTAGCCTGGCATGGTGGCACATAAATGAAATCCCAGCACTTGGGAGGCTGAGGTAAGAGGATTGCTTTGTCTTAAAAAAATAAATAAATAAAAATAAAAACAAAGGGTACGCTAAGGATAAATATGAAGTGACTTGCTTTTGTTCATTTTCCTAATACATTGATTTTTTTCCCATCTGTCTTGAAGAATACCTTCAGAAATTTATTTTCTTCATTGTAATTCTTTATTTATGCTCCACTTATTGTTTATGCAAGCACTCTATTTTTAAGTAAACTTTTTCTACCTTGTATTCGAAAATAATTAGCTTAGATTTATATTTCCCTAAAATTAACAATTATACAAATACTTGCAACTTGACTGAAAATGCCCCCAATTTACTTCCTTTTTCTATTTTTTCTAACACATTCTTCCCATATCACTTAGTTTTACAACTTCCATTGTCTACTAAAATTCTACACATGCCAATATAGCCCTCCTTGGAGATCTCTTTTCTTTATAAAAATTGGAAGAACAGGGGGCTGGTGAGATGGCTCAGCAGCTTAAGCGCCTGCCCAGCAAGCACGAGGGCCCGAGTTCGACTCCCGGAACCCACATATGAAAAAGGGGCCAGGGATATCGCTCAGCAGCATGGGCGCCTGCTGGCGCGCAAGGTCCTGAGGTCAAACCCTGGTACCCACAAAAAAAAAAAATTGGAAGAACATTCACATGCCAAGGACTAATACATAAATAATAGTCTTATGTTTTCTGTCTATATCTCTGCATCAATGAAACGTCATTTCAAGATTTGTGTAGAGGATGTTTACTCATGTAATAATTTTTGTAATATATGTAATATTTCCCAGTATTAACTTGGCTTAAATGTTAGTTGTGGGGAGGGAAACATTTCATAAACATAGATACATGTTTTCAGTTACTGGAATTGAAAGAAAAGAGTGATGACTCTCTGGCACTAACTAGAATATCCATTTTTATGGCTTAAAAAAATTGGGATTTGGGCAGCGGCTTAAGCGCTTGCCCGGCAAGCGCAAGGGCCCGAGTTCGACTCCCGGAACCCACATATGAAAAAGGGGCCGGTGATTTCACTCAGCGGCACGGGCGCCTGCTGGCGCGCGAGGTTCTGAGGTCGACCCCCCGGTACGCACCAAAAAAAAAAAAATTGGGATTGGACTTGATGTATAAAGGATTACTATGAATTTGTATTCCACACCCAGAAGGACAACATATGGAAGAGGACAAAAAGAAAATCAGACTCTTGTTCCCTTCCATTTATTTTTCTTCTACTTGTATTTATTTATTTATTTTTAAATAAAAGAAAGATTGTGCCTGCATTGAAATCAATAATTATTCGTTAAAAGACCTAATTAAAACAGCTTGAGAGTTTTTTATCTACACTGTAAAAATTATAAGTTCTTAGAGGAGAATTACAATCTGCCAAGTGGTCAATTTTGTACTATCTAAAGTTCCTGATTACAGACTTGCTGATTGGATAAGAAAATTGCCACAGGCAATAACTTTCTGTATCACTGCATTCCGCAAAGTTAATTTCACAAAATTAATTTATAAATACTGTATTTGGCTACATGGAAATTATAGTGATTATATATAATTGTAAGAATAATTCAAAATTTATAAAGTTATAACTAAGTAATGATACTGATTGCCCATACTTATTAAAACTGCTGAAATTATAGAATATATTTCATATTAGTTAAATTATCTAATTGCCGAATCCTCTTCTTGATTTGTTAATACTATTCTTCCATTTTTTACATAAAGTGGCGAGGTTCATTGAGATCAAGAAAAGCTGCTAACTTCATACAACTGATAAATAATTGAAACAAAAATATTGATCATAATGTTTTCCTTAATTCAACTCTTTAGAAATTGTACATCTTACATTATATTAATGAGCAAACGCATTATTTTAAGTTAAATCTTTACATTGACATTCTAGCCTCTACTTAAATATTTAAAGCCCTCTTCCCTCTATGTTGATCAAGTCTATAATAAGATAGATTGTTCATATCAATATAAGCTGAATATTTGAAAGCCCCCAAAGATATCTTAGGTATAAATAAAAGAAACAATAAAAATATGTGTCATATGTTGAGATGGATATCTTGTGACTGGAGTGTTATAAAACAGAATTTTTAAAAGTAAAAATAAAAAGTATTGCCATGCATGTGAGGTGGCACACATCTTTGCCCCCAGAACAGTGGGAAAGTGAGGCTGGAGGACTGCAAATTTGATTTTAGTTTAATGTATGGTGAGGGATAAGGATCTAGGTAATCTTTGGCTTGTGGATATATGGTTTTCCCAGCACCATTCATTAAAGAAGCTATGTTTCCTTCAGTGAAAGAGTTTGACCCCTTTGTCGAAGGTCATATAACTGAATGTGCCTGGAGTTTTTTCTGCATCTTCTGTCTGTTCCACCGGTCCACAATTCTTTGTTTGTTTTTGCCAATACCTTGCTTTTATTATCATTGTAGCTTTGTAGTATAACCTCAAGTCTGGGATTATGATTACGCCCTCTTGGCCTTGTTGGCCAGAATTCTTTAGCTATTCTAGGTCTTTTCTGGTTCCATATAAATTTTAGGATACCTTTCTCTAGTTGTGTAAGGAATGCTGTCGGTATTTTTTATTGGGATTTCATTGAATCTATAAAAAAGTTTTGGAAGTATGGGCATTTTGGCTATATTTGGTTCTGCCTATCCAGGAACAGGGTATACATTTCCATTTTCTGATATCCTCCTTGATCACCTTTTTCAGAGTACTGTAATTTTCATTGTAGAAATCTTTAACTTTCTTGGTTAGCTTAATTCCTAAGTATTTCATTTTCTTTTCTTTTTTTTTTTTTTTTTTTTTGTGGGTACCGGGGGATCGACCTCAGGACCTCGCGCGCCAGCAGGCGCCCGTGCCACTGAGTGATATCACCGGCCCCTTTTTCGTATATGGGTTCCGGGAGTCGAACTCGGGCCCTCGCGCTTGCCGGGCAGGCGCTTAAGCCGCTGAGCCATCTCACCGGCCCGTATTTCATTTTCTTGATGCTATCATGAAAGTAATTATTTCCCTCATGAGGAGTTTCTTATTGGTGTTCAAGAATGCTATTGTTTCTTGTGTTTACTTTGTATCCTGCTATGCTACTGAATTGGGTTTTTTTTTTTTTTTTTTTGGTGGGTGCCGGGGGGTCGACCTCAGGACCTCGCGCGCCAACAGGCACCCGTGCCGCTGAGCGATATCACCGGCCCCTTTTTCGTATGTGGGATCCGGGAGTCGAACTCGGGCCCTCACGCTTGCAAGGCAGGCGCTTACGCCGCTGAGCCATCTCACCGGCCCCTGAATTTGGTTATTAATCCTCAGAGTCTTTTGGTGGAGTTTCTTTGTAGAGGATCATGCAATCAGCAAATAATGATAATTTCATTTATTTCTTTTCTATCCATATCCCTTTTCTTATGTTTTCTAATTGTTCTAGCTAAATTTTTTATAACTATATTGAACAGAAGAGGTGATAGTGGAGATGCTTATCTTATTCCTGAGTCTAGATAAATAAAAATAACCATTTCTCCCATATACTATGATCTTGGCCATTGATTTGTCATAGATGAGATACAAACTATTCTTATTTTTTCATGGTTATTATTATAAGTGGATGTTAGATTTTTTCAAGTGCTTTTTCTGCATCTATTGAGATGATCACGTGATTTTTGTCCTTCTGTTTTTGCGTGTATTACATATATTAATGTGTATATGTTTAAGCATCCCTGCATCCCTGGAATGAATCCTACATGGTCAATATTTTTTTATGATTTGATAAAGTCTTTTTGCCTGTATCTTTTTTGAGAGATTTTGCATCCATGTTCATTAAAGAAATTGACCTCTAGTTCTCTTTTTTGTTCTGTCACTTTTCTGAATTTGGAATATCATACAATAATGATATATGTACACCCAATATTTATTGCAGAACAATTCACAATAGCTAAATCTTGGAAACATACTGTATGTTCATCAACAGATTAATGGATAAAGAAAATGGTGTATTTATACACAATGAAGTACTACTTAGCCACAAAGCATACTAAGTAGAAAAATGGATTCACCTTGAGACAATAACATTGTGAACTAAATAAGACACAAAACCTTGAATACTGCATAAATATCTCAGTATACAATAAAGTGTAAAATAAAAGATAAATGGAAAAATGAGAGAAAGAGAGAGAGATGCTTTTGTAATCCAAAATGGGCAATGTATCTAAAAGTATACATTGTTTAAATGTAAGTGTCCTATGTGTTTTAAGTTTTTAGCCTATTATTCTGGTTGTAGCTCGATATAAATGATAATCAACTTTTTAAAGACTCATAAATAAATGAATCTGATGCTGGCAAAATAAAAGGAGGATGGAGGGAAGGGGAAAATGTAATTGAGATGTGTTATGTACATGCACCAATTCCCTATAATGAATGTAATCATTATGTACTGCAAATATGTACTAATAAAAATTAAAATTAAAAAAAAGTTTGAGCTCATGGTGGGTAACTTAGATGCTTAGCAAGATCCTGTTGAAAAAACATGTATAAATGAATACTAAAAATGGCTAGGGATGCTGCTCAGTGTGAAGGTTTTCAGTCAATCCCCACTATCAGAAAAACAGATAAAAACAGTAAAACTATTACTTGTATATGTGCTATAATCTTTAAATAAAAAATGACAATATGGCTAGTCAAAGAGTATGAAAGACACAAATTATATTAAGTCCTTTCCCCAATGTCCATATTGACAGCATATAAAACCATGATTTCACCATCTGACCATAAAGTTAATCCTTTTCTTTCTCTCATTCATCAACTATTTCTCTGCCTGAATTGAGGGCTTGAACTATCTACAGCTTAGCAAGAACAAGGACAGAAGAAAATAAATATGTAATGTAACAGAAAAAATTCAACGATGTACATAAAAATGTAAATAAAAATAAATGTCAGATATTAAGTATACAATTTTGAGGAATGAGGCTGTAGCTCAATGTTACATGTCTTGTGTTCAATCCCTAAAATTTCAGATTTAGGAAAAGAAAGACATATATAGTGAAACCTAAAAATTTCGTTCAGTGTCTTTTAAGAAAATAGAAATGTATTTTTAAATATGTGAGGGAACACAAAACAATAATATCTGTAATGAGGTATAATGAGGACCCCCCCTTAGCCTTGTTTTTGAAGAAAGTATTACTTTTAGGAAGAGCAAAATTTAAAGTTTAATGGGCATGTGGATATAAGAAAGCTGATGTTCTCTAGAATAATGGTTCTTGGAAAAAAAGTAGAAAAATATGCCATGACATATATTATCAGCTCCCCATTAAATCTAATGGTAGCTCTGACTTTTCTTTTAGGCATCTTACAAGGCTGAAGAGCTTCTTTTTTCCAAAATTACTTGAAAATTTTATAAGTAATGAGTATTGGATTTTCTCAAATGTTTCCTGGCATCAAGATTATTTCATTGTTTTTCTATTTCAGTCTGTTATTTTCCAGATAGACCTTATTACATTCCAAAAATTGATGTTCTAAATAAAGAAAATAGGATTAAGAGTTCATTAATCAGGGAAGTGGCACTATCAACATCTGATGTTAAGGTTTGTATTTCAAAAACTTCCCCTTACATATCAAAATCTTTGGTGCTTACACAGTGGAGGTGAATGCACAGTTATACTAGTTTCATTGTGTTTCTTTTTAGAGAATGGCAATATGTCAAATATGTCACAGTAGTTCTCAACTCCACTTTTCACTAGGGTTCAATTTCTGAATCACACAGATGAGTTGAGAGTTGAAGGCTGCCAACTATATAATAGTTAAGAATTCAGGGATTATTTACTTATTATTTATTAATTTATTTATTTATTTTTGAAAGTGCAGCGGAGATGGGGATGAGCAGTTGTTCACAAGGAACAAAAGGCCTTGAGGCAACCAGAACCCTCAGCACTTATTCAATGAGGAGGGGATTTAGGAGGGGATTATTGGATGACTCAAGAGGGCAGAGGTGATTTTATGTTAAGAAGGGTATTGCTCTGGAGTGATTTTTTAATCTTAGTGGTTTTAGTCTTAGTCTTAGTGGGTAGGAGAGGATGGCCCACCACTGAGGAGACAATGATAAATCTCAAAAGTGTGATACCAATAATCCCAAGCCTCCATTTATCCCTTAGGGAGGTATGCAAAACTAGCCATTGTGAATTTGTGGTCCCCAGCATGTCCCCCTTTTTGTTTTTCTATTTGCAGCAGTTGAAACATCATACAGGCTATTATGGCCATCAAATGAATAAACATATTCTCAAGAGTTTGTGGAAGGTCCTGCTGAATCATCAGCATACAAGCCTCCTGTGTTGTCTTTTTTAGTTGTCTCCATGAAATCAGTATTGTAGCCTGCATGGATCTCGGTTCCTTTGGTGTCAGATATTTCTACAGGATCATCCACAATAATGTTCACACTGGAGGTCCAGACAGGAACAGGATCCACCATGGGGCTAGGATTTTCCTCTCTCCATGATCACACATTCCAAGAGGGCAGCCATAACAGGGATTATTAATTATAATATTTATTATGACTCTAAGGGCCATAGAGGACACTGTCTAAATAATGTTTAGTAATACTTTAGCAGCACTATTTTCTCATTGAAATCATAACAACTATCCTACCCTATTATGTGCAGTTTGCCCCAGCAAAATGGTTTACAGTTATTTAGAAATAATCATATATTGACATAAGGTCTGTATTTCTGTCAATCTATTGGATTGTTTAAAAAAGGATAGGAATACTTCCCCACAAAACAACATTTAAATTTAGGAAAGACAAATTAAAGAGTTATGCAAGAAAACTGTACATGTACGTTGTCTACAAATATATAAATAATAACAAGTTACAGATTGCTAAAAATTATTGTTCTTTTTTTAACCATATTGATAATTTCCCTTCTTGGAAACCTCTAGAATTTTTCTAGAACTTTTCTAGAATTTGTGAAACAAATATTAAAAATAGGGAAATTTTTTCAAATGTACTCAAATGTTTATCTAGCATATTTTCCTCAATCACAATTGTTTGTGGTGGTCACCATCTCAATAATATTTTCATTTAAGTTCAACATTTTAAACAAGACAGCATGAGAAAATTAAATCATTTAATGTTGAGTTTCAAGGTTTTTTTAATAAAAATTCTATATGGGAAATCAGACTTTTCACCATCCAGCAAATGATTATTAATAATTATAGATAACATGTATATGGGTGACAATGACAAGCATTTCAAATCAGATTATTTTTGCTACTAAATGCTGAGGTATTAAACATTTTATTGTGTAAAAATTCATAATCATTTAAATGGCAAAATGATCTATTCTGTTTAGATGGTTTATTTTTGAAAATATAATGTAGTTTTCACTCTAAAACCAAATTTGAGGTAAAAAACAGCATGTAGTCAACAAAGTCAGAGTCTTCTCATATATATTATGTATTAAAGTAAACAGAAAATAGTTGTGTAAAACAAGTTACCAGTATTCACAGCTACTGATGCAAATGTGACATTAGTATGTATGGAAAAGCTGGTGTGACAATCTGTGAAGATGCAAAAATTGCTGTGATGATAACTTTTACTCTTTTGCCAGTGTTTAAAGTGATCTCTTTTTTTAATGCATAAAAACATTAAAATCTTAATTATTTCATAAAAATTTAAAACTTCATCATACCTTATTAGGGAATTTAAAATAAATATGAGAAACAATATTTTCCAAATATCCATGCTGTAACTTTGGTTTATGAAGGGCCAAAAGTAAGTTCTCCTGAAAGGGATGCTTTTATATGCTCTTGACTTTCCCTTCAGCTAGAGGCTTCAATGGGCAATCACATATTTTATGGATATAAATATCTCAAAAAGGCAGTGCAGTTGATATTACATTCTCTCTAGCAGTTTGCCACCATTAAAAAATTTGATAATCCTGAAATATTAAAGCCCATGAACAGAGGCACTGATGATAAAATCTGTTTCTCTACTCTTCTAGTTTATCTATCTTACCTGATAGACTATTTTCAAACAAAATCTTTGGTTAGTCCTCACAATTACTATTAATATTAGAAGCAATGAACTAAAAGTACAATCTTTGTAACTTACATTTAAAAAAGTTTATTTCACAGGCTACTAATATTCTACTTCCCAAAAATTCAGTTACTTGCACATTAAAGTTTATTAATGGTCATTAATTTAATGCTTATATTTAAAATTTAAGCCATCTCTTACTAATTATTACATAGATTAAAATTAAGATATTTTGCTCTAGTACCTGGTTACTACATGAATTTTGGCACTACTGAAAAGCTGTGCATATCCACATGCAAAATATATACACTCTCTCAGTGAAATTTCTTTAAATTTAGGATGAGTCTCTTAGTTATCTTGAGTTATACACATTTTATTGTCTAGTTATATGTAGGAAAGAAATTTATTTGGAAGATTTTGGAGAGCTCACACAATTGTCAGGCAGCATAGACAGACATAGAAAAGAAAGGTGTCTAGGTATTTCTGATTAAAGATAAGAAATAATTGGTTAAGTAAAGTGTTTTAATTTTTTGAATAAGATGTGTTAAAACAAAACTCAGATAGGACAGCCCTGGCATGTTTTGATTTCCTAAATGGTCTGTATTCAAGTACGTTGGGCAGCAACTCATATGATCTAATGCTTCAAGTGGAGCTAGTTTCAATCACAATTCAAAAACTTCCTTAGTAGTTATATGTTGGGTAAACTGTTAGATATAAATTTCCTTAACCTTAATTTAGTCTCTAGAAATATGTCAGTATTAGTGGTGCCTTGAAGATTAAATAACATGATGCACTGATTAATTCTTTGCAAGTAAAACAGCCTACTTCTGCAAATTTAAGCCACAAATTCTTTTACTATATATCAGACAAATCACAGGAACTCTTGGAGCACAAGAAATTTCTAGCCAAAAACTATCTATTGTGAAGATGAAAAGAAATTTAATGTAAGACTGATGTATTTTCTGTTCAAAATAACATAAGACATTGTTAACTATATTAACCAGGTACAATTGATTTCACTAAATTATTTCTATCTAATTGATATTTCCTATCTATGGAAAATACCAAAATGAAGAAGTGTTTTCCTCACAAAAATGATCATTACATTCAGTTGTGCTAATTACCTAAATTCATTCATTATATAATGTTTACATAATTTAGAACAATTAGTATTACATAGAAACTTTATGTTAATTTATAAATAAATAAATATAGAACTAAAAAATGTAAGACACTTCTCCATTTCCATTTTTCTTAGAGCATGTACCTCAGAAAACTTTTCTTTAAGTACTTTCTCTTCTCCTTGAAATGTATATAATTCTTTTTCTAAAATCCAAGGATCCAAATCTCAGAAATCTTCTCTATAAATTTTTAATCATCGAGAAAGATAGCACTTTATTTCCCATCCTACATGGCAGGGAAGGAGCCTATCTCCAATGAGACCCTTGCTGTAAGTCGCAAAACTATATCTATCATCAAAATATTACCAGTTTCCATCCCACCTCCCATAAAGCCAATTAGCTAATATAAATGGATGCTACAATTTCCAGCTGAACGTAAGATGGACTGTGTGGGATAAAATGTGATGCTAATTGATCTTTCTTCAGGACCAATTATACTTTATCTTAACAACATGTATATAGGTTTATCTGCTTGTTTCTATAACTGGAGTGAGATTTTTTTTACTATCTTTGCAATCTGTTAGCAGATTACTTATAATGTGTTTTGCATTCTGGTCTAAGATTTATTTAATAAAACTCTACTACATTTACAGAGAAGTTTACTGTATCATGAAAACATTTTATTTTAAATTATATTTCCAGAGAATTTATGGAGATAATTCCATGGAGCTCACATGAAGGTACACGGAGAGCAGTGCTGGAAGAGGAGGCTGATTCAGCTGCATCTTCTGGAAGTAGTGTTGACAAAGAAGGATGACTCTTTACCACACTTCAGGCCTTCAAGAAAGGTGATACTTCTACACCGTTAACTGCGTATTCTACTTATACCTTTGGTGTTTCTACTGATAAGATGTTAGGTTACTGTTATGTTTAGTGTCTAGATGTCCCCCCCAAAGCCTCATGTGGTCATAGGTTTTTCACAGGTGGGTGAATCTAGAGCTTGTGATTGATTCATGGTCCATTGCTGGGATTAAGGTTTTGAGTGCTATATCTGCTCTAGTGCAGGTAGTCTGCATACAATATAAGGGACAGAAAGAGGCTTGTCCCTTATCTCTTTTTTATGGATTTGCTGTCTTCCATTGCCATGGACTGTTGCTCCTCTGCCATGTGCCATCCTGCCTTGGAGCCAGCTGATTATGGACTGAAAACTCTACAAACTGCGGGCTGAATAAACTTTTCCCTCTTTAACTTTGGGTGCCAAGTATTATGTCTCAGCAACAACAAAGTAACTAAAGGAGAATTTGGTACCAGAGAAGTGGGTTGTTGCTGTGACTATACCTTACATGTGGTTCAGGATCATTTGGGACTGCCTTGTGGGAAAAATTTGGAATGATTTGGAAATGCCAGCTGAAAAAGTAGACCTGGAATGCCTTAGGCCATACTTTGTGGGAGATTCTGTTTCAGAGCTTAGAATACCAGAAGGCTGATAGAAATCCTGCCAGTAATGGCCAGACTTGCAAGGTTTCTTTTTGGAAGGAAGATCACATTGGATGTTAAACTCTAGGCAGTGTGTGTTATGGCTCAGCAGAAAGTTTGTTTGCATTTTGCTCACATCCAGAGACTTGCCTGTGGCTAAGATTAAGAATGGCTGACTAGTTAGTCTAGCAGAAGAAATTTCAAGGCAGTCTAATGTTGAAGACATGGCATGGTTACTGTTGAGGGCTTTTCACCACATCTATGTTAAGAGTCAAGAGCAAGGAGCCCAGCAGAATGATTTAATGCACTGTGAGTTTGGCCAGAAAGGAAGCTATAGTAAAGCTGTGGATTACAAAGACAGAGCAGAGCAGATCTTGATTACTGAGCAGGAACAGATAAGATGCCATGAGGGCTTCACAAGAAGCAACAGGATTCCACCCTTTGCACCCTCAAAATTGCAAAACTGAAATAATTTTTTTTTTAGAATAAAGCCCCAAAACACCATGATGCAGACTGGCAGCAGCATAGAAAATTTCTTCCTTTTAAATGTATTCAGAGTGTGCAGTGATGCAGGCAGTCACTCCTTACAGCCAAGAGAGAGGGAAGCCTGGATACTGCTCCAGTCTGCCACAGACTTTGGCATTATCCATATGACACTGGTTTTAGGTGCATGCAGAATGGAAGAGTTGTGGGCCCAGGAAAACTTCCACTCAGATTTCAGAAGACCTGGGAGGCCAAGCAATGTGCCTCTGAGAGGGCAGTTTGTGAAGCTGTGAGTGTGAAGCCAAGGGTGTTTCAGTGGAGTTAGTGGAAACATCAGATGTTTGAAGTAGCCAGGAATGTGGATCATTTGAGGAAAACTGCAGTGAGGGAGCAGAGTGAGCCCAAGATAGAAGGCATGGGAGGTACCACCTCCATTACTGGAAGTGCGGTAGAGGTGGAGCCACCCAAGCCCTTTGGAAATCATATCTTGCCACAGATTGCCTTGGATGCCACACATGGAACTACAGAACTAAATGTTTGCCCTGCTGTATTTTGGACTTGCTTTGGTCCCATTCCTCTGCATCCCCCTATTTGTAACTTTTAGAATGGAAATGTCTACCTTGTGTCATTGAATGGTGGAAGTATTTAACTTTCTTTTAATTTGTACGGGGGCGGACAGTTAAGATTTTCCCATAAATGTGAGAGTTGGGAATTGGACATTTTATAAATAATGAAAATGTTAGGATATTTCACAATTCTGGAAGTACTTGGAAATTAGAGCTGTACTGCTCCATAAACCATTCCACCTGCTATTTTTCAGGTTTCTGCCTCTTTCCAGAGTGTTCACTACCTGTAGTCCAGGAAGGGTAAAAGCAAAAGTTGAGGCATTAAACAGTGGCAATAACTCTATGAGGGTTAAACAAAGAAGTTAGTGAATTGTTTAGCAATTGTTGTCCAGGAATGTAGTTCAGCAAAAGACCTCTTGAAGCTTGAAACAAATACAGCAGGAAATGCTGCCAGAATAAATAACTTGGGAAAATAAAATGTCATCTTCAATAAAATTGCAAGTTATATTTTTAATTGATTCAGGAAAGAGATATCAAAATTCCTTTCATCTTTCATTGCACTCCAGTGTGAAATGTTTCCAATGAAATGAATTTGCAGAAGCATAACAACTGGTTATGTTCATAAGAGAAATCCTAATGTCAAGGAAGGATAGAAGTTTAACCCACCTAATGTGGAGCTGTTTTTCAAGGTATTCTCAGCACTTCAGAGGCTGAGGCAGGAGGATTGCATTGGGTTTGAAGCCAGCCTTGGCTACATAGTGTGTTCAAGGTGAGCCTGAACTACAAAGTGAGACCCTGCCTGAAAAAAAAACAAAAACTTTTGATATAAAGGGGATGGCATTATTGTTGTATTTATGGCAGTGGCAGGAGGAAGCAATGATTTAGGCTGAGACATCTGGTGACACTGGATGTTCACTTCTCAGCTTTCCTTGTATCTTCTCACTCCGGGGAGGTCGGGATATGTGGTTCTCTCTTCAGCTACTCAGTTGTCTTTTGTTACAGCCATACTTTCTCTAGGAGGATTAGCTCAGTTTGCTGCTCAGGTACTTCAGTTAAGCAACCATTGTGTATGGGCTAAACTGTGAGAAAACATATTGAATACATGGATTTCCCTGAAGCAGCCTGATAAGAAAATTAGATAATGTAATTTCTAAGATTAGAATTTCATTGGGGGAAATCTGGAAATTTCTAATTTAGCTGAAGAAAAATAAGCAAGATAAATGATTTCGAAATCAAAGAAAAATAAATAAATTGACTGATGAATAAAAAATAAAAATGAACACAGTATTTACAACACGTTCATGGTAACTGATACATTTTAGAATATTAATATATATTTCTTTAATTTAAAAATAGATAAAGATAGATAAATAGATGCTTTCTCTTTTTCACTGGCAAGAAAAACACAATGCACCTAGCTTTATTTTGCTATTATGAGCATGACATGGACACAAATGATTATGAAAAGAAGCATAAGTTATTGCAGTTTCTGGTATGCCACATAGAAAATCTAGCTGCCATTCTATTACATTCAACATTAATGTTATTTAAGAATAAATACTGTTCTTAGGTAAATATTGACTAAATGCTATTAATATGATTTTATTTAATAAAAAATTCTTTGATATTTACATAAACTACAAAATAAAAGTAAACAAGATAGTAAAATGATGTTATATGAAGAAGAAAGTTTAGTTAATGACAAAGATAGAAAGCAAATTTGAATTTCTTCATATTTGATAATACAAATTTTGTATTACTGTTAATATTTATAGGAAAAACTTACAAAAACAGATTTTTGTGTTTCTTTCTTATTTCTAAATGTAACATGACAAAGTAGAAAAAATGTATTTTTTTAATTTGAAAAGAAATTACATGTGAAATATTAAAAAAATAGTGGGAGGACAGGGTGAGATTTGTTGCTCAGTGGAAGAACAGTTGTTTAGTTTACAAAAGTCCCTTGCTCCAATCTTCAGAAAAAATCAACAACCGAAGGATATAGATAAAAATGCAGAAAATCAAAAACAGAAACTGTAGAATAAGGAAATGAAAATGCAAAATTGAGATTTAACAGGGCAAAAATCTTAAATTTAGATTCTATTATGATAATTTATAAGGTCATCTTAATAGTGTAAAATATAGGATAGATCAAAGTCTAGCAATAGATTTTTGGGTGTGCTGTGGATAGAACATAGAGTCCAGCTAATTTTGGGCAAGTGTTGTATTCACCAAGCTACAACCCAAGAGCTTGGAGAAAATAAGAAATATAGCATCGCTCTGAATATCCACTTAAGAATCATTACAAAAATCTTGACTTAATTAACTAAAATTGAGAAGAAAGATTCTAAATAATTTTTGCAATATTTTCTTGCAATGGAAAGCCAAAATGTAAAAATCATGGTGAATATATCATTGCTTTCTGAATATAATATATTCCGAATATTGCTCTACAAATTTTAATATTAATTCCAGTTTCTATTGATTCACCAGAGGGCATTTCGCTAAATTGATTTTAATAAAAAAAGCAAAGTAAAGCAATTTGAGAATAATTGTCTCAGAATGCAAAATGCAACCAGAGCACAATTTATGGTATTTGATTATTCATCTGAACAGCCAGTGATACATTATTAGAACACCCAGACATGTGCAATACCCATTATAATTTCTGATCCAATTTTATTAACTAGCTGACAAACTTACAAATGTTATAGATTTGCAAGTTCTAAAATTTTGTTTTAAGAAATGTATGTCTTTCAAGTCAGCACACTAGAGCACATTTTATTTAGCAATTAACATTATATAGGTGATCTTTTTAGGATAGTTTGATTTATGATATTTTTACTCATGGTATATAAATGATATACAATATTCAATATTCCATGTACTCCAAATTTTCAGATCTTTTCCTATATTCTACAGATGATACTTTTTCATGGTGCTTGGCACCAGCAGTATCCCTAGGCTTCCCATCAGCCACTTGAATAGAAGCATGAACAACTGATATGCCAGTGTTGCCGGCATTTCAGGGATATGGGTATTGAATAGATTACATCAGATATTCAAATCTTTATTAGATTTTTAAAAATATAAAATCTACATTCATATAATACAGGTTTTGATTTTTGCCAAATATAGTGTAAGTATTCTGAGCATTGTTGAAATAAGCTAGGATAAGCTATGACATTCAATAAAAACATCAAAGCCATTTTTGCCTTTGAAAATATCCTCAAGTTTCTTGCAAGTCCATAGGATCTTCTGTATTTAACTTCTAAGTAAATATAAGTGTAATTCATAAAAATAATTCCGTGTAATTGGATATGTGGTTTTCCTTTTGTGCTCTTGTCCTAGACACCACAAATTTTTATGGGTGTTTTATACCACTTGAGTTAGTTTTGAAAAATATCTGACTAGCAATATTTTGTAATTTTTTAATGCCTGATTGATATGTGCTTTCTATTTTTCTAATTTATGAATGATTCCTTATTTCTGTTGTCCTGTCCATAAACCATTTTAAATATAGATTTGAAGAAAAGCGAGATAATTTACTAGGGTACATCATCTGCAATTCAAAACACAATGTTCATGGGCAAATGGAGGGGATTTAGCTTTGTGCATATACATACCCCAGATATTTAACCAGATGAAGAAACTGAACAGGACACAGAATTGTCTCCTTTTGGAAAAGAATGAGTGTGTTCAAAATGGGAAGTGATAGCAGCCTCCTAGTATCCAGTCTCCAGTTCTTCTTTTTGCACAATCCTGCAACTTTCTTAATGCTCATGCATTCCCAGATATTAGTTCCCAGAATATTAGTCTTCTCCTCATAAGCGGTTGCATTTTACTCTCTATACTCTCTTTTCCTAATAGAGATAAATTTTGGATGATTTGCTAAGATTGATGGTATTTGTGAGAATCTCAAAAGTCTTAGATTGAGCCTCTCAGAGCTACCTTGTCAGCCCTGGTTCCCTTTACAGCCTGCAATCACACTCTTGCCTGCTGCGTGTTTTTGTAACCAAAGTGTAATTGGAACACAGCAGTGTTCACTTGCTTAGCAGTTGTCTACTGCTACTTTCATGCCACAACAGTAGAGTTGAGTGTCTATACCTGAGACCATATGGTGTTTACAGGAAAACTCCATTAGCCTCTGCTCTAGACTATTGCATTAAAAAATGTATTTTGTAGAAAACATTGTATACTGGGTATCTTTTTGTAACAGATTAGCACTTATATGAATTACATGCAATAACTGCAAATGATATGTCATATCAGAGTTGAACAAAATCTAATAGATTGGCACCTGCTCCTCTCATCAAAATATAAATAAATAAAAACAAAAAGATAATGTTATATGTACCAAATTTTGGAAGAAATATGTTATTATTATAATGCTGGATATCAGCACTCTGAGAAAATGTTCTTGTGGAATTTAAGTTTACTCTATTAGGAGAAAATAACAGTGTATTGAATTCAAGATTTGAAATGGTCCAGGAATGAATATTGACTAATGTGGAGGTCAACCACAACAGAGACACTAAAAACAAAAGCACCAGCAAAGCATGATGAGCAAATAGTGTGAGTTTCTAGAAATGTGCTATAATTTTTCAAAAAAAATCTTTAAAATTAACCATTTAAAGGGAATTTGCTACACATATAACTTAAGTGAATTTATTTTTTAATGGTTTATGAGATGTGTATGACACAAACATATTTCTTACTAATAGTTTTGGTATGTGAAAAATTAGTTTTTAATATGCATCTTTGGTTATTCAAAATCTTTACAGTTTATTTAATTCTCCAGTTTCCAATCCAACTAGAACTACTTTTTAAAACTATATTAATGGGCCGGTGAGATGGCTCAGTGGCTTAAGCGCCTGCCTGGCAAGCACGAGGGCCCGAGTTCGACTCCCGGAACCCACATACAAAAAAGGGGCTGGTGATATCGCTCAGCGGCACGGGCGCCAGCTGGCGCGTGAGGTCCTGAGGTCGACCCCCGGGTACCCACAAAAAAAATGAATAAAAATATATTCATAATTATTGAATCATAAATATCAACATCTGTTTAAGAAAGATTTATATTTTTTGTACAAATTGTGCCTTTTTTAATGTGCCTATACTTCAGAGGGAGTTTGTCTTGTCATTTTTAAGATTGCTTTGTTTCTATCCCAAATTAAACACAGCAGCAGCACATTGACTGTAGCTATGGGAAGAGCCATGAAGGCCATGGTGGAGCTAAAAACAGGTGGGAATAGGAGATAGAGATGATGACAAGTGGGTGGGGTGTTGTCCAATGGGAAAAAACGAATTACAGGTCATTGAGGCATGGGAATATCTCTGTCCTACATGTGCAGCTAATTCAAATGGTGACTCTAATATTCAAGACTGGAGAGACCCCTAAGAATTTTTTGTCTTTTTCTATTCTTTCCTTCCTTTTCTTTTGTGGAAAAATGGTAAAGCAAAATTTCATAATAAAATAATAGGAGAAAAACTGTACTATGGTTATATAACTGTATATGATTATTATAATGTATTATGGTTAATACATTATATGTTGTTACCTCTAAAATAGTTGTTCAGGGTACTTGACATGGGTGTAAACATTTCTCCAATTGATATTAGCACAAACCTTCTTTTTAATGAACTAAAAGACACCGATAGTATAACTGAAGTGCATTTTTTCCTTTTCCTTACCTCCCTTTCTCCTTTCACCCATCCGTGTTCCTTTATCCTTTTGAAAAATTTCTTCCCACTTCATAATATCTATTGCAAATTTTAGAACTTATTTACTCTCTCAGTTTTTCACATCAGGGAGACAATACAATGTTTACACATTTGAGTCTGATTTATTTCTCTCCTGAATATGGACTCAAGTTACATCCATTTACCTATAAAAGTCTCAAGTTTATACTTCATTTTTTTGGGGGGTACCGGGGATCGACCTCAGGACCTCGTGCACCAGCAGCTGCCCATGCCACTGAGTGATATCACTGGCCCTTTTTTCATATGTGGGTTCTGGGATTCAAACTCAGGCCCTCGGGCTTGCCAGGCAGACATGTACGCCACTGAACCATCTTACTGGTGTTAAGTTTATACATCTTTATCACTAAGTAGTAATCCATTGTATAAAAATACCACATCTTTTTTATCCACTCCTCAGTTGATGGGCATTTGGGTTGTTTCTAAGATATAGTTATTACAAATTGTGGTGCTATAAACATCGTTGGACATGTATTGCTGTTGTATGATATTTTTAGTTCTTCAGGGAAGATACCCAGAAGAGAAATATCTGGGTGGAATGGGACCTCTAATCCTAGTTTTCTGAGAAATATCCACACTGATTTCCAAAATGGTTGTGCCAGTCTGCACTCCCACAGAGAAGAAGAGTTCCTTTTCCCCCACATCCATTCCAGCATTTGTTATTGATTGATTTTTTGATGATAGCCATTCTTTCTGGAGTAAGATGGAATCTCAGGGTTGCTTTAATTTGCATCTATGGAATGATCAGTGATGTAGAATATTTTTCCATATATTTATTTCCCACTTGTATTTCTCCACCTGAGAATTGTTTATTCATGTCAGATGCCCATTTTTTCTTTACTGGGTCTTTGAATTTTGGGGTTCTGAATTTTTTAAAATTCTTATTATATTCTAGATAGAAGTCACTTGTCTGAGGGACAGTTGGCTAAAATATTTTCCCAACCTGTGGGTTGTCTTTTTGCTTTATTAGTGATTTCCTTTGCTGTGCAATAGCATTTTAATAAGATGAGATCTCTGTTGTTGATTCTTTAAAATATTTCCCTTGTAGTCTGGGTTTTGTTCATGAACACTCTACATAAAACTATGTCTTCAAGAATTCTAACTATTTTCTCTTCCAGTAGATTTAGTATTTCTTTTTTAATATATATATCTTTGATCCATTTTGACATAGTTTAGTGCATGGTGATAGACATGGGTCTAGTTTTAGTCTTCAGTGTGTAGAGAGTCAGCTTTTCCAGCATCATGTGTTAAAGAGGCTGTCTTTCTTCCAGTGAACATATTTGGCCCCTTAGTCAAAAATAAGGTGGCTGAGTGTTTTTGGTGTTGTTTCTGCATATTCTAATATGTTCCAATGATCCCTGGGTCTGTTTTTTTGCCAGTACCATGCTGATTTTTTCACAGTAGCTTTTTCACAGTAGTATGATTTCAAGTCAGGGATTGTGATGCCTCCTGCCTTGCCTTTGTTGTGCAGGACTGCTTTTGCTATTGTAAGTCTCTACTGGTCCCAGATGAATTTTAGGAATGTTTTCTGTAGTTCTATGAAGTATGCTAATGATATTTTGATCAGGATTATATTAAATCTCTATTACAATTTTTGGAGTATGGCCCCTTTCACTATGTTGCTTCTTCCTATCCATGAGCAAGGGATAAATTTCCATTAAAGCCAAACATAGACAAAGGACTTAACAAAATGACCAACCAGGCCATCTGGCTGCCAGTGGGCCACCAAATCAGCACAACTGCCCACCACACAGGGAATCTTAAAAGAAGAAGAAGAAGAAGAAGAAGAAGAAGAAGAAGAAGAAGAAGAAGAAGAAGAAGAAGAAGAAGAAGAAGAAGAAGATATACTAAAATAATGTGGCTGGGCTGGTGATACAGCTCAGCAGCATAACTACCTGCCTGGCAAGCATGAGGTCCTGAGTTTGACTCCTGGTACCCAAATAGAATAAATAAATAAATAAATAAATAAATAAATAAATAAATAAAATAATGGGGCTAAATCAAGCCATACAGGATTGACCTGGGATATAAGGTCCCCTGACTCTTCTACCTTCCTCCAAATAGAAGATGCTACAGTCCAGCAATAAATTTTGCTGACTCAAACTGCTCACTTTGTGATGAATGGCCAGTTTTCCTTTTTTTTCATATTTTACTTTCCTTTTATTTTTCCTCTTTATTTCTTTTTTTCCTTTTCTTTTCTCTTTTTTTTCCATTCCTTCTGTGCACCAGGGCACTAAATGGAACCATCAAGAACAAGAATAAAGATTACAGGGGTGCATAGTAAATGGAACAGCTAACCCCTCGCCCTTGACCTGTGGTTAGAGAGGTGAGGGGAATTAAACAGCCCTGCACCTAGGGACTATGCAGCCCTGGGCTGCACCCATGCTGCAGTGGTGAGAGCAGAAAGATACCCCACAGCATTCCCCCATCTTACCCAAGGAAGTTACAGACTGTAGCAGAGGCAGGTGATGGTGGCAATGGAACTTATAAACCAACAAATGGGAAGTTATCACACCCTCCTCAGGAAAGGAGTAAGAATTGGGACTGAGTAGCCTTGTATTGCAACAGCAGGAGTAGAAGACCAGACCATATCACAGCATTTCAACCCACCCTGCAACAAATGACCTGAGAGGACAGAAACTTGCCAGTGGAAGAGGAACACAGAAGGCTGTGCAAGGTCCAGGATGAACCAAAGGTGCATGGAACTGGAAACAGCCTCCTGTCTCTGTCTGAAAACAGCACAGAAACTGGGAGACAGATACCACCAAGAGGAGGAGGGTAAAAATTTGGAGGCCAAGGGACATACAGAAAGTACTGGCTGTATACAAGAAACACATTTAACACAACAAGAAAAAAAAGCAGGGGTAGCTATTCTGTTTGCAGACAATATGAACTTCAATCCAAGAATGATCAAAAGATACCCATAAGAATTTTGTTCCAGGGAGAAAGATCTTAATTCAAAGGAACTGACCTTCAATTCAGTTTTAAGATAGGATGTAGAAGTAGGGTATATTTTGGATCATCTCTTTCAGATGCAGTGCCAGAGAGTAAAGGATTATCAATTGTGAATCCTGCAGAAACAATTCCAAAGATACATGTGAAGAACAGAATTTCTCGGTAGCTATAACAATTATAGAAGAATGCATTTGTGGATTCTACAGTTTGGATGTAGAAAGTCTCTTTAAGTCTACATGTTATAGTGTAGATACCCAGGATGATGGGGTTGTGAGGTGGTGGAACATTCACCTTAGGAGGCAAGACTTTAAAATAAGCCTTTTGGTAATTTAGGGACATAATCTCTAAGGGGATTTTGGGATTCTTTTCTCTTTGTCAGTCTCTGACTTTGTCTGTCTCTGTCCCCATCTGTCTCTTTGTCTCTTTCTGTGTGTCTGTCTACCTATCTGTGTCTCTGTCTCTCTTTGTCTCTGTCTCTATCTCTCTGTTTCTCCCTCTCTCTGTTAGGCCACCTTCCCATTCAAGATACAATTTTTTTTCTACATGCACTTCCTGCATGATACATCACCATCTACTACCCTCACCAAAACTGAACCAGTGCAGTTCCCATTCCTTTGATCTTACAAAACTGTAAGGTAAACAAACATTTTATAAGTTGTCCCAATATTTTCCTTCAGTAATTAGAAACTGGTACAGAAAATTAGTACCTAATAATAGTACTGTTACTATAACTGTACCTGAAAAGTGAGATAAGTTTTCACAATTTGTTAACAGGAAAAGTTTTAAGAATATGGAGGAAAATGATAGAGAAATCCTAGAATGCTGTAAGCAGAGAAGAATAAGTTATTTTGTGAAGGTTCAGATAATCAGAATGCTAATAGAAATATGAACCATAAAACTTATACTGATGAAATTTCAAATGAAAATAAGCTTATACTGATGAGATTTCAAATGGTAATAAAGATTCTAGTAGGAAGTGGACAAAACTTCATACTTGTTACAAAATGGCAAATACCTCAGTTGCATTGTGTTCGTGTCCTGAGACTGCGATAAGTTGAAATTATTCAGTGTTAGAGATTTCAGAATAGCAAAGCATTTGGGATGTATCATAGGTGTTATTTTCTATTTTTTGTTTTCAGGACTATAGATGGAATGTACCAGGTTATATGGAAAATTTTCAAAATGGTCAGAAAAGAATTAACAAAAGCACATAATGTTGCAGGAAGGAGGGTGCATTTGCTAAAGAGAATTGTCACCATATAAAGAAGCCAAGCCTCTGGATAACAGGAAGGATGCTTAAGGGCATTTCAGAAATCTACAAACCCTCTGTGCCCATGATGATGTCCGAGGCGGAGAAGTGCAAATTTTTTTCAAAGACCTTCCAGAGCAGAAAAGAAAGAGCCTAAAGAAAGAGCTCCAGCATGTCCTGCAAACCTAGGGCCACTTCATGATTGTAATTTACAAGCAAAATACAACACTTCTGTAACCATAATTAAAGTGGGCCCAGGTGAAGCTCATGGAGATGGCATACTTTAGCATTGTCTATGTGATTGGAATTTTGCAATTCTAAAGAATGTAAAATTTCAAGGTTGTAGCAGCTTCACTGAGATTCTAATGAAAGTCTAACAAGCCAGGAAATGTGCTGTAGGGTCAGAGGCCCTTTAGTGAGCTAGCCAATGGTAACACCTAGTAGAACTGTGGAAGTGAAGCTGAAGAGGAGACCTCAGGAAAGCAGAAATGGCAGATACAAGCAAGAATCACACAAAGAAGAAATAGGCAGTAAGCAAAACCAGCCCAAGGGTATAGCCATATGGGCTGCAATTTGCAAATCGATAGGGACAGGGGCTTCACAAACCATTAGGAACCTACATCTACAAAAGTGTGCTCCTGATGCTGGTGCTGGAACTTTAGGTTTTAATGTTTGCTGTGCTTGGCTCCAATCTTGTTATTGACTGATTCTTCCTTTCTCACTGCTGATTTCTACCTTTTGGAATTTGAATGTTTACATTGTGCCATTGTATGCTGGAAGAATGCAATAGTGTACCTTTTACTTTTATTTTATCAAGGGCTCACAGATTAGAGTTTGTCTTTAGTCTCAGATGAGATTTTCGATTTGGAATTTGGAACAACTCTTCTAGAACACTTAATACTTTGAACACTTAGGCATGGACTGAATCCATGTTGCAGCATGAGATGGACATGAACCTTCATATTCCAGTAACAGAATGCTATAAGCTGAATGTTCAATATTCACCCAAAGGCCCTTAGGTTAAAATCTTGGTCCCAAGGATAGTGGCAGTACTGTCAGGGAGTGTTGCAATATATAGCGGGTGGATATTACAAGACAGTTCTTAGATCAATGGTGATGTTCCCTCAAAGAAAGTTGTTGGATACCAGTCTCTCTGTCTCTCTCTCTGCTACTTGCTCAAGATCTGACCATGTTATTTCTATGCATGCATCCACAATGATGTACCAATTTTGTCATGTTCACCAGACGTGAGCTAATGCATGAGGCATGTCTCTGAACTTCCAAACTGAAAGTTATCAAAACTTTTCTCTCTACAATTCTCCTAGATATTTCATGGTAATAATATCTAATTTACTAAGACAGTGGTGTGTCAAGCTATCAAGACTTCTGAGCTTCTTTCTCCATTAAAGACAACAGCATCAGATCAGAAGACAGAGCTTCATCAGAACAACTCTGTGACAATTAATCAATTCGGATTCTTGTCCTCTCTTTTACTTTATGAAGTTGTTTGTTTTTAAAGAGATTCAGGTTCTGGCATGTAAACAATTAGAAAGATTGAATAGAATTCCTTAAACAACTAAATCAGACTCAGATTGATGTACTCAGCACCCACTCAGAAGGCCCCATATATTCAATCTCTCAGCAATAGCTCTTGGATTCTGACTTAATTGACTTCTTAATATACATAAAAAAACTGGAAAGTTTTACCTTACAAATAGAATATAGCTAGCGTTAAGTGGTTATTTAAATCTCACCAGAGAAAAATCTGCCACAGTTCTCCCTGGGCTGATGCAGCTGTACCATACTCACCTCCACGCCTCAAATTTCAAATATTGACCTCATCAAATCTTTCTCTGATTATAAATGGAAATTAAGTTTCTCTAGCACTGCAGGTCAGGTGACACAAAACTCAAAATAGCATCACCTCTGAGAACTAAAAATATGATTTTAGTATTTCTCTGGAAACATATTATTTGATTTAGTTCTACTAAAGTGTCCAGAAACTTCACAAGAAAACCTTTCATATATAAATTCTGAAAGCAAATGTAAAGAAATTAAAGGAATGGGTCAACTTCAAAACATCATTAATTTTGGATGATTAAGGAGAAAACAGAAGCATTTAAGAGGGAAGAGAAAATTTCCAAACTAAGTTACTACAGTTTGAAGTTAACCCCTATCCACATGATGTTTCTGGTTAGAAGTCAGCTCATCATAAATTGAATCTCCATATTTGCCACTTGTCCTGAGAATATTTGTCAATGGCACTTGTACTTAAGTCTTTACCCCAAGGTTACTGGTGGATTGATTACATCCTAACTTTACAGCTCACTAATCATCATATAATAGCATTTATATTACATTAGGATCATAAACAAGTATTTGGGTAAAAGTAAAAATATTTATACAATCTGAAGAAAAACCAGAGTATTAAAAACAAGTTCTATTTAGAAATAACTTCAAGAATGTTTCTAGTACTTCATTTTCATATTAAAAACCAGACAGAATTCCTTCAGCTCAAATAGTGACTTTATGTAAAATTTAATGAATACCTTTTTTACAAAATGGGAAAATGGGTAGTGTGAGTCAAATTAGATCTTTCCTCTAAAGTGTGGGTGTCAGGTATTTCAGCCAGCAATAGGGAAGGTGGCAAATGCAATAAATTATATGAATTTATAAGATATCAAAATTTGAATCCACATATACTAGTAAAATTCTTCTGATGGAAATCTCTATTTTAGATATTTTACCTCTGAAAATAACCAGTGTATCTTAGCTACTTATAAATTAATGCTGATAGATATTTTAATTATATTCATTATGAACATTCATAAAATCAGAAAAGAAATCACCTGTCTTTTGGAATTCAGTAAAAATCTAAAATATTAAACTACCACAAATGACTCCAGTATAGATTTACTAAAAACAATATAAAATACACTAAATCACCTTATAATTTTTTAAAAATGTACAATAATTCACAATGATAATAAATCATTATGTAAAATTATAAGTTAATTATAAGGAAAGTAATATATCAGCTATTATTTACATAACATGCAGAAGCATTCATTTGTGGGTAGTATACAGCATTTGTCATTGTTCCTAAGATATTTTTCAGTGTCTGATTTACTTTAGCATGTTTTATTTTTCACTGCCCTTCTTGAAGTTTTACAAAAATCATTAAACCTTTCTTCCATAAAGCAAGTTCTGGAATCTAGAAGTATTTTCACAGGGAAACAAATTTTGTAAGTTTGAAACACTTTAAAAAATTTTTAATTATCACAGAAATATTTTTCCCAAGTATGAAAATGTAATATTAATGAAACAAGTTCATAAAGATTATTTCTGCTTAATTCTGCATATTAACCTGAGACTGTATAGGTAAATAAGCCCCTGAAGGTTTATTCATTGACACAATACTTAATGAAAATACTTGAAAATACAAAAAAAATTAAAAGGCTAATCTAAAATAAACAGAGTAGAAGAAGATGTTTTACAAAGATGATAGAGTTGTATTATATGCATTTCAAGATAGTCATGGATAAGAATGTAACAGCTGTTCAGATTTCCTCAGAAAATATATGGACAAAAGTGTCACATGTCATGCTTGGATGGCAAAAATTCAAAATTTGGGATTTTACAATTTTGAATTTGAACAATTTACCTTTGAAGTGATCTTTATCTTTTTTTGATTGGTTGTTTTTGTTTGTAGTACTGGAGAGTTAAGCCAGGGCCTTCCCACCGAGCTTTATCACCAGACATTATCTTAAGTTTCATTTCATTTTTTGTTTCAACTTTTTTGTCTTCTCTTACCTTGTCTTTGGTTATTTTATTTTTGTTTGTTTGTTTGTTTATTGTTTTAAGACTGGGTCCACTAAATTGCTCTGGCTGGAGCATCCTTGCAATTCTCCTGCCTCAATATTCTGGAATGCTTAGATTACAGGCCTGGGCCACCACACTTGGCATAACTTTTTTATTTAAAAAAGCTATTTAACCAAGATATTCTAAAAACAAGAAAAAATAGCTATTGTCTTTAATTAGTGTAAGAATGAAAAAAAAAGGAACATTATCAATAAAAGGGTTACCATAATGAGGTACATATTTCTGTATAATGTAAAAATTGTAACATTTATGGAACCAAGTTCCATCTCAACAAGTGGTTTTCTGAAAGTAAGTTTAAAATAAGAATGAAAACAATATTGTGCTCTTTCCTTTTTTCCAGAATTTAGAAAGATTTTCACAAGCCAAAACACAGACTCCTGATTGTAGAGATGTGAATGTTCTTTCAGTTTTTACCTAATGAACTACAAATGAACTATAAAAGGTGAATATACCTGACTGGAGTCCTTGTTTATGTCTCAAAGGTAGTGTTGTTTCAATGAATTAATCCAGACCTTTACAAACAATCAAAGCAATTTATGACATCCTTTCAATTGTAAGTGGCAAAGTTGAATCACTCTTCAGGAATAAGGGAAAGATCTCTGCCATGCTGGGATAGGAAAATGAATTGAAGTAATTATTTTCTCCCAGAAGACAGAGTGGTGAGATCGTCAGCACAGGCTCTCTCCATGTAATTCATGAAGGTCATCCATACTAACAGTTGACAATAGCATGTTTAAAAGAGACTATCCAAACCTTAGAACTTTAGCAAACACAATTGAAAACACAAGTTAATTTTTTTATATGTGGGTACTGGGAGTCGAACTCAGGACCTCACACTTGCCAGACAGGTGCTTATGCCACTGAGCTATATCACTGCCCTTGGGTAATATTCTTAAATATCTGAGAAACATGTGAAGAGCAATAATTTCTCATTAATTTAGTGAGGTGACTCTGAGCCCTCAGAATTTGAAAATTGTATTGTAATATGAACTTAGTTTATTCACAAGGCTAGTGCTATATTTGGATCTGAAATCTGTCTCAGACTCCCATGTGTTGAGGGCTTGATCTTAGGGTAGTGTATTGGGAGACAGTGGAACTTTTAGGAGGTGTGGCCTAGTAGGAGGAAGAAGGGTCATTGAACACATCCTGGCCAGGAATATTACAACCCTGAAATCTTACTCTCCACCTCTGCTTCCTGTCTGCTATGAGGTGAATAAGCCTCCTCCAACAAGTGCTCCTGCTACACTGTATTATACCACAACAGCGCCAATGTAGCAAGGCCAAATGACCAGGAACTGAACTTTCTGAAGCTGTAAGCCAAAATAAACCTTTCACCATTTTGAGTTGATTCTCTCAAGTACTTGGTGCCAATGATGAAAGCTGACACAGTTAGGACCAAGATATTTATGGTTGTGTTTTCTATCACTTGCTTTGTCTTGACATTATATGTTGCAAGACACTCACACACATTTCCCTCTTTGTTCTAGTAAAGTTTTAGAAAATGAGATAACTACTCCTGATGCAAATAAAAATGCATCAGAGTATCACAGTGGCATAAGAAAAATCTGTAAGAATCAAGCATGCTAGATGAAAAGAAAGTATGCCTAGTAAGACCTGGTAAGTTTGTTGGTATTAATAGCTCCCAAACAATGAATGAATAGGAGATACAATATTTAAACAAAAGAAAAATCTAGTCTTTCTCTGAAATTAAATTTTAATTATGTATATTACAGTTTTATAAGTTTGGAAATCTTAAGAATTCCTAATAAATACATTTCACTGAAAATAATAAAGTGTCTGCCAGATATTTTTATAAAGTGACATACATAATATGATATCTCCATTTTGGTAGATGAAAAAGTGTGCTTGTGCTGACACAACAAGCTTGGTGATTACAGGTATTTGAGGGCCTAAGTACCCCAGTTACACATCATAGCCCACTGTACATGCGTGAGACTACTCTCCTGACTGCAGAATACATTACTAGAAGAAAGATATCTGATGTGATATGTATCACATGATAATTGTTTAAGTAGCATTCTTTTTTTTAATGTGGGTATGGGGAGTCGAACTCAGGACCTTGCACTTGCTAGCATGTTTTTGTGCCACTGAGTGATATCACTGGCCTCTTTTTTTTCTTTATGCATGTCCTGGTAGTCGAACTCAGGACCTCACACTTGCCAGGCAGGTGCTTACACCGCTGAACCATCTCACTGGCCCCCTGTAGGAATACTTAATTGAAAAAAATCTTTCAGTAAATTCCATGTTATGAGTTTTTTATAACTTGCTTCAAAATGTTGTATGCCAACATAAAATTATTCCATTGATGATGTTAGACACAGCAAATATATTGGAACTCTTGCCTAAGATAACATTCATATTAGTTTCTGAATAATATGGGTCATCTAATCACTAATTTAGAACAATTTCTCATATTTGTCTTAGCCACTGCTTTCTTTTAATATACTACTATTTTCATCAGAGTTACCTTTCCTAAAGTTAATTCATGATAATGATGGTGAACTTCAGTGAAGAGTTGTATAAGAAGCAAGTTGTTAAATGTAAAGATAATAATGTTTTCATATGTCCTATTCATTATTTAAACAATATTCATTTATATAGGTCCCTCAAAAGACAGTATCTCTATCTATCCAGTTATCTAACAAATACATAAAAATATAATCACATTCCTACTTTATATAGAATATAAATATATATAGTAATGCATACAGATTCTAATATGTATATACATATATTACATGTAATTATGTTAGTTGTAACATTTTCTATTGGTATATATTTTCTTTAGAGACAGGGTAAAGCACATAAATATATGTGTTTTCTGTATATTGGCATTTAGAAAGCATGAACATGCTTACTGTAGTAGTAACTGAAAATTGTATCTCAATGTATTTCTACATTTTTACTCTAAAGTTACCCTATTTCATGAGACACATGGAAACAAGAGAATATATTGCATCTTTTAGCCTCAGTATAAGTTATATGTGGCTATTTAACAAATATCATAATGCAAGTTTAAAGAAATCTCCTTGTAAGGTAATAACCCTGACAACTCTTACTGCTTCTTCATGTTTTCTTTTTCTACTTAGAAAATAAATGTTGTTATCTTGACTGATGAAAATGAAGCTCATGAACAAAGTATTAATGAACACTAAAGAAGAATGAGCCTGGATCCTGGTCTAATTTGTCACCTCAGACCCAGAATCCACTATTTCCAAGTGAATAAGTATAGCAATGAGAATGAAACATTCCTTTTGTTTAAGCTACAGTTATTATTTTTTGTACCAGGAATCGAACTCAATACCTCATACTTGCCAGGCAGGCACTGTGTCTCTGAACTGAATTCCCAGCCTAAGCTACTGTTATTGTATGGTTACATTTCTTACAGAAGATTCACATATTATTATAATCTTAAATATTTCCGTGGGCACCTCACTCTGTATCAAAATACATAATGAAATAATGTCTTTTTTTTTTTGTGGGTACCGGGGGGTCGACCTCAGGACCTCGCGCGCCAACAGGCGCCCGTGCCACTGAGCGATATCACTGGCCCCTTTTCCATATGTGGGATCCGGGAGTCGAACTCGGGCCCTCGCGCTTGCAAGGCAGGCGCTTACGCCACTGAGCCATCTCACCGGCCCCGAAATAATGTCTTTTTAAGGAATTTCAGTCTGAATAAAAGTTCAATATTTTAAAAGGGTAAATTTGAGATAAAATTTGAGTTAGATGAAATATGCAAAAGAAATATAACTTATAATAGTATTTTTGTGCATTTTTATTAATCAAAAATTACATAGTTTTAAATGTTCTTCAAAGAGGATTATTTAAAGGCAGTGTGAGTGGTTATAAGTCTGGCATCACCTATTATTAAAATTTGTCCTTGCCCAAGTTATTACCATTTCTATATCTCAATTTTCTGCATAAAGCACATATAATAATAAATAGTACTCAAAGGCTTGTTGTGAAGACTAAAAAGAATTAATAGATGTAAAGCTCACTAGAGAGGCTAACATTAATGATACTCTAAAACAGGTAATTCTTCAATATCTTTAATCAGTAAAATAATTATATATATATTTATTACTTATAATATGTAAGGGCAAATGATTGGCTAAAAGATTTTAAATATTATAGTGTTTAATTCTTACAAAATCACATAAAAATGTTACTGCTTAAAGCAAGGCAAATCTAAGATTTGAAAGAATAATTCATTGTTTTTCAGTGACAGGCAAATTTTGATACATACATTTATGTATTTAATTCATAATTCTCAGTATTCATGTTGCTTGCTGCAGTGTTTAAATAGCTTGAAATATTCTTTCAGTTTAACATTTGTATTATAAGACAGTTCCTTACATATGAAATTATTCAGATGTTAGAGTTTTGAAATACTCTGAATCTCTAGAATAACTGACATCTTCCAGATCTCTAAAATTATTTTGGATTGGTTGGCAAAGATATATTAATGACAAGTATTAGTTTCAAACAATTTAGTTCTCTTGCTAACATTATTTTGGATATTAGCACTCTTCCAACAAGTGTCTCCCCAGTAGACAATTTTGGTTTTTGTCATATAAAGGAGATCTGTCATCTAAAACCTAACCAATCTGAGCAAATTTATAAGTAAATGTAGTCTAGGGATTTGAGAAAAACACTCTTTAAAGATAGTTTTACAAGGTAGATTCTGAATTCTTTATCTATGTCTATTTCTGCCAAATTCTTCACAATAAAACTAATGGGAGCAAAACTAATACATCTCAATGGTCACAAGAATTCAAACAGAAGGAAACTGCCTGAGGCAATGACTTTTTTGAATCTTTTCCCTAAATCTTTCAAAAATGTTAGTCACAAGAGAAAAATACTGTCCTTGAAATTGTTCTGTAGCATTGGAATTCTGCATGTCTAAAGTCATAATGTTGTCAGAGCTATTATTTCAAAAATTTATTAGGAAAGCAGCAATAAAAAAGCAGTTCAACCAAAGAATAAAACATATGCATACATACACATATGTTTTATGAACAAAAAATAAAGCATTGCTCACTGACAAGAGAGTTTTTTTACACATTGTCATGGTCCCAGAAACACCACCTTACTATACATTTAATAATGTAATAATTTGCGTGTAACTGGCACTCATAAACACAACAAATTCTTAACTGTGTCAAGCACTCTGCTAATACAATACTTTACCTGCCTACAAGGGAATTATAGCTTACTGAGAGAGAGAGGGAGAGAATATTTAGCAAGAAAAGTGACACATAACTAATTATATCTTGAAAAGATAAGTAAGGTTTCTTATGTCTTATACTGGCAGATTAGAACCTTGCAGTAAGAACAGAAGAATTTCACACTTGTATCAAATATACACACACAGACAAACAGTCACACAGACAAACACACACACACACACACACACCCAACAAAGCAACATCAATGATCTAATTCATATTTGGATAACAGTAAGAAATTTCTTTTTTCTTTTTTTTTGTGGGTACCGGGGGGTCGACCTCAGGACCTCGTGCGCCAGCAGGCGCCCGTGCCTCTGAGCGATATCACCGGCCCCTTTTTCGTATGTGGGTTCCGGGAGTAGAACTCGGGCCCTCGCACTTGCCGGGCAGGCACTTAAGCCGCTGAGCCATCTCACCGGCCCCAGAAATTTCATTTAACACAGTATTAGATATTCTCAGAGCAGGAATGACTTGGTAAGTCAACTAATAAGTAAAGATACATTTTGTTGATTCCATTTTAGTATTACATGTTAGCCAATATTTTAAATATTTTTACTTATGTTAAATTAACTTATCCTCCAAATAGTCCTCATAGGTATATTAAAGAATACTTGCACTGAAAAATTAAACATGAAATGCTTTATTCAATACTATACAATAAAGGAGAAAGATTGAACTCAATTCTATTGAAACTAAAGGCAGAATGTTTTTCAGGTTTTTAGGTGAACTACTTGTTCACCTCATAAGTTAGGGAAAAACTGATCATTATGAATAGGCTTTCTCTGTCTACTACTCACTAAGCAAAGTTAGGTTCCTACCTTCTTTCCAAGTCTGGTGGAAAATGGGCTTATTTTTCTTGATTTCAAAAGTATGACTCCAAGGTCTTTTTGAAAGTGCACTTGAATTGTAAAATGCTAAGAGACTTGGGGAAGATTCTACATCTTGAAAGGAAAAGTAAAGTAAGTGCTCTAAAAACTAGATATTAGGGCACTATTTATAGTCAGAAAAAAACTTCACTACAGTTTACCAAGCTGTGCAGAATTTTATGGGCAATTTGTTCAGGTAAGTTATGTTACATTTTCATTTTTTAATAACACAGATGCAAGAAGATGGGATAAAAATGTCTCAGTGTTATATGGTTAGTGTATGACTTCACAATTAAAATCTGTATTTCTGGTTCTAGAATTCATGGTCATTTTATGAGACAATGGAATAATTACTATGTTCTGTTGGATGCATTCTTCATCACTGTTCAGTTAACTATTTTGGGACCTATTATAATTATATTCATATATTATGAAAATATCACTGGTATTTTGGAGTCTAGGTTGAAAATTGCTAAAGTACATGATATTTGGGTAAGGTAATGTGGATTATACATATTACATATAGGTTACATGTGGGGGAAAAGAGAGCTGATGATATGAATTAAGATTCTGGAAACTGATATTAGAGAAACAGTTTAACTTGAAATTAAAGATAAAAAACTGTGCCTTAAGAAATAGTCCTGATCCATCATGAGGTATTCATTGTGTTTGAGATTCACATAGAAGATGAAGAAAGGAAAGTAGGGCACAAGAAAGCAAAGAGCACAATGAAACAATGTTCTTGAATATTTCTGTTTTGACAGACATGATGAAGCTGTATTGGATTTAGAGCATCGTTTCCTAAGTCATAATTAATTCTGGTAGTGTAGTGGGACTGAAATTATTGTGGGAAGCAGTGTTAAATGTGTTTCCCATCCTGTTTCATCCTGTTTAAACAAGTCCTTCTACCTATGATGTGACTTTCATTCTTTTGGTGTTCTTTAGATTCGCACACACTCTCTTTCTTTTTTTTTCTCTTACATTTTAATTAATTTCTGTAGTTGAATTTTGTTATTGGATTATTAACAGTGAAGGCCTAAGATAGAACAGAGATGAGACAAAGCAGCCTGCAGTTGAGGGCTGAGTTGTTAGAAACCAGAACCCAAGATGTACCCACTATGGGTAGAACTGCAAGTTCCACAGAGATACACAACAGCTCAAAGCTATACTGTTAGTAGTGCATTTGGTCCAGTAATGCTAAACAATGAAAGAAACACATAGGAACAATGTAATGATCATGTAGCTAGATGATCAGAACACTGACACTTACTCCTACCCCTTCCAGAAATGTCTTTGTTCTTCTCCAAGGTATGCACCCTTGGTATGAGCCTTGTTTTTCTGTTAGATAAGTATTAACTAAGTGAATGTCCTTCTAAACCTATAGGTTGATTGTAATTCAACCCAAGGTAACCAGTGATCTGATTTTACAGTATAAAACCCCTTTGTCAAAGAGGCTCAGGAGCAACACACTTGTGGGACCCATCTTGTCTTTCAAGGGTTTTCTCTTAATAAAACTTATGCTACTCAACCTCATTTGTTCTCAACTCCAATCTTTGATGTCCTGAGACACAAACTCAACATATCTAGCAGGTTCAGAATGATTTCCCTATAACAGGATGATAATGTGTGCAAGATGCCATCCAAAAGAAAAATGCACACCCATAAACTTATCCATCCTTACCATGGCTCATATCCTGCAGTGGATATATCATTTCCTTTATCCCGTATTATAAGATGGAATAGCTATAGGTAAGCATCTTAAATGATTAATGATGTATATGTATTTATAAATACTCAATTCACTTTTAAACACATTTTAATGCACTCTTTGTCCCTGTGACACTAGCAATTTACATTCCCTCCAGATAATGGAAGATCCCTAAATTCTTAAATTAATAAATTTTAATAATCTCTCACAAATTTACATTTTAGTGGAACTGAAGCATTTTGAAAAATTCCAAATTCTTTGTGTGTTCTTTCTTTGTTTTCTATGAAACACTCCCTTCTGTTTCATTTGCAAGCTTGGCTTTTTCTCATTAAATGATGGGAATCTCTCAGATTTCTATAAAAGGACTTTTCTTCTAATGACTCTACACTTTCTTTCCCAGAGAAAAAATTAAATTGTGAGCTTGAAGCAGCAATCATCCAGAAATGCACAAGATATTTACATCTTCAAGCATATATGTATAGTTTTAACCCTTTGAGGTTCATTGTTTATCACAGTCAGGTCACTTAGTGAACCAAAACCTCTTTCTGTAAAGCAGAGGTGTGTCTGAGTCAGATATACATACATGTTATGACCTCATATAACTGTACTGGTATCTCCATCCTGATTGTGGATACTTATACAGTTTGATCATAAATAAGTTTTGTCCAACATATCCTCTCAATATGGGAAAATCCATGGGAAGAGTTTGATAATAAATACAAATTTGATACTCCAAACATTTGTACACATGCATAAGTGTTGAAGAATGATGAAATTAGAAAATCCTAATTAAATGTCAGCACCTCAAGTTCTCCTGCCATGTTTTCCTAGAGCATCAAGAGAAGTCAGTAAAACATTCTACAAGTAGAATTTCATGGGTAATTATGATTTCTAAAAAATGTAATTGTTTTCCTTGTTATATATTATATTCCAATTATACAAATATAAATTTGAAGTAATAAAATAATACCTGTCCACCCAACTTTTCGCTTCCCAATAATAATTGTTTTGCCAAGGTTATATGCATGTATCTCAATCCTACAGGTGAGTGTAATATGTCCTTATGATTAAAAAATTTTGCTCTTTTTAAATCATGTTCAGAAAAAGGTATAAATAATTAAGTGTAAGTTGTGTTTATTGAAATTGGGAGTAGAGAAAATGGGAAAAGTGTCTCTGTGTGGGACAAAGTTCTGTGCCCTGGTAGTAAGAAGGCTTGCCAACATTTTTTGAAAAGGAGAAATACAGTTGTGTATAGAAAATAACACTAGGAATTAAGAGGCTGAGTCCCAGAATGTCACATTTAGCTCTGATTTTATTTCCCTTCATTATCTCTAAAACTGTGATGAAAATATTATCTCTAATTGACACAAAAATAATCATCTTTGAGAAGTAATCCGGGCTCCATATGAACTTTATTAATGTTTTACATGTCTGAAGAACTTTAACCCACATATTTTTAAACAGAACAAAATTAAATAAGTAGGGCCGGTGAGATGGCTCAGCGGCATAAGCGCCTGCCTTGCAAGCGCGAGGGCCCGCGTTCGACTCCCGGATGCCACATACGAAAAAGGGGCCGGTGATATCGCTCAGCGGCACGGGTGCCTGTTGGCACGCGAGGTCCTGAGGTCGACCTCCCGGTACCCACAAAAATAAATAAATAAATAAATAAATAAATAAATAAGTAATCAAATAAAAATGAACACTTTGTAATCCTCACTGCATACTTCCTCTTCGGCTATCTTCCCTGGGTTCCAGGCACTGGGTGCACTATTTGGACTGATAGTCTTACCATGAAGCAGCTATAACTTTCATGGTCCATGCCTTAGAAACACGATATTCCTTTCAGGACTCTCATTATCCTTTATTCTTCCTCTACACCATCCACTCCTGCTAGCAAACAAGACCTTTTACTAACCATATATTTTGTGGTAAAAGCTTATATATAATAGCTTTGTCAAACATGTATTTGAGGGCCGGTGAGATGGCTCAGCGGCTTAAGCACCTGCCCGGCAAGCGCGCGGACCCGAGTTCAACTCCCGGAACCCACATACGAAAAAGGGGCCGGTGAAATCGCTCAGCGGCACAGGCGCCTGCTGGCGCACGAGGTCCTGAGATCGACCCCCCGGTACCCACCAAAAAAAAAAAAAAAAAAAAAAAAACATGTATTTGAATGTATATATATTTTTTTTCCCTGAGAAAATTGTTATTAACTGGAGGAAATGATGTTTATCCATCTCTTTGTTTTCACTTGGCTAACTCTCTACATATTAGGCACTAAATGCATAGTCCAAACAAAAGTTAAACAAGTGAAAAATGGCATAGTTGTTCAGATCTGAAGGAGTAAAATCATGAGAGAATATTTTAAAAAATGAATCTGAGTATGTTTACCTGTACACTTCTTCACTTTTGGTTGTTCTGATACTGCTGTGGAGAGAAATGAATCACATCAAAGTTTTAATTTTTCTGTTTACTAAATTTGTGTGCTGGAATCAATTTTCTTCTTATAAAACTAGCTATTAAGATGTTAAATTGAAAGAAATATTTAATAAACTAGATTTAAATTCAACAATTGAAGATCTTCAGAGCTACATAATATGTTATTGCAAAACTGATATCACCTGAAATTTTCTTAAGTCTAAGAATTTTTGTCATAATAAAATACTCAGATTCATTTTAATTCTTCACTAGTAGATATTATTTTTATCCCTACAAGTCACTACATAATAACCCTCAATCATTTGCTGATGTTTTGTTTTGTCTTGTTTTTAATTCACTGAGACTTTTTTCTTACCTTTTTCTTTGATGTTTACTTACTACAAAATACTGCCTAAATCTAGCATAGCCCACAATAACTACTGCTGATTTTGAGAGTTAATTATCTTATTGGTTAATTTATAGTTATTGGATCAAAATTTTACCAGTACTTATTGAAAATTTTATACTTTAAAAACATAATTAACAGAGGAATATTATAATTTATAACATATTCTAAGTATTTCTCATAGAGCAATAGATACTAGTTCTTTCTGTGGCCATTGAATATACACAGTAACTTGACTTCCACACAACTCTGACTGGATCAGAGGCTCCCAATATGGGTTGTAAGAATCACAGTATATTTAACGAGTGATTTTCATAGGAATTCCTAATTGAAAGATATTCTACTATAGCCCATTTATATGGAAGGAGTATAATGATACCTAACATTTACTCTTCTCTTCATGTACATCAGCTTTTATGTGATATCATGCATGATTAACATGCAAGGACTTACTAAATACTTAAAACTTCTCCAGGTTAAATACTGCACTTTGCCTTAAGTCAAGGTATGCAAAATAATTTTCTGAAATAAATAAGACTATTGAGAGTTGGATTTGAAATTATTATATATACTATTTTAGTCAGTTTTCTATTACTATCATAAATATCAGGTATTATAAACTTGAAAAAGAGAAAAAAATTATTTTGGCTCCCAGTTTTGGAGGTTTCAGTCCATTATCAGTTAGGTCCATTATTCAGGAGCCTTTGCCAAGGTAATACATCATGGCTGGGAGTAATGGGTGGAGCAAGATGTTCACATCTTTATGGCTGTAAATTGAAAAAGACAAATGGGGAAATGAGTCCAAAATCTCCTTCCACTAGGCCAGAATTCTCCTATTAAAAAGTGGAATCTGATTGAAGGTGTGAAGTCACCAGGGGCATGAACTAGAAGAGGGTATACTTGTTTCTGAATACTCCCTTGTCTTTTTCTTACTGCTTCTTTCTACTATGGGTTGAGTGTTTTTCCCCCTCAGCCTCCTTCCATTGTGTCATTTCTGCACTGGAACCAGCCAACCATGGACTGGACCCTCTGAAACTCTTGGCTAACTCCCTAAATATTAAGTAAACTTCTACTTTATGTTGATGGTGTCAGGTATTTTATCAGCAATGGGAAAGTGTGTAAAAGAATTCTGTAACTACAAATCTCATGTAAAATTAAACCTTTAAAAATGTGAGTATTATCCTGCTACTGTAGGCTATTCCTCTGCTGAAGAACTTTGAGTTCTCAATTATATGATTAAAATGTCAACTTGTCTGCCAATTGTCTATATACCTTTTAGAGAATGTACACTTCTCTTTACTGCCAAAAACACTGGACTTTTTATTATAAACTCTCAGGAATTTCATCCATATCTCTTTATAAATCTAGCTTTTGAAAAAGTCTTCCTTAAATAATCTGATAGCACGCAAAATTGATAACATAAATTTCATAGTTTTAAATTGTATGTATATAGCAGGTTATTTTTTCCAAAAACATTGTATTTTGTCTAAAGTATCTTTAAATATATGACAATGACTTTACCAGATTATTATTTAATGATATTCCCACATCTTTTTAGTGGGCAGCTGAGAAGAAAATTTGATTTATAAAGCATTTCCATGCCTGCAATGAAGTGTATTTTGTTTATAATACAGCTAAAATTGGTTTATTTAAATATTCCTAAAATAAATGGCTGATAAAAGCTATTGGAATGAAAAATTGCCTGTTCTAGAGAACTGTGTGTATTTCTTTCAATTCTGCCATAGAATAAGCCAAAACTCCCCTTTCTCTTATTTTTCTTCAGCTTCAGTGAATCTCAAATAGAAGTATTATGTAAACATAAATACAAATACAACTATTAACTTTCTATTTAAAATTCCTATTCTCACATCAGAATATTATTTAATTGTCCATTCATATGTGTATGAGGCAGACTTTTGCTCCATAAAAAGAAATAAATCACTAAAAGGAAAACAAGTGTAAGAAGTGGAATAGCAAAACAAAAAAATGGAATGAATTCCATCAGCACTTCACTACAACCACAAAAAGGTCATTGTATCACTACGTGTCTCACAACAGTAAGCATCTGTTATTCAAGATAGTTCAGGGCTGGTGAGATGGCTCAGCAGCATAAATGCCTGCCTGGCAAGTGTGAGGGCTGAAGTTTGACTCCCAGAACCCACATATGACAAAAGGGCCCATGATATCGCTTAGCGGCATGGACGCCTGCTGGTGTATGAGGTCCTGAGGTTGACCCCTGGTACCCCCCCCAAAAAAAAGATAGTTCAATCAGAGCACTTGTTTTGGTAAATAATAGTTTTCAGCTTTTAGAGACTGACATATTGAATAAAAAGCATTGTGTTTATGAATCTGTATAGTAATGAATCTAAGACATTTTTCCCATCATTATTGAGTTTAAAGCTGACATAAAATAATCATGAAAATTCATTTGCAATTGTAAGAAGTACTACAGAGTCCCTTTGTATATTTTACCCAATTTCCCCAATGGCAACTTCTTGGAAAACTATAATACAACAGCAAGCCTAGGATGTTGGCATTATTAAATTCACTGACCTTTTTCAAATTTCTTTAGTTTTATTTTGGAGTTAAGTGTGTGTTTGGATATAGTCTGTGCATTTTTATTGAATGTCTTGGTTCATATATCCATCAGCAGTGTCAAGATACAAAACAATTTATCATTATAAGTATCCTACTTTATCTTACATAATTAGAGCACCTGCCTCCTTGATGCAGAACTTTGCCTGAACTACAAACACCATAAAATTATTAATCTACTAATATTGTCACAAATGTTTTCCACATCTATAATTTTGTCATTTCAACATTGTTATAGCAATAGAAACATATGGTATATCAACTTTTTGCACTGGATTTTTCAATTCAACACAATACTGTGGCATTTCACAGAAATTGCTCCTGTATCAACTGGCCTACTCCTTCTATTACTGTGGACATCCTGCAGTTTGTTTAACCCCTCATCTACTGAAATTCACCTCTGTTGTTTCCATTGAGACTGCTGTAAGTAAAACTGCTATGAAAGTACATGTAGAGTTGTGTGTGTGTGTGTGTGTGTGTGTGTGTGTGTGATATAAGCTTCATTTATATCAGATAAAGTCCCAAGAGTTAAATTTCTGAGTTATATGGTAATTTTGTGTTAAATTTTATGTAACTCTGTTGTATTTTTCCAGAGTGGCTTAGCTGTTTTATACTTCCAATAGGAATAGAAATGTCACACAGATCCTCCACATCTCAGGAACTTTCACTGTGTGTGTAGTGATATTACATTGTATTATTTCATATTTTCATAAGCCAAAAATTTTAAACATTCTTTTTATGTACTTACTTCTCATCTGTTCATACTCCCCAAAGAAATGCCTACTTACACTACCTTTCTATTTTATTATCACTAAGCTGGTGCAGTTCAATACAATATGGGTTATTTTGAGCTATTATTTCTTCAAAAACATTTTTTCCTCATTTTCTTTTGGCTTCACTTTCTGGGACTATTGTAATGTCAATATGGGACAATTTTTTATTCCACAAACCAAGATTCCTTTTTCACTTTCTCTCCAATCACTTTTCCCTGTTTTTCAGATTACTTAATTTTATTCATCTTTGCTTAAACAGTATTTACTGCTTTTATTCTCTGTCATTTCACCCTACTAGGAGCACTTTCATCATTACATTTTTAAAATTTTATTTGAATTTTCTGTTCTGTTGTTTCCATTTGGTTATTTTTCATGTCTTCTCAGTATTTGCTAAGATTATCTATTTTTAAGTGTTTTAAGAGTATTTATAAATTCTATTTTAAATGTTTTTATGGTTGTTTGTAAAGCTTCATCAGATAATTCTACTGTCTGATACATCCTGGTGGTGGTGTCAGTTTATTGCCTTATCAATTCAAATTATTTCTTTCCTGATGGGTGATTTCTATTATATTATTGCCAGCTTGCCTGTTATATTAGGATAATTGAGGTCCTCTTTGTGTCTTTTTTTTAGGCAGTCATTCATTTTCAACATAGAATGTAGATCCTAACCAGTTTCCATGTTCTGTGATTGCAGTAATTTAATGTAAAAGCATTTGCTATGATATTTTGGTGACCTTTATCTGATCTCTCTAGGTGCCACTCATCCTATCAGTGTTATCTGAGTAGGTAGAATTCCCTAGTCATGTCACCCAGCACTTGTCCTTGTACAAGGCCAAATTAACTTTCTGTCTATCATGACAGAGTACTGCTTGGGTTAGGCAGCAAGATGCTGTGGTATTCCTCTGGCCAACATCAACAGTTAATGTGGTGATGCCAGTTAATGATAGGTAGAGCAAAACATTTACTATCAAAGGCATGAAGTGTCTTTCTGTTTAGTTTGGTCACTAATTGCATTTTGACTTTTTCCTGCTGCTGCCAAACCATGAATTTTCTCTACAACTATGAGAAAAGATAACCAAAGACACTGATTTTTCATTAAGGACTTGTAAGCAGTATCCTGCTACAGGTACCCAACCCAGAAAGCATGGGAGAACCAACAAAAAAAATTATCACAAATTGATCTGGCACAAATTGATCCTTTATATGCTTGGATCATGGATCTGTAAAATGAGTTTCTTGAAGAAGCTACACATGTAAGAGCATGAAGACTGCTAGACCTCGGCTGAGTAGAACACCATAATTATGTGCACACTGCATGTTGCAGATCAAGAAACAAAGATATCTTGGGCTATCTTTCACCACCTTTAGTAGCCATCTAACCCACTCTTGTGTATTGTAGATAAAACTTTTGGAATACATTGCAAAACCTGACAAATCTATAGCTTTCACCAACTCTAAAGTGCAAAATGTTATAGATCTCCCTACCTTGTAGCCCATCTACTGTATGCTCCCACTATATAAATGCTAAATGTATTAACTTGAAAATGTTTTATTTTTGTTCCTTGTCTGTCACTGAAAAAGCTCATGTAACCTCTTCCACAAGAGAACATATCATTCAGGGTAACTTTAATCCAAGTTTCTCAAACATAGTTACTTATGTTTGGCTCAGAATGAATTATATTATTTCTTTTACAATAATGTTCTAAATCTAAAATCCCCTTTCTCTGACAGACACAGGCATCTGTATGGGTTTTTTAAAAGTAATTGTTTTTTTCTTTTAATGATTATGGTAGACATTTAAATATTTTACTATTTCTCAATTTTAATTTTGAAGCATACTAAATTGTTTATCTTTGTTGAATTTTAGAAATCACTAGTCTTTTTGTGTATCTACTTCTATTGCCTTATTTTCTTTTTTTATTTGTGGTACAGGGCTTGAACACAGGACCTCTTGCATGCTAGCCACATGCTCTATGGCTGAAGGACACCCCTAGCCCTTTTGATTTTATTTTTACTTTGAGATATTGACTAAGTTGCCCAGACTGCCCTCATTCTCATAAACTTCTTGTCTTGTCCTCCTGAGTAGCTGTGATTAGAGGCATGCAAGTCCATGCCTGGCTCTTTTGGCTTGTCCTTTAATGGAGCTCTCAAAACTTGAATGTCTTTTTAGTGGATTATTTAGAATATTCTCACCTAACTTAAAGTGTATTTGTATATAAGTTATATGGAATTTCCTTGGTGCTAGAAATTGAAGACTGAGATACTATTAGCTTCCTTAAAAGAAAATTATGCATTTGACAGTCCAGCATCTGAATTACTTTAAGTTTACTACCATATTGCTTACTTTTATCTTCCTTGAATAATATCTAGCTTATCTCAGTTTGAAGTGAGAATCGCATGTGAAAGCCAACTCGATTCCAAAATATCATGGACTCTGGTACTATCTACTGAAAATCAAGGTCTGAATGACAGTTTTTGTGTGTTTTGTTTTCCCCTTGAGAGTGCATATATTTTATTCCAATTCAGGCCTTAATGCCAGTTTCTCATTAGAGATTCCAGCTTAATAATAAACTTTCATTTTAGACACTCCCCTTTAGGTGAGCCATGGCTGTGCTTTGTAATCTACCAAGAATGTGTGCCATGAGCATTGATGTGAAATCCAGTGGTCTTGTTAAATGCCTCTAAAACAGAACTGAGCTTTAGTGCCTAATGCCATTTTCTCAGTCTTCACATTCACTTAAGTTGTCCTTTCTTTTCATTTCAAACTTGTAAGCATTTTTCTTCAATGAAATCAAAGTTTTTAAATAGTGTTTGTTTTTTAATTGAAATGAAAATTGAAACTCAATGTTATTTCTAATATTGATAAATTTTAGTGAGAATTTTATGGTAGAAAAAATATAACTGCAAAGCTTGACCTATGTTTGAAGAATATCCTAACTTTTAAAGGGAATGAATACCTTTCTGAAAACTCCTAAGTTAGAATTGCTGCAGTACTGTCCTAAATTAGCAATTCTTTCAACCATAAAACAAAGAGCAAAAACATTTAGCTAAGCACTGAAGGAGCTCTGCAATGTTATACCTAAAAAGAAAGTTAAATTACACTCAGTCCTAATTAAAAGGAGGTTAAGATAAAATAACTTATAGTGAGAGAGTTTATGAGAATAAGTATCAAAAATTGAAAGTAACAAAATTAACTTTAACATAATCCAAAGAACATACAACCAAAGTATCATGAATGTAACACTAAGCTTGAGCTGAATTTTAATTATTTTAATTTTTAGTCTAATTAGTAGAAGTTTCTAAAGGTGATTAAAATTGACATTAACTTTTAATTATTAACTATAGTTAAGAAAATTTAGTGAGTAAAAGGAAGCAGTTAAAATATAGTGTAGAAATATACAAATGAAAATGAAATCCCATTTAGCATGGCTTACAACTCCTTATTACTACAAATATTAAATTTATTTAAAATATATTAAAACTTTTGTAGAGAAAACATAGTATATGGAAAGGCCATATAAATTTAATGTCATCTGACATTAAAAATGTGGAAAAGAAATAGAAATAATTCATGAAAATATTCATTTTCCGTAAGATATGTCATAAACTGCTCTTTGCAAGAAAATGTAATAAACATTGTCTTGTGGTTACTAATTTCTTGCTATGTAAAAGAATATTAAACAAATGAATTGATAAGAACTATGTGAGCCAGGTGTGGTGGTGCACATCTGTAATCCCAGCACTTGGAGGCTGAGGCAGGAGAATCTCTGTGAGTTCAAGACTGGCCTGGGCTAAATAGTGAGTTCACTGCCATCCTGAACTACATAACAAGACCCTGTCTAAACACTTCCCCCACAATAAAGAATTAGGAACTTAAGATAGGTATATGAATTGAAATGATATATGTCAATATTAGCAGTCATGACCTTATCACTGTGAGCTATATACAGTTGTTCCAGACATTATTTTCTGAGTATCATTTGATCTGAGTTGAAAGGATTAAAAAGAAAAACAGCAAGTGTGATTTATTTCAAAGATTGTTAAAAAGCCTTTTCATTCTTTATGTTTTTTCTGCAAATCTTCACCACTATATTGTAATGTTTTTCTAATACATAGTGTTTGAACATGTGTTTTCTACTCCCCTTTCAGAAGTGAAGCCACCAAGCCACCACTTCAGGGAGTGAGATGCAGAAAAATCTATAATGACTGAGAGGAAGAATGGAGATGAGGATATCATTTTTCCCTTTAAAGTCAGAAATAAAGATTAAGGTAGAAGATAAAAAGGCCAAAAGGTCCTTATATTCCTCTAAGAATAAAGTTCACAGTACCAGAGGGGCTTATAGACCCCTAACACAAAGTGTCAAGTTAACAAGAAGCTAGGAACATGACCACAGAGACAAGAAGATGAGTTGTCTAATAAGAGACACAGAAAAATAAAGAAATAATACCCTTATGATGGAAATTTGGCCCTTCCTATCCTATAGGGGTTATAAACAGAACCCAAAAGATTGAAAACTTTTCCAATGAATTTCAAATCTTAAACAATTGAATTCAGTCTCTTCATTGAACAAGAGGAAAGACTAAAAGGGTACAGGGGTCTTCAACTTTCCAAGAAGGCCCTTGCTTGGCCTTAGTTTTGGCAAATTTTTCTCCAGCCTGCCCTATACATGTTCTTGTCCCTGGCCTCTGTCCCACTGCACTTATCTTGTAAAGCCTGAAATATCCAATCGACAAACATTAAACTGCAAAGTGTTTCATTCTGTTTTGTAAAAATTTTGGCCACTTACTTCTGAAACAAGTCAGCCAGACTTAGACTGATAATACTTGTTAAAACTTACAAGGAGTACCTTTCCTTACAATTCAGAATACTTCCAATACAGTCTCCTAGCACAGCAGCATCATGAATAACCATTTAGGCTTAACAATGTCATGGTTGAATTTCTTCCCCAAGAGGTAGTTTACCTCAGTCTCTAACACTGAGTCCTGCAGTCCTTGTTCTCGTACGTTATTTTGCTACTGGAACATCAATCAAACAACATCCTCAGCACCTTTTTATAGGTGTGCCACAAAATTGTAAACAAATATCCACATTGATTTTAATAGTCTTGTGTCTTAATCACAAGACACAACACCTACAGTTTAAAGAGAGGCTTATTTTGGCTCAGGGTTTCAATTTATGATCATCTGGCTCTTGGGCAAAAATAGCATTGTAGAACAGCCTGGGCATAGAAGAGCTGCTCACCCAATGCTACCAAGGAAGCAAACAGAGAAAAGGTATGTGGGGAGTACACCCTTCCTGGACACACCCCCAATGACCCACCTCTTCCAACCAGAACCCAGCTCCTAACAGTGAGTCAGCTATAGCACCCCCACAATCCAATCACCTTCCAACCCAGTCCCCCAACATTTAAGAATTTGGAAGGATCTTCTAGTTACCAACCATAACATCCTGACAGAGGGTATTCTCTACTAACAATTACATTTTTCTCATATTCTGAAGAAATGGCAGTAAGGTATGTCTGTGAGTTGCAAATGCTGAGATCCTGTTATATTCCAAAATACTAAAAGTTAAATTTATTGTCCTCAATTGCTATCTTTATGATAAAACAATTGACAAATACCAGTATATTTTCATGATCTGTAACTGCTATCTAAATGAGTTACCTATTTTATCATGAAGACACTTTTTCATAATATTGCGGGGTCAAGACAGAGATTAGGAAATGTGGATGTTATATCAATTGGGTATCTCTTAATTTCCACCTAAAAATCCAACACAGGGCAGGTCAATGGATATCACATCTCACTAATAAATAAATAAATGAAACCATTTTTGGTTATCTTTACTTTTCTGTATATCTTATTTTATTTTCTGAAAATAGATCATAGCACCATACTCAGCTTAGTAGTATAAGGTAACATTTCCTGTATTAAAATCAGAGTTAAATGAAGTGATATTTGAAAGGTGGTTAGTGAATTAATAAATTTAATAGAAGTTATTCTATTTATGTCTATTTTAGAAAAGAAGGTGGATTTTATATTTCATGTAATATATTATTTACCATACTAGAACAATTGTAAGATCTTTTAAAATTACCTAAACATTAAAATTATATTAAAGTTAGAGGGAAACATTTTATCTCCAACTAAATGTAGTATGCATCAATCTTTATTCAAAATTTCTCCACAGCCAATTTGCAGAACAAAACCTTTCTCCATGTTTATAATGAATAACCAGCCCTAATTAGAACAAGTCAGGTTCCACATAATTTCATTAGGAAGCTCTTCTGAACAACATTCATAAATTTAATAAGTATTATTGTTTTCAATGAACTGTTATCAGGAAAAAGACAATTCAAAAGTATGATTATTGTTTGTAAATACTGTGATTTGCATGACTCAGTTCTGTTTTCATTTTCTCTTAATTTCTGAATCTTTCTGAATTAAAATAATGTGACAGACATTTCACTGTCAACTGAAATATTTCTGTTAATATTTTTTCAATTTACTTGCAAGAATTAAACTCTTGCTTCAAGTTTGATAAAATTAGAAAGAAATTATAAAATTAAAAGAACAGAAAATTTCCTCCCTCTAGCCAGGCAGAGCTTCATTTGTTGATGTTTTGGGTGGATGATCAATGGCATAGGAGGCTTTTGTCAGAGAACTGAGTTGTAAATCAAAAGAGGGTTATTTGGCACCAGTTCTAATAGTAACCAACTATATGGTAGCAAGTGTTCTAGCTACTTTTTCTTTGTTCCCTAACTTATACACAGACACATGAAAAAAATATTCTATTTGAACATTTTTCAAAAGGAGGGCATCATAGATTCTTGGAAAGGAAATGTCCTTGTGATATGATCCCAAAATTCAGAATAAATTACAACCATGTTTTTGCTCCATTAGACTGTATGATAAATTAGTGTGTTATAAAGTGCTTCCCTAATTTTCTTATGAGAGCCCAACAACTAGCACATGATACCATAAACTCTGAAACCAGGCTACTTTCCTTCAAATCTCAGTTTGCTTTTTATGGACAAGTATCTTATAGGAAAAACAAGAAAAAACAGCTACCTCAAGGATTATTTTTATTTTTAAATTAAAACACTTAATTTACTTAGAAAAACTTGTGGTAAAATGTAAGTTCTAAATAAATGTTAGGGTTTTTTTTGTTTGTTTGTTTTATTTTTTTGGTACTGGGAATCAAACTCACAACCTCCCACTTGCCAGACAGGCACTGTGCTACTGAGCCATATCCCTGACACAATGTTAGCTTTTATTTTACTCTTTTATAAACTTTTGTAATATATCCATTTATTTTCTTATAATAATAATAAATTTGGCCCATTGTGTCACTAACCCAAAAGAAATATGCTGCAAAATCCTATGTTCACTTACTTAGTCATAAATGATGTTACTCACCACACATGGCTCTATTTAAACCCTAATGATTTTTCTGTTCATTTGGTTGGGGAGCTAAATAATTAAGCTCCTGGAATACATGATCTCAGTTAATTGTCTTTTGAGTACTTAAGGTACAATATTTCTCCATGATCCACGAGAGGATAAGTCTCATGACACCCAATATATGCCTGAACCCAGTCAGTATACAACTCACATACGGCATGTTTGTTTTCCCTATATTCCCTTTGGTATTGTCATGTATCACCAAATTTAATTTACTCTCACGTATATTTTGCCCTGTCTCCTGTGCATAACTACTCTTGAACTTAAGGACCATTATCTTATTAAATAAGAGTTATTCGAACATAAGTCCTGCATGAAAGTCAATTTAACAACCACTAGGGCTACTAGGTGACATAGTTATCAGTAGGAAGTGTATACAGCCTGGAGCTCAAGATGAAGAGTACAGAAATTAACACCTAAAAGCAAGACTGGATAATTTCAAGGTTATGATTCTGACAGTTGTTGGTTGTTTATATCATAATTTTCTTGATCTTCAAACACGTATCCATTAATCAAACTCTTGCCTAAATTTTCAACCTATACCATATATTGTGTATTGCACTGAATTTTTACACGCTTTAGTTTCTAGCACAAAATGGTGAGATTTTGTTTAGGATGAAATCTCTATAGTCTTTTCTATTCCTTGGCACTGTACACATTTTCAAACTTATTTTTTCTGTATAAAATTTCTTTTCTAAACTTGAGTAGCAGTATAATTATTAAAGTTCCAGGTACAATCATAAATATAATAAATAATCCCAATTTACAGTATATTCCAAAATTTCACAAAATTCGACACTTTCACAAAATAACATTACAATATTAAATTTGTCCATAGTGAAAAATGTTGAGATCTAGAACTGGGAAGAAAGTACATTGTTAGTGCAGAAATTGTAAACTCAAATAATTTCTACAGTTGTATACTCACCTTCCATTTTTGAAAAGTAAATTTATATTTACAAATAAATAGAAATATTAAGTAAAAGACTCCATTAAAGAATTTTGGGAGGATAAATATTATTTATATTTATGTGTGATACTTTTCAGTATAAAATCAATGGTTTCTATAGAAAATATGCTAATATTTCCTATAATTTGAATAGTTGAATCTCACTTCATCATTTTGAATAATAACTAAGCATTGATATTATCAAATATCATTATAAAATTTAAATTTCAAGTAACTGAGAGGCTTTTAGAATCTAATTTATTCAGCCAGGTTATTTGATGCCAACAGAAGTCTCAGGTGCTCTGTGGAGCTGGCTCTGCTGATTTCTAGCTTTCACTCTTTTCAATAAATTAAAGGCCCTATTTTCAACCTTAATATCTGCAGGCTCAGGGTAAAGGTATAAAAATGGAAGCTCCCACACAGTAAACCTAGTTACTTAAAAATTTTTAAAAGGCTACAAAATGGAAAAAGAGAGTTTTACTCCACATTTTGGAAAGAACATAAGTATAAAATCATACTATAAGCAAAACAGAAAAACAGATACAAAGATATTTACTTTTTAAGGTGTGTAAGATAACTATGTTTAGTTATGGAGCATAAGGGTGAGTTATAATAAAAATGAAAATAATGAATTTTTACATATCTTCAGAATGATTTTCACATATTTCAAGATATTATTGGTGTCTATTTTCTCTATCAAAAATAATGTCTTATACAGTACAAATTACAATTGCTTGTAATATATATATTGTATGTATAGAATATGTAGAATATTCTAATCAGAAATAAAAAACAAAACATTTAAAATTTTTAAATTTACCTTACAGAAATATTTTACTCTTAAAATAAAATGATTAATATTAATGTAAAAAAGTAAAATAATTATTTAATAAATATCAAAGCATTTTGTTTTTAAAATTTAATTGACTCTTATTAAATATTATTAAAAACAGTCCAAATCACAATATTCATTTTCAAACCGGTTGCTAATATAATACCCTGCATCTTCCTTATGTCTAGGCTCACATACATAAATTTAAAATATCATAAATTTTTTAATATTGCAAATTGCAGCTCAGGTACTAAGAGAAAATACTGAGAACACTGTGCTGATGCTCCCTCCAGAAATAGGAACTGAAAAAGAGAGATGCTGAAGAGAAACATTAGAGAACTTTATAACTTAATATTCTGTTGTAGACATGCAATCTGAGGGGACAGATTTGATAAGTTATACAAAATTTGTTTATATATATGTGCTTTTATTTGGACACCTTCACATTCTGGATTATTGATAGTAAAGCAACACGCACATTTCCACCAAATTTGGACAAAGTTACTTTTTGTTCATAATATGCACAGAATGCATGAAGAAGTATTTCCCTGGAGTCCTGCAAACAATAATGGTCATAGGGATATTTAAGATTAAGTGTTCTGCTATGCAATGAATAACACCAGGGCACAGGTAGGCAGAGACACATTTTGCACTTTGGTGCATTTCTGTAGGACATATAGGACCTCTAAATTTCAGGACCCAAACCCAGGATAATTCTTACCCAATTTCAAGTAGTAATGGGCCTTGATGTGGAATGTCCTTTGTCTACATTAAGAAGGAAATTTTAAAATTTACACTTACCAGCAAAGATACCAACAAAACATGTATTCAATAAGACTTGATCCCACCATTTGCATGTGCCCAATAAGAAGGACTGTTTTTCAAAATCAAAAATTGTACCATTGGCCAGTGATATAGCTCAGCTGCATAAGTGCCTGCCTGGCAAGTGTGAAGTCCTGAGTTTGACTGCCAGTACCCACATAAAAAAGTACCATATAACATAATGAAGGTCTTCAGAAAACCAAACACTGAGGTTTTAAAAATAAAACTTTGAAAATCTGGAAAACTTTATTTGGCTTTATCCATTTTTTGATTTAAAAAATTTCATGATACAAACTTTAGATTTATTGATTGAAATTGATTTTCTATGTTTTCAGAATAATTTCTTTCATATTTTAACCATCACATGAAGCACTGTTAACTATTAAAATAAAAAAATTAATAATTCTTCTTTCTTTGAGTTATTTAAGTTCATTTATGTCAAAGTTGATATCCAGCAAAGTACAATTATATATTTTCCTTCAGACATGGTATTTTCCACATAAAATGTTACAATACATATTAAACAGTTAGTGTGGAATACAAATGGTATTTTTTCACACAGATTTTTGTAGTTTAAATCAGATTTATTATGGTAGACTTGATCAAGTTGCTTACTTCTTTGATTTTGTTTTCCATCACTTTTATATAAATTAGAATATGAACAAATTCATCGAACATTTGCAGACAGAATCTTCCCTTTATTTCCTATAGTTCCTATTATTTAATAACATTCTATATGGAACCTCTGATTAAAGCTGCTGCTATTTTCATAAATTAAACATTTTTTCAGTTTTGCTGAAGCCTCCTGCTCCATATCTTCACAGTGTTGTAGCTTTCTCATGTGTTTCATAATAATCATCTAAGTATACAAAAAGTTCTCTTTCAGAAAATGCTTTTCTGATGGGCTTTGAACTTTGTGAAGACAAGACAAATGTCTTTTTTGATAATATGTCTATCAGCAGCCTCTAGCAAACAGATGTCTCATACTCACCAAGCATGAGACATATACAACATATGGGAGGTACTCTCTTATAAGAGTCTATGGCCACAGGCTTATGCTCATTATATCTTGATCTACATGTTAAGAATCAAGACTGCCTCCACTGGACTGGAACTGCCTGCCACTTCTTCCTCTTCTTCTTTTTCTCCTCCTTCTCCTTTTTCTCCTTCTTTTGAATTATTATTCCATGTTTGCAGCTAATGATTATATTCACTGTACAGAATTGGTATATGTACATAACACATTTCAATTATTTTCCCCTTGACTCCATTCCCCTTTTATTTTTCCAATATCAGATTCATTTATTAATCTTATAAGAATTTACAAATACATTATCATATAAATAGATTGAAAACCAGACTTTAGGCCACAGAATATATAGAATATGTAAGATAATTGTATTAGGTCAAGATACACTTTTAGATACATTATCCATGCTGGATAACAATACCTTTTTATGTTCTCTCTTTTTTCCTATGAGAGAGAGAATGAGAGAGAATTTTGTATAAGATGTGACAGTTCATGACCACGTCACAGCACAGAGGATGAGAGTTTACTCAGAGTCAGTGTCCAATTCAAACTTCAAGGAGGCCAGAGGGACTGCCCCTGACTGAGACCCCTCAACATGAGAGAGTCTCATAAAGACAGCCCTGAACTGAAGCTTCTGTTGTTTTTTATTGATAGAACCAGGAAGCAAGGATAAAAGACAAAAGAAGGATGTCTATGCAGGAATTCATGTAGAGGACATGGGAAGGAAAAGAGAAGGTCAGGGTGGTCAGTTACATGATCAATCTTAGGGCCAATCTAATTGATAAATCAGAGTATGGGGAGGAGAGGACCAGAACATTCATTTCTTAAGGCAATGTGTTCTGATCCTACTTGGACTTGTGGCTCTGTAAGCAATCTTTTTATTTCTAACCATGCATTCTGAGAGGTTTAGGGCATGTGGCTCTAAAAGACCCTTATCACTGCATATCTATCTCATACATACCTCTGGCCAATGCCCCTAAAAGAGGAACCAATATTTAAGCATCTGTGTCTGCATTACTTCACTTAACATTATGGTCTAAAGGTACACACATTTTCCTACAAATTATTCAAGTTTAGCCTCTTTATGGTATAGTAGTGCTCCATTGTGTGCAAATACCACATTTTATTTATCCATTCAGCTGTTGATGGACATATAACCTGTTTCCAAGATTTAAGTGTTACAAATTGCATTGCTATAAACATGGGCATGCATACATCACTGTGATATGATGCCTTTAACTCTTTTGGAAGATATGTAGTAAGACAATAGGTGGGTCAAATGGAAAAAGGAGATTGTAAAGAATATCAGAAAATAGAATGATATCCACTGCTCCTGGATAGAAAGAACAAATATCATCAAATTGGACATATTTCCAAGACTGTTATATAATTTTAATATAACCCTAGTCAAAATAACGATAACATTCCTTACAAGATAAGAGAAAGCAGTATTAAAATTCATATGAAACCAAATGAGACCTAGAATAGTAAAAGCAATCCTGGGCAAAAAGGGCAAGTCAGGGAGCACCCCAAATATCAAGTTATACTGCAAAGATACAGTGATAAAATATCAAGTTATATTACAATCCCAAACATCAAGTTTTACTACAAAGATACAGTTATCCCAAACATCAAGTTATACTACAAAAATACAGTGATAAAAAATAGAATGATATTGGGAAAAAAGACTTCTGTATAAATAGAATAGAGTAGAAGATACAGAAACAACTGCAGGTGCACTCAGCCATGTTATCTTTGAGAAAGGGGCCAAATTCCTTTGCTAGAAAAAGCCTCTTTAACACATACTGCTGGGAAAACTGCTATCCAGAAGCCAAAATGTTGCACCTACACCCATATCTCTCACTCGCACTAAGCTAGAATCAAAATATATCAAACACCTTAATATTAGAACAGAGATATGTAATCTACTGGAAGACAATATAAGTAACTCTTGAAGGCACAGGTTTAGGCAAATACTTTCTAGACAAGATCTCAGTTGCACAAGAAACAATATCAAGAATCAACAAGTGAGATCACATCAAATTAAAAAGCTTGTGCACAGCAAAGGAAACCACCAACAGGGGGAAGAGACAACCTACAGAATGATAAAAAAAATTTTGGCTGCTATTCCTCAGACAAGGGAATAATATCTATACTATATAAAGAAATCACAAAAATTAGACTCCACAAATTTACAAACCCAATTATATATAGGCATCTGAAATGAATAGATCTTTCTTAGATAAAGAAATGCAAACAGGTAATAAATTCACAAAATAATGTTTAAGATCACTGGTCATTTGAACAATAATGTTGTTCAAATTAAAACAACACTGAATTTCAGCTCACTAGAAAAATGACTACAATTAAAAAATCAACCAATAACAAATGCTGGAACAGCTGTGGGGAGAAAGGAGCCATTCTCCATACTTAGCAGGACTATTAACTGATAAATCTTCTATGGAAATCAATGTGGAGATTACTTAAAATTGCCTACCACTTCTTGAAGCCAGAGTGAGAAACTGAGACAGGAAATTTTTTCTTCTATCTATTCTAAGGCTGACTTCTCCATTTTTTTTATTTCCATCTACAGCATCAGACTCTTCTCAAAGGCACAAAGTTAAAAATTTCTCTCTTTCACAGACAGTATTACTCATAGTATGTAAATATTGTAGCCAATATTAGCCCATTTCAGGTTATTAACTAATACTGTCATAAATAGATCAGAGCAAGTTTGCATTGTACATCTAAAATTCCTCTACATAAAAGCCAGCTATGCATCTGCCTACTACAAACCACAGCTCCAAAATCCTCAATTCTTGGAGTCATTGAAGAAAAATGAAATCACATCTCCAAAAGAAGCAATAGGTTATAGGTAGAGTCTAAATTTCTAGTAATTAGAAACACATTTCATTATTAAAGGACAAATTTTATTCATAGTTAAACCTAAATGTATGTATCAGCTTTTCAAAACATCAGGGTGTTAATATTCTTTATGTGCAATTAAGCTTCTTTACAAATTCCATCCCCAGAACAACTGGACAACTACTTATAATATTGTGGTAGATTGAATAGGTGCTTAATATTCTGCTTAATATTGTGATAGATTGAATAGGTTTTCTTACAAAACAGTCCATGTATGTGGTAAATTCAAGGCTTTGTCTTTTATTCAAATTCTGTTTCCAGTAATCTAAATTTCAAAACTATCAATTGGCAAACTAGACATTTTACTTTTACATAATCATCTTTTTTATGTTATCTAGGTTTCTTTCTATATGTTTATGAGTTTTGTAAGTCTTTTTATAGCATGTGTATATTTTCCACTTATTTTAGAATAAAACTAAAAATAATTTAGAGTAAATTACATAGAAAGGCCCATTTAGGTCCACATTTCTATTGGCCTGTCCTTGAAAATAAATGTAGATTTTTCTTCTAAACATTTATTATTCAAAATTATGAATTATGCCCACATTCTCCACATTGAAATTTATAAGCCTCTTACATATATTTTTGACATAAAAATAGTAATTTACTTTAAAATAAATGTCTTAAAATTCTAAGGTAGCTGTATGACCAAGTCAGCAGACTTCTCAAATTTTGTCTTCAGTATTCAGGAGATGAAGTAAAATTCTGTTTGTTTTCCTGCATGTTGCATTCAAAGTTTTTTTTCTTTCATTTTGGGAAATTTTCATTTGTTTTACATTCTTGTTTTTTACTTAATGTTATTATTTGGATTCAGGAAGAAGTCTGGGAAAATGGAAAAAGGGGGAAATCTATATACATAATTTTAGCAGACAAAATATCAAGCAGACTAAAATATCAAAATTATTTTTAGTCTTGATGTTAATATTCAAGTGTGTCTTCACCTCAGTTTTTCAATATTTTCTAGAATTATAAAATATTTAAAGTAATATGTTTTAATTTTAGATAACTAACAGTAGTCATTCATGAGCTAGCTACCTTCAAAAACTATTTAAAAACCTTATTAAACAGACAAAGGGGATTTGTGTAAGAAAATATTGTCTACTAAATTTTTAGTTTTCAAATAATAAATATGTGTGGAAATATCTATATATGTACTTGGCAGGGAAACAAGGAATGAATAAATTATGTATGATTTTCAACAATTTGTGGAAAATGATACTGTAATTTAAGATAGTAAAAAATTTGAAAAATTCAGTACAGAACTGATTAATGAAGGTGACAAAAAATATCATAATGACTTCCTTTTTCTCCCTCCTCCCAAAAGAATGGCTGATCTGAGTGAGCCATTCACACTTTTGAAGGTGAAGGATAACCTAAAGGTTTATCCTAAAGGTTATCCTTCACCTTCAAAAAGGCTACCCAGTATCTTAGAAGGTAATGGATAACAACTAGCCATATCCAGTTCCTTCTCTAATCTCAAATTTTACCTTCTAGGCAATTCTAGTTTGTTTTTAATTTAGGAAATTCAATATCTGAAGAGAGCTCTTCACCAAATATTTCCTCCCACCAGCAGCAATCCTTAGTATTCTGTGTCATTTGGAAAGAGGACTTGAATATTCAAAATGGTAGCAGGGACACACTTTAACCTGGTTATGGTGTTATACATAGGAGGCACTGTGCCATCATTCTTGAACAGTCTATGTAATGTGCATGGAATATAACTTATTTTTGGTATGATTTTTTATTTATTTTATAATATTTAAAGGAAAGTTTGTTTCAGGATTTAAATAACATCATAAAATATTTTAAAACATCTAAACTCATTTTTCATTTGTGGACTGCTTATAGTTTATTTCAAAATACAGACTTCAGAATCTTTTGGGAGAGGTTACTACCTTTTCCATGCCTCTCTTTTCAACTGCTTATGTTAGTTTTTACAATTTATTTCTCTGTTTGCTTTCATTACTTATGGGCATTTGGCCAAAGGCTTGCAGTAAAGTTGTTTTCAGTGAATTACCTTCTTTTTCCCTTGAGCTTTTTCCTCTTCCTCCCTCTTTGTTGCTGGCAAGATGCCCACTAGACACATTTGTAAGTCTTATTTTGAGAAATGGAAAAACCTGTTGCCATGACAAAATGTCGGAGTATTTTAGATAAGGATTTTGTTCGTACAGTTTATTGGCTCTCATGGCTACTCTCCCCCCAGATTCAATCCACACCCTTCCCAAATGTCAAGTTTAGCAATTTTATAAATTTAGATTTTTTTCAAAGGACATTATGAAGTTCAAAAGTCATACATTTTCATGTCTATTGAAGTACCATGTTTATTTCATCTTCTGAATATTGAAGACAAAATAACTTTCTAATTGAAGTACTTATCTGTGGAATTATGCATACATGTAAACACCTAACATAATAAAATTTCTGAAGCAAACAATTCAAGACAGAAACTTACTAAATACTAAAAGTTTTAGTTCTTTGGATACAGTAAATTCTAATGGATTAATAGGCAATCTTAAATTAAGAATTACGGAAAGTAATTTTCTGTTTATGTTTTGTATACAAGGCATGCATGTATTCACAACACTTTCTAATCATCATGCTAGGCTGAAGAAAGTACATAACTGAGTTTGTCCTATCTTTGCTTTTCAGTCACTCATATGGTTGAACTAATGTATTTGCACTATTGATTATTCCAAGAGTTTGATTGAGATATGAAAATAGTGTAAATCTTTTGTGGCACATTTTATTTCATGAAGGTGAACAGAGTGAAAATAACATTTTCAGTTTGATATTTGAGGTTAAATCAATATATTTGTAATTTACATAAATCCTATAGGAAATAGTGACAGCCAGAATTGTCAAAAAATGGACAGTGTTTTTAGAATCTCCTGCTTAATGTTGTCTAATACATGTTGGAATTAAAGCATAAATTTTGTAAATTACACACAATTACAAAATAAAATGAAGAATTGATGAGCATGCAATGAAAATGAAAAAGGGCAATATCCTCCAGCATTAACTTGTACATTAAAACTATATTTTCTATTTCAGAAAAGATACTTTTCATAATATAGTATGTAAGTTTTCTGTAATATAATTATGTAATATACTGTAGAACAATAAATAATAAATTTTATAATTCAGTTCTTTGAGAAAGAGTCAAATATAATTAATATGAAGTCTAAATCATTCAATGGCCAAATTGATGACTTTGAGGCAATCCTTAAACACATTCTCTGGTACATGCTAAAATTTCCTTAATCTATATTTTGATATCTCTGTTCAAAGAGTCTAAAAATACCAAATGTATATCTATTTCCATATTCTTTATATCCAACTGGTTATTTTAAAACTGCCATATGACATAGCATAGAAATTAACTGGTAATTTGAGGAAGAGGAGGCATTAAACATTCTGCTATTTTAAGTTTCAGTCACTTGTATTTGTAGCTAATCTTCAACAAGTGTAAAAGCTACACTATTTGAAAAATGTGGTATAATTTCTACTGGACATGAGATTAGGAAAAGCAATCTTATTCTTAAAAAAGTACAATCATTGCTAACAATTTTGTTTCATTAATAGTGCTGTAATTTTTATATGGATAACACCTCCATAAATAACTAAAAAAGATAAACACTATTGCCTATGAATGTTTCATACTATATAAAAATATGATCTTTAACCACTTTTTTTTAGACAAGGTCTCATTATGTAGTTCAGGCTGGACTCAAACTCACTCTATAACACAGGCTGGCCTTGAGGATCCACCTAGAGTGCTGCTATTATAGGCAGCTTAATCACCTACATTTTAACCTAGTGTTAATTAGGAAATTTACAGTTCACAAAACACACTGTATTATTATTCATTTATGTATTTTATTGAATGGAAATTGTTGCAGTTTTATTATAAAGTTACAGATATCATGGATAGATCTTTTAAAATATATAAAAAATACAAAGCTAAAATGAATTTTTAAAATTTGTTTATTACTGTAATTTAGATATACATAATGACCATAGTCATTATAGGGAATTTGTACCTGTAAATGATGTCTTGATTCCTCCTTTTTTTCCCAGTTCCCCTTCCCTTGCTTCAACCTTTCTTCCCCACCCTATTTACAAATCTTTGTTCCTGTTGTCCTTCTTTTGTCATTTTTTTCTTTTCCAATCCTTCCTTTCATTCTCCCCCCTTTCCTCGTTCCCATTCCCATTTCAATATTTTCTTCCTATTTCATATTATCTATTATACATTTTGGTCCTAATTTACTCTTTCAATTTCTCACTCCAGACAAACATTGCAATACTTACACATGTGTGTCCAATTTATTTCACTTAAGAGTATGGTTTCAAGGTGCATCCATTTACCTCTAAATGTCTCAAGCTTATCATTCTTTATGGCTGAGTAGTATTCCATTTTTATCCATTCCTCAGTTGATGTACATTTGTGTTGTTTCCTTGATTTGGGTGTTATAAACTGTTCTGCTGTAAGTATGGGTGTGCATATATTCCTCTGGTATGTTTGAAATTCTTCCAGAAAGATACCAGGAAGGGGAGTAGCTGGGCCCAATGGGACCTCTAAGCCTAGGTTTTTGAGGAATATTCACACTGAATTCCACAGTGGTTAGACCAATCTATATTCTTACCAACAGTGGGAAAGTGTTCCTTTCACTCCACAGCCCTGCTAGCATTTGTTATTGGTTGATTTCTTGATAATAGCCATTCTTTCTGGTGTGAGGTGGAATCTCAGGATTATCATTTTTATCTCTTGAATGACCAGTGATGTTGAACATGTTTCAAATATTTACTTGCCATTTGTATTTCTTCCTCTAAGAAGTGTGTATTCGTCTCAGATGCCCATTTTTGAAAAGGGGCTTTAAATTATGGGGATCTGAATTTTCAAAGTTCTTCAAACATTTTAGATATTAGTCCTTTGCCTGAGGGACAGATGGCTACTGATTTTTCCCACTGTGTGTGTTGTCTTTTCACTATCTTGGTAATTTCTTTTCCTGTTCAAAAGATTTTTAATAAAATGATGTACCAGTTGTTGATTCTTAATATTATTTCCCATGTGATTGAGGTTTGGTTCATGAAATCTTTGCCTACATTATGACTTCAAGAGTTCTACCTATTATCTCTTCCATTAGATTTAGTTGGTTTCAGTGTTTTCACTTTTAGATCTTTGATCCATTTTGTCTTTAGTTTAGCGCATGGTGATAGACATGGGTCTATGTTTAGTCTTTCAAATGTGGAAAGCCAGTTTTTCCAGCACCATGTACTAAAGAGGCTATCTTTCTTCCAGTTAAGGTGTTTGACCCCTTTGTCGAAGAGGAGATGGCTGAGTGTGTTTGGAGTTGTTTCTGAATCTTCTAATCTGTTCCATTGATTCTAAGGTCTTTTTTTTTTTTTTTTTGCCAGTACCATGCTATTTTTATCACAGTAGCTTTGTAGTAAAATTTCAAGTCAGGGATTGTGATGCCCCCTACAACATAGGTATTGTTGCCTATGATTGTTTTCTATTTTCCAGGTCTCTTCTGGTTCCCAATGAATTTTAAGATTGTTTTCTCTAGTTCTTTGAGGTATGATAGTGGTATTTTGACTGACATTGCATTAAATCTGAATAACAATTCTGGGAGTATTGTCATCTTTCCTATGTTGAATTTTCTTACATATGAGCTAGGGATATTTTTCCATTTCTGTTATCCACTTAGACCTCTTTTTTCAGAGTACTGTAATTTTCAATGTACAGATCCTTTACTTCCTTTGTTAGATTGATTCCTAAGTGTTTCTTTTTTTAATGCTATTGTGAAAAGTGTTGTTTCCTTAATTTATCTTTCAGTGTATTTTTTGTTTATGTACAGGAATGCTATTGACTTTTGAATATTGACTTTGTATCCAGCCACACTACTGAATATAGTTATTAAATCTACAAGTCTTTTGGTGGAGTTTTTGGAATGTTTTATGTAGAGTATTGTGTCATCTGCAAGTAATGATAGTTTAACTTCCTCTTTTCCCAACCTTATTCCTTTTATTTCTCTCTCTTTTCTAGTTGTTCTGGCTAATGTTTACAGAACTATTTAAATAGGATTTGTGATGGACATTCTCATCTTTTTCCTGATTTTAGAGTGAAAGTTTTCAGTTTATCACCATTTAATATGACGTTGGCTGTTGGTTAGTCATCGATGGCTTTTCTTGAATTGTTATAAAGACCATATATTCCAATTTTCTCAAAAATTTTTTTATCATGAATGGATGTTGGATTTTGTCAAATGTTTTTTCTGCATCTACTGAGATGATCATGTGCTTTGTCTCTTTGTCTCTGTTGATATACTATCTTACATTTATTGATTAGTTTATGTTGAACCATACCTGATCCCTGTGATGTATCCTAATTGATCATGGTGAATAATCTTGATGATTCACTGCATTCTGTTTGCCAGTATTTTACTGAGGGTTTTTGCATCTATGTTTATTAGGGAGATTGGCCTGTGGTTCTCTTTTTGTTTGGGTCTTTGATTTTTGTATCATGGTTAAAGTTGCTTCCAGAAATGAGTTTTGGAGTATTGCTTCCCTTTTGATTTCTTTAAAGTGTTTCATTAGTAGTAGCATTACATCTTCTCTAAATTTCTTGTAGAATTCAACACTGAATCCATCAGAACCTAGGCTTTTCTTTGTTGATAAGTTTTTAATTATATTTTCAATTTCATTGACTAATATTGGGTTATTTACATTTTTATTTATTCTTGATTTAATTTTGGCAATTCATATACATCTAGGAATCTGTCCATTTCTTCTGTATTTCCGTCTTTTCTTTGTGGGTACCAGGTTCAACCTCAGGACCTCACTTGCCAGTAGGCACCCATGCCACTGAGCGATATCACCAGCCCTTTTTTTGTATGTGGGTTCCAGGAGTCAAATTTGGGCCCTCACACTTGTCAGACAGGCACTTATGCTGCTGAGTCATCTCACTGGCCCGGTATTTCCATCTTATTAGAGTACAGTTTCATGAAGTAGGTATTGATTACCTTCTGGATTTCCACAGGATCTGTTGTAATTTCACCCTTTTCATTCCTAATTGCATGAATTGGAGTCTTTTCTTTCCTCTTTTTGATAAGGTTGGCTAAGGGTTTATCAATTTTACTTAAGCTTTTGAAGGTCCAACTCTGACTCAATGATTCTTTGTACTATTTTTAGTCTCAACTGCATAATTTCCTCACTCATATGAGAATTGGGTTTGATTTATACTCCCTTTGCTAGAGGTTTGAGGTTCAACATTGGGTTATTTGAGCTTGTTCTTCTTTTTATGAGAAAATTCACTGCTATAAGTTTCCCTCTTATGACTGCTTTCATTGCATCCCACAAGTTCCTGTATGTTGCATCAGCATTGTCATTTAATTGAAGATATTTTTAAATTTCTTCTTTAATTTTATATGTGATCCATTGGTTGTTCAGGAGTGTTTTATTTAATTTGCACGTGTCTAAGTATGTTCTCTCTTTTTTTTGCTGTTGATTTTCACTTTCATTGCACTATGATCACATAATATACATGAGATAATTTCAATCCCTTTGCATTTAGTTAAGCATGCTCTATGGGTTAATATATGTTCTATTTTGGAGAATGTTCCATGCACAACAGAGACAATGTGTATTCTGATGTTTTGAGGTAGAATACTCTGTAGACATCTGTTAAGTCCATTTGTTCACAGGTTTGTTTTAATTCTGGTATTTCCTTTTTGATTTTTTTTGTCTAGTTTATCTATTTGTAAGAGTGGGATGTTAAGGTCCCCCATTAATATTATATTAGTGCTTATTTGATTACTCATGTCCATTAATATTTGTTTTATGTAATTGAGTGCACTGATATTTGGTGCAAATATATTTATGATTTTTATCTCTTCTTGGTGTTTTCCCTTAACAAGTGTGTAGATAACTTCTTTGTCTCTTTTGATAAGTCTTGCCTTGAAGTTCACATTGTCTGCAAGTAGAGTAGCTACTGTTGCTGTTTTCTGTGTTCCTGTCAAATGCAGTATTTTTTTCCATCTTTTGAATTTCTATGAATTTGTTTTTGAGTTAAATGTGTTTCTTGTATGCAACATATTATTGGGTCTTGCTTCTTAATGCATTCTGCCAGTCTGTTTCTTTTGATTGGTGAATTAAAACCATTACATTAGTGATTATAACTAATACGAATTGGCTTACCTTTCTCCTATTATTTTCCTGTTGTTGGTACCCTGCCTTTCCCCTATGTTTAATTGTTTGCCTTTCCTGGCATTTTCTTTCTACTCGTGTTTTGAAATTGCTGTCCTCCTTCTCTCTTTCTAAAATATCCTTTAGAGCATTTTGGAGAGCTGATTTGTTGAGTATAAATTTCTTCTGTTGGTCTTTGTTATGGAAATAACTTATTTATCCATTGATTTCTTTACATTTTTTTGTGTGGGTACCTGGGGTCAAACTAAGGACCTCGTGCCTGTGAGCAGGCACTTGTGCCCCTGAGCAGTATCACTGGGCCCTTTTCTCTTTTGCATGTGGGTACTGGGAGTTGAACTCAGGACCTCATGCTTGTCAGGCAGGTCCTTATGCCACTGAGCTATCTCACTGGCCCCCCATTGATTTTGATGGACAGTTTTGCAGGTTACATCATTCTGGTTTGGAGTTGGTTTTCTTTTAGGGATTGAAAAACTTTGCTACAATTTCTCCTGGACTTGAGTTTTTTGTTGAGAAGTCTGCTGTGATTTTAATGTGTTTTCCTTTATAGGTGATTTGTTTCTTTTCTCTAGCCACATTTATTATTCTGTTCTTGTGTTGAATTTCTAGCTTTATTATTCTATGCCTTGGTGTAGATTTATTTTGGTTGTGGCTCTTTGTAGTTCTATATGTCTCACTTATCTTTATCCATATTTGGGAAGTTTTCTGCCATTACTTCTGTGAATTTTTTTTTAATGTTATTTGTGCTATCTTTGGCTTTCTCATTGACTTTAACCTAACTTATGTTGTTCTTTGCTTCATCTTGAAGCTGTTCAATTAATTTTTTAAGGCTACTTTTAAAATATCTTTCTTTTCTTGGCTGCTAATTGCAATCCTGTCTTCTAGATCAGACATTACATCTTCACCTTCTTTCAACCTGTGGCATATACTTTTAATTGAATTTTAATCTCCTGGATATCTATTTGGATTTGTTTCATGGATTCCATTTCTTTCCTGTATAGGGAATTCATGGTTTCCATTGTTTTCCTAAGATCCTCTAATTTTTATGTGTCTTCTCTAGATTCGTTGGGCATGTCCTTCATTTTGATCATAATTTTATTTTTTACCTAAGAGATTATTTTTTCTAGAGCCATCTCCATTTGTTTTTTCACTTCTGATGCTATCATTTCAGAAAGTTTCAGTGTGTGACTTCCAATTTCTTCTATCATTTTTGCTCTGGACTTGTCCTTGTTGGCCTGAAGTTTGTGGTAGCATTTTTCTTCTGGGTCTGGTCCATTTCTATTTTCTATGTTGTTTTATTTTCTTTGTTGATGCTTGTAGACTTCTTATCATAGATAGCTTTATCACTAGTATCAAAGCTTCCATAGGAAATATCTATTTCTCAGAGACACCTTCTAGGTGTATGTGGTCCTTGGTCTTTGTGTGTATCCCAAGACTCTGCCTTCCCAAATCATTAAGGATGAGAGGCTGCTCGCTATGTTGCTCAGCACCCCAACATTTGGTACTGGACTATGTAATGGTTTTTATTCCAGGCAATAACAGTGTTGTCATATGAGGGAGAAAAACTGATTACAACATGTATAACATCCTGGCTAAAGTAGGACCATTATAAATAACAATAGCATCAAGCACAGCCTAGCAACAGACAAACTGTGATGACTCTTAATTTGGTACCTTAAAACATAGGAGAAAGCTCTACATTTATATAGCAAAATCCAATATATACCAGGAGCTTGTAAGCAATGAGTTTCCCCTTGGTAGATTAATTTTATACTGTTTGGGGGTATTTAAGAGAGATAGGGGACAAAACAGAGATGAATGAGGAGAAATATAGTAGAAGATAAGATATATGGCAAAAGATGATCACCCATTTGTGAAACTGGAGAAGAGTGCGGAAGAGAAGGAATAAAAGAGAAAGAAAAAGAATATTGACGTGAACCAGAAAGAGAATAGACAATGTTCACTTTCATGATATGCCTAAAGTGACTCCATTTTCTTTTTAGACTCCATTTTGTCTTCACTTAACTCCTAGGTGAACTCACTCCGGAACCCTGTTATATATTAAGGCACTAACACATAGATGAACTCCTCAGACCCCCTCCCAGTAAACCATAAAACCTATAAAAGGAGTAACAAACAGTTACAGCAAACAATGGTCAGGCTGACCATTGACCATATCCTGGGTGACAAACAGACCAGATGTTTGGAGAGGGTCTTGTGATAAATCTAGTGATGTTCCTGTGAAATTCCAGAAAGATGATGTGGTGTAACATGGTTGCTATGATTATGGGGGGGGGAACTTGTGGGGAACTTGTAACATATAAAAACCCCTGAGAACAAAGGCTTGTCAGTCGCGCGCTTCTGCTCGTCCAGCGAGAAGAATCACACAACACGGGTCGGTGAAAGCTTGCTTTAATCGTTCACAGCTCCAGAGCCTCTACAAGCGTCCGCCCTGTGGCGGCTCCATCCGTGCTCTGCTCCTAAAGGGCAGCTTTGCATGTTTTTATAAGGATAGGGGCGCCAATAGCAATACAGCAGGAAATGAAAGCTCATAGGCTATACTCATCAGTCTCTAGGCAGACTCACACATTTACAGGGCGCGAGCAGCAATGACTGCAACCAGGAAGCAGGAACCAGGCGCCATCTTGCCCAGGTCGATGGGAGGGGTAATTTAGCGCAGGCTTTGAGTCAGAAATACAGGCCGCGCCCGAGGCCTAACTGTGATGTTGGCCCCCAACATTTCCCCCTTAAAAATCACATAATAAGGCAGACGTAGCCCGTCTCGAGTGAATGTATTGGCCTGCACCCCACTATTAGCCCGGTGGTCGTTTGCGCCGGCTGCAGTCCAGCATCGACCATCCTGGGCCTCATCCTTTTTTGTGGGGCTAGGAAGTAACTGGATGGAACCTAGATGCATGCAGGCATGCATTAGGTATTCCGCCATGAACCCCCCTGCGGAGCACCTCGTGACTTTCCTAGTCACACACTCGACGGTGGTCGCCACGCAATGGGATGGGGCCTGTCTTAGGTTGAGTCAAGGCTGGGGATCCTTGCTCTTACCTGTCTTTGGCTCACCCACCCAGCTAAAAGCGATGTTCTGCGACCCTGAGCAGGTAGGCAGCAGCTGGCCTGGCTGTAGGGCCTCCATCCACCAACTGCATGGCAGCCATTGCTGTCAAGCGCACCTGTTGTTGAGTCTGCATTAATCTATCCAGCAGGCACTTGATAACAACCAAGACAACAATACCAACTCCGATTGCAACCCAAGTTGCCAGACTGGGCCAGCTAAACCAGGAGGTGACCTTTTCCTACAATTTTGTGATGACCGTTCCCAAACTGGACAGGTCAAAAGTAACAGGCTGTAGTTGTATCTTTTTTACATTATCTAAGCCAATAGAGACCTGCTCTGAGAGATTTTTGAATGAGGGCAAGTATGTATTTTTGAGCCAGTCAGACATCTTGGACAAGGTCCGTGACCTATTAGTCTTAAAGGGTCGGAGGTCTACACATCCTCCTAGGGGGTTGCAAGCTTGATATTGGCTGAAAACCTGGACCCCCCAATTAAGGTAATGGAGCTGGATCTCTCTACATACCATAAAATGCCCCCATACGTCCCCCGATGAACTGCAGTTTTTTATCTTGGTGACATTGGGTGGCCTTACGGGCCCGGTTGTCCATACCCCCCACCCCGAAGGAGAGTTTATCCTAGCGGTGCCATAGCACGAGTGTCAGGTTTGATTAACAAATTCTAAGAAAGGCAGAGAAGAGTTGTTAGGCTGACACTGTGCAGTAACGTTAGCATAAGAAAACACTAAGGTATCTGGAGTAACTGGGAAGCTGGTATTAAAGGCAATGGAAAGGGGCTAAACTGGGTGGATGGTGCCACAAAGCCCACAGGTACTCATCTGTGCCCTCACTCCGACTCTGGAGGGTCAGAGATGACGAGGTGCCGAGCAGGAGCCAGACAATCACCATCGGCGGCGGTGGAATACCCATCTTCCTTGGTGGTCTGGTCTTGGTGGGTTTTTGGTATATTTGCGGTCCTCGTAAGTCTTTCGGGGACCCACACCGGCTCCCGTCCAGGATCCTGTGGGAAGACACAAACCGCCCCTCGGACCCAGCTGACCACCGGGTCCGGGCCCATCCACTGCCCTGTGATGGCATCCTTCCAAGTGACCATCCCCTTATTTTGGGGGGAAGGATTGCAATGTTCCATCGCAGGGGAGCAGTTGTCCGAATTTAAGCTCAAAAAATTGATGGTAAATAGAGCAAGGGAGAGCTTCTTTTTTGATGAGAGGCCACGGCCTATCCCCTCCTTTTGTTTATTTAGAGTATCTTTAAGCGTTTGGTGTGTTCTTTCAATAACAGCCTGGCCCATTGGGTTGTATGGAATGCCATGTTTAAGGACTATTTCCATGGTTGCACAGAAGCTTTTGAAGGCCGCACCTGTATACGCGGGCCCATTATCTGTTTTTAGTATTTTAGGCTTTTCCCATGCAGCCCAAGCCGCAAGGCAGTGATTGATAACATTAGATGTCTTTTCTCCCGTTTCTGCCGTGGCAAAAACAACTTGAGAACAAGTATCTACTGAGACATGGACATATTTGACAGACCCAAATTCTGGGATGTGTGTTACATCCATTTGCCAGATATGACCCGGTCTGAGTCCTCGTGGGTTAATCCCATCGGACCGCTGGGGGCGCATCACGGCGCAGGTACCGCAATGCCGGACAATGTCTCGAGCGAATATGGCCAGGTTGATGACACGCATAACACAGCCCCTTTTGTGGGCTCTTTTGATCTTTGCGCGTATTGTGCCCCAGAGAAGCCTGGACTGCCGCTCCAACAAAGGCGGCTAATCCAGAATTTGTCAAGGGGCCCCCAATTTCTCTGCACACTCTAATCCATTTTTTTAACCCCTCATTTATATGTGGTGTAATGGCCGTGCGGCATTCCCCAGTGCATTGTTCAAAAATGAGTTGTTTAATAAGAGGTCCTGCCAGGCCAGGATCATGAAAAACCTTTTGGGCGGCCTCCTCCATTCTGGCCACAAAGTCTGAGAATGGCTCTCCCAGGGTCTGAACTATCTTGGTGAGGCAAGCCTGGTGTTCCCCTTGGTTAGCCAGGCATCGCCACGCCTGGGTGGCACACTGGGTGATTTGGTCATAGACAGGATTAGGATACTGTAATTGGTTTTGTGCATAAGGGCCTTTGCCAAGCAACATGTCTGCATTCCACCGCCTATTACCTTCCCTGTTGTTGCGATCAGCTCAGTCCATGCAAAGGTTGGTATTCCATGCTTTCCAATCAATAAACTGCCCAGGGGAAAGACACGCCCTTGCAAGCTGTGTCCAGTCCCCAGGGGTCATAGGAGCAGTCGCTATAGTCTCCAATACAGCGAGTGTGAAAGGGGCATTAGGGCCATAGGAAGAGACTGCTTCCTTTAGTTGCTTAATAAGCTTAAGGTCAAGGGGTTGATGGTATGGTTGCCCTCCCTGGCCGGCGAGGACCGGATAGATCCCGTACGGGCCCCAGTCAATGCCGGGGACATCTCTGGTCCCTGTTTTCTTTATGACCTCCCACGTGGGGCCGTGGAAGGTACGGCAAGCGGAGGGCAAAGGGCCATCTTGGAACGGGGGAGGTGGCTCCCAGGGCGGGGCACTGGGCATAGGTCCGCCCCCCCCGCCGCCCCCCCCCTACGGGGGCCGGCCTATATTTAGCTCTTTAAAGTCACCACACAAATCCCGGAAAGGATTGGAAGTCTGCCACGTAGCAGCCGTAGCGCCACGTCTCGGGGAGGGGAGGCTCTTTGTTGGTGCCGAGTCTTTATTGACAGCAGCCTGAGGCCCCGCTCTAACCCTTCTGTCCCTTCCGCCTCTGAATCTGAAGAGGAAGAATCCGACCCCGCCCTAGAATTAGCCCTCGAGCTCTCTGAGCGAGCCCTCTCAAAAGCCTTGTGCACCTCTGAAAGCGGTACAGACCTGCCTGGGCTGTCCTCTACCTTAAGGCAATATCTAACCATCTCCCAGAGGGGGTGCACGGAGGGGTCAATGACTCCCTCTTCCTCAGCAAAGCTGATATCATGTCCTAACTTTTCCCAGCAGGGTAAAGTAAGGTGCCCAGTGGGCCAAAACCATGGGGCGATCTCATGTATATTTTTAAAAAAATTTTGAACAGTTTTAGAACTCACCTTAATGCCTCGCGCTTTCAATAAGTCTCGCATCGGCTTGTGCATCGGGGCACTGTCGGAGTTCCCCATTGTGAAAACGAAACTGCTCCAGCGACACCGTCCCCGCCGTGAGCACGCCCGATATATGGGCAACCCCCGCCTCAGCAATTGAGAGCGGAATTTCCCTGAAAGTGCGTCCACCCAGGGCCAGGTTAAGCCTCCCGCTTACCTGAAGGTACGTACCGTCCTGTGACTCGATGCAGCTCCACCAGACCCCGCACGAAGGGTGATCAGTTCCCCGTAAGGGCCACCAAATGTCGCGTGCTTCTGCTCGTCCAGCGAGAAGAATCACACAACACGGGTCGGTGAAAGCTTGCTTTAATCGTTCACAGCTCCAGAGCCTCTACAAGCGTCCGCCCTGTGGCGGCTCCGTCCGTGCTCTGCTCCTAAAGGGCAGCTTTGCATGTTTTTATAAGGATAGGGGCGCCAATAGCAATACAGCAGGAAATGAAAGCTCATAGGCTATACTCATCAGTCTCTAGGCAGACTCACACATTTACAGGGCGCGAGCAGCAATGACTGCAACCAGGAAGCAGGAACCAGGCGCCATCTTGCCCAGGTCGATGGGAGGGGTAATTTAGCACAGGCTTTGAGTCAGAAATACAGGCCGCGCCCGAGGCCTAACTGTGATGTTGGCCCCCAACACTTGTCCTTGGTGCCTCAGTCTCTTGCTGACTACTGTCTGCCACCTGAATAAAGCTTGTATCCATACTTAGCCTCTGTGAGGGGTTCTCATGATTTTGCCATAACAAAAGTATCATAAAATCAAGAGAGATAGTTGAGGGAAGAGAGAGGATGAATAGAACAATATAGAAATAAAGGTAAGAAATGTAAATAATAAAAAACAAAAAACTAAAGTACCCCAACCAGACTGAAAAAGGAAAACCACTCAAACAAACAAAGAATAAGAAAAATAATAAGCTTCCTCTGGTGTTCACAGTTCTGTCAAAGTGTAAAAGTTAGATCACAGAAATATTTTGTGTAACTTCAACAAGTCTACAGTAGAATTTGTGCTGTTATGGGGCTGATCTTGGCCTCTAAATGTGGGACTGGGGCTGGTCTTCAGCTGACAACATTTTGGATGTCCATTTTTCCTTACTGTGTCTCTGCAGCACTCTCCAGGTTGCTCTCGCACCCTCCTGTCAGGAGAGCCTAGGGTTGTCCCCAAACCCATGTATAGTTGGCTCCTTCCAGAGCTTGCCCACTTTTCTCTGTTCCAGACCACTATCTCCTCTTAACCACCAGTCAAAGGGTAGAGAGAGTGCTTTTGTCCCACTGCAGGCCATGGCTGTTTGCCTTGTTGTGCTTCTGAGCCAAGGTGGCCAACTGAGCAGAGTCTGGGTGGTCCCAGATCCTACCTCTTAGCAAAATTCCTCCTACTCCACTTCTCAGTTGCTGGTGGTCCACTGTAACTGGTGGTTCTTCCCCTCTTCCACTGTGGGACTTTGGCATTGAAGCAACCTGGGACTGTTCTGCATCCAGAGCTTGCCCCAAACCCTCTGAAATAAAATGGTGACCTTTCTTTCCTGCTTCTGTTTCATAGGCAGCAGTGAACTGAAACACAGTGCTGGTTCACCAACTGCAGGCTCTGCAGGGCCCCTTGGGAAACAGTGTCCAACTGCATTGCACTACTCCAGGGTGTGCTGGGTGTTCTACCCATATTTCTTCTTAATACTTTGAAATTTTACAGTAATAATTTAATTGATTTTGTGATCCAAATTTATTAAATTACTCTCTTTAAAAACAATTAGTTTTTACACTGCTAGTAACAGCTCAGTAGTGAACATATCTCTTAGATGAAGTTGAATAGAAACTTAATACAGTTTTGAGATCATGTATTTTTTTCTTTTAAGTTTATATACTGAAATGTATAAGCAGATTAGTACAAGGATGATCATTGCTATATCATTTTCTTTCTTTTTTTTTTTAAATATGTTCTCTGCCTAGGGATATCTTATACTATATGAGGGATCCTAGACATAGAGCTGCTGACTAACAACTAGAAAAGTGAGAAAGTCCCATAGGAATGACCCCAAAAGGTCCCTCAAGGAGCCTCCCCACAACTGACCTTTATTGTGAGACTAGACATTAACTTTTTTCTATATTTGAATCAGAGTACAAGGATTCATCAAATTCAGCTATCCTCATGTCTGAAATTAAAGCTTAGAGTCAAGCTTAGGGGTTAGGAGATATGACTGACCCTGCTTTAGACCAGGCTGTTTCACATCAGATCATTTCCAGGCATCAGTATATGCGTCAAAAATGGCCAAAGTTAAAACATTCTATAGGGTATTGATGGAGAACAGAAGTGTGGCAACTATACTTTGTTTTTCCTCTACTATTTAGTATGTACCTCATTAGTCAAAATTGCTGAATCATTCTGTTTCAAAATGTTATTTGAATTGTGGTGATATCATTTTTACACTGAGCAAAGACTTTTGAGAAGTTTCCACTGCAGTAAGTGATGTGTGAGTTATAGGTGTCTCTTTTTTTATTATTTATTATTTATTTATTGTTTTAAGACAAGTAAACATTCTCATGTATTAGCCAACTCAAGAATTACAGAATGTGGGCTGGTGAGATGGCTCAGCAGCATAAGTGCCTGCCTGGCAAGTGTGAGGGCCTGAGTTCAACTCCTGGAACCCACATATGAAAAAAGAGCTGGTGATATTGCTCAGCAGCACAGGCACCTGCTGGTGCACAAGGTCCTGAGGTAGACACCCAGTACCCACAAAAAAAAAAAGAATTACAGAATGTACAAATACCTTTTGGAGAAAAACATTACTGAGTATAAGATTAAGCCATTAAAATCTAAGTAAAAATAAAAGACTAAGAAATGGAATAGTCACAGTGAAATTGCATTTTCACATGTATTCATGTATTTCTGAAGAGCTTTTTTTTGGTTTATGCAACTGTGTTTATAGAGTACTATGATGTGCTGTGAAATAAACTTTTTACCTCGGTTCATGATTAGAAAGCTTTAAAAACATTGTTGCTAGAAGAATTTGCCTGTAGGAGAAGTGGTAGAGAAATAGAATGTTACCACTTCCAGGAAGTGCCACGGTGAAATCAGTGCTATTTCAGTTGAACTGCATGTTGTAATTCACTTGTATTTCAGAGAAATACTGAGACAAAATCAGCTGTAATTTGAGGGAAAATGCATGAAATTTTGACAGAGTTTCAAATCTAATTTTGTATGTGAAAATAAGTATGGTAATTACTACCTATTGATACAATTAATACCTGATAGATATAATTTATAGAAAGCTTGAAATGTATCAAGGCCTGTGCTGACTTAATTACATTTATATTTACTTCTCAGAAGGACCTTATGTGGGAATTATAGAATTATTCATTTTCCTATAAGGATATTTTGGGTATGACTACTCTGGTTTGTGTCTTAAGAAGGTCAGAGACATCAAATAAATTTATTTTAATGCCACAGCTAGAAAATGGATTAAAAGTGATTGATTAAAAGTCATGCTCATCTCACTCATCTATATTGATTTTAGAAGTCATCACAGGATATTGTCTAGAAAATTTCTTTAAACAACATATACTTTCTTATTATGATCATAGACCAATCAGACAACTATCTTTTCCTCTGATATTCTTTGAAGTGTTTCTGGAGTGATTTCCAATAGGATGACAAAAGAAATATTTTCACATCAAATATTCTTATAAAGTATTTTTTTTCCGATTCTATGGTGTTAGTTTCAGGGCCTTGGGTAAAATCTATTGTCTACTATAATCAGTGGCAAATCTCATTTTCTATACCAAATATTAACCATACATTGAAATATAAGTTGGCAAACATAAGATCTGGAAAAATTCTTTCTATTTTTAAAATACAAAATGGAATTATTGGATTTCAGATCTTTTGTCAACTAAAGAAAAGCTTAATGCTCCGGAAAATTTCATAGACTGTTTTGAATTTGACATGTATTTGGATTTTAGATAGCAAACTTTTTAGATAGCAAACTCACTGTTTTTGTCAACTTTTGCAAGGGAATAGATTTAATACAGGACACAAAATTTATATGATTATTTTATAATATTCACCCAAAAAGTTAAGTGCAGAAGAGTGCAAAAGGTCTGTGCATGTGCTAGAGACCCAAAGATGAGGGCCTGGATCTCATGGCAATGTCCTGCATGAGTGCAGCTGAAGACCTAGAACCCACGGCATTGTCTTCCATTCATCCAGCTGGAGGCCTAGAGTCCACAATAATGACTCATTGAATTCTGTATCAAGGATCTGCACCAGGGAGGCTCAAAGGTCAGTTGTGGAAGCTAGAAAGTCTGTGCCAGTGGGATGAAGATCTGCACCACCAGGTTGAGACATCTGTACTAGAGCCAGGAAGTGATGCTCAAGGTAAGGACCAGAGCTCCCATGAAGATGACAGCAGCTATCCACAGCAACAGCAAGGACCTGAGCTCCTCCAATGTTGAGAACAGCTGAGTTCTTATCAGGAAAACAAGCTTCTGCAACAGCATGCCATCTACTCCCACAGTTCTCCTTTTATGCTCTTGTCATCAATCCTCAGATGGGTCTTCTGCACCCAAAACTACACTGCCTCAGTTCAGCTAGATGTCCCAAGTTGACTATTAGTTAATCAACCACAATCACATATTGATTCTGTGTAATGGCTATTTTCAACATTATTAAGAAACTAAATTTGGTTATCCTTTGTCAGAATGCAGAATCCATTAGCATAGGCAATTGTGTTTTGATGACTTTACAGTATGACTTCTTAGCCATGACTCATGAACTTCAACCTCATGGTAAGTACAACAGTTTTAAAAAATATATCTAAAGACTATTTATTTATTTCCTTAAGCTGAAGATGTGTTAAAATGATCCTGGTCACACAGTTACTAAATTTTATGATTTTTGTTTTTTTTTGTTTAAATACATGTCTTTAAGCACAAGTGAGATTTATGTAATGATAACAGAGGTGGCTTCTTATGACAGAGAAAATTTCTTCATATAAAATACAATAATTTGAGTCATTTGTAAGAAAATGGGTGCATTTGATACCACAATATTAAGTGAAGAACCTCAAACACACAAGCTTAAATATTGCATGATTTCTCTTACATGAAAAACTCAATAGATCAAAAAAGTGCAAAATAAAAAGATAAAAGAAAAATAGTTAATGAAACCTGGACAATGTATCTAAAAGTTTACCTTGATTTAGTATAATTGTCTGTGTTTTGTATAAGTTTTTGACATATTAGTCTGGCTGCTAATCTGTCTACATGATAATTAATTTTATAAGAACTTATGAGATAAAGAAATGAATCTAATACTGGCAAAATAAAAGAGGGGGTGGAAGAAAGGGGAAAAATTGATATGTGATATGTATGTGTACCAATTCCCTAAAACAACTGTAATCATTATGTACTGCAAACATGTATGAATAAAAGTTAAAAATAATGTAAATTAAAATAAATCATTTTCATCCTGTTCATGGAAACCAGGAATTTTATTTTATTCCTTGTTGCTGCTGCTCATTTCAAACATTTAATTCATTTGATTAATGATACCTGAATCCTGCTAAATTTAGTCAGTTTCTAAATTAGAAATGATTTTATCCTTAAGATTGTAGTACAAACATTGGAAACCTGGGCTGAATTGCTGGTCATATATTTGAAGTCTTTATCTATTTCTTTTGAGTGTCCATACACTTTACAAAAAAAACTCAGTATGTCTCAGTGTAGAGGGTTGTTGCCCCAGACCTCACACATATCATGGTGCATGTATGGTTCACATACAGTGGATTACTATTTATTCATATTAGCTTTCTAAGATCTGAATATTTCAGAATTCTGAATGACATCTGGACCAGAGGGTATAAGAAATTGAAGGCCAGTATCTCTTTCTAATTATATTTTATGAAAAAATAAAATGTATTTAGTATTTTGGTGCTAATGAGAATAACTTTGAAAGAGCATCCTACAGCAATAAATAGAGGAATTGCTTTATGAAAGAATTTTCTTGCTTCCTCAATACGTGTAGGCACTTCAGAATAATAAAATCAGTAGATAATTTCATTTTAATCATAGCCTAAAATATGTGTGGCATATTAGTTCAAATGTCATGTCTTTGAAAAAGACTTCCTTAGCTCTTCATTTTGTTCACAGAATTCATGTTATCTTATCCAAGCACTCATGCTTCATTCATCTGGCTTATGAGACTTAGTCCATTATATGGTAAATATGTTCTATAACTGGCTTCATGTACACTATGCAGCCTTTTCTACATTCGAAATTGCAGGACTCTGCATAAAGACTCAATGATTTATTTACAGATTCTATTGAAACAATAGTATCTTCAAAAATGCAAATTAAAAGTTCAACTCTCAACTTTGTAATATCACATTGATGTTTTTGTTTCTATAAACACACAGATATATACACACACCTTGTGTATGTGTGTATATAAATGTGAGAGAGAGAATATCATCATAATGCTAATACATGCAGCCTGATTCAGGCTTTAAGTATTTCATAACATACATAGTGTTTCTCCAGACTTTCACAGTGCAGTACTCTTGAGTGTAGTGTCTCCTAGCCCTCCTCCCATCATTTGTATTTACATTTTCTTAAGATTTATCATTTCTCAGCATACAGAATACTACTAAGAAATTAACGTGACTTGTTTTTGGACTTTATAGTTGGTACTAAACAACTATTACATATGTCAGTTATCTCGTTGGTTGGTCATTTTCTCTTTTTCTTATTTGTACATTATTAAATTATGTTCTATGTTTAGTGACTATTTTAGGTAATTCTTGTTCAATAAAGAATGTTGCAACACTTATTTTCTTTCTAATTCCAGTAGATTTAAGATATACATGCATTTCAAAATAAAGAGTAAAATATATAGTACAAAGTATAAGAATGGAGTAAAATAACCAGCTAAGATTTTATGGGGCAAAAGTATGAAGTTACAAGAATTAAGACTTTTATATGAGACATGTGGAGGCAAGAATAATATCAAAGTCTTTAAATTTGGGAGGTCTGATTTTTTTGAGTTCTTTATATGTTCTCGATAGTAATCCTTTGTCTGAGGAACAGCTGGCAAACATTTTTTCCCACATTGTGGGTTGTCTCTTCACCCTGTTGGTGGTTTCTCTTGCTGTGCAAAAGCTTTTTAATAAGATGAGATCCCAGTTATTGATTCTTTGGGATAGTTCCCGTGCGGTTGAGTTTTTATTCATAAAGTCTTTGCCTACACCAATGTCTCCAAGGGTTTTACCTATCCTACCTTCCAGCAGATTTAATGTTTCTGTTTTAATATTTAGATCTCTGATCCATTTTGAATTTAGTTTAGTGCATGGTGAAAGATATGGATCTAGTTTTAATCTTCGGCATGTGTAGAGCCAGTTTTTCCAGCACCATTTATTAAAGAGGCTATCTTTCTTCCAGCGAATGTGTTTGGCACCTTTGTCAAAGATAAGGTGGCTTAGTATGTCTGGGGTTGTTTCAGCATCTTCTAATCTGTTCCATTGATCTTCAGGTCTGTTTTTTTGCCAGTACCACACTGTTTTTATCACAGTAGCTTTATAGTATAATTTCAAGTCGGGGATTGTGATGCCCCCTGCCTTGCAAAATGTACAATAGATATGGTGAATCAAAAAGAAACTGGTCAAAAGGAAAGAGAGACTGGAATAGGGAAAAGAAAGAAGGGAAAGGGAAAAAAAATTGTATATATATATATAAGATGGTTAAGATAGATACACTACCATTTTTACTTAGTTCATTGAAGAGTAAGGTTTGTGCCAATAATGTTTGGACAATTGAATGCTAATGTCTGGTGTCCTGAATAACTAACTTAAAGATAGTAATATGTAATGTATTAACCATTGTTACCTTCCTATTATGTTGTTTTGAAAATTTGTTCTTCTTTTGATTTGTTTTGTTTTTTTCTTCTCTTTAAAATAAAAAAAAATAATATCAAAGTCATAAGATGTTACAATATAAATACCCAGAAATCCTGGCGAGGTGAAGAATAGATGAAGAGCTTCAAATACTCATAAGTGAAAGGTATCATTAAGGAGTTAGTTTGATTAATTTTGATTTTCATACTGAGTTTTGTTTTGTTAAACTTAGAGCATGTAAAATTTATGATACATATTCTATATTTTAGTTTTATTTCTTAAGAATTGCTGACAACTTTTTCCATTCACTCTGTTGGTTATTTCCTTTGCTGTGCAGAAGTTTTTATTTTAATATGATCCCATTTGTTGATTCTTGATACTGCTGTACAATAGAAGTTCTGTCCAGAATGTTATTGCCTTTTCCTGGGCCTTCAATAATTTTGCCTATTTTAACTTCCAGCAGATTTAAGTGTTTCTTTTAACACTTAGATCTTTGATCAATTTTGATTTCAGTTTAGTACATGGTGACATATATGGATCTAGACGCAAACTTCTGCAGGTGGATATCCATATAGTCCCATCACCAATTATTAAATATACTATCTCTCCTTCAGTGTAGGTTTTTGGCCCCTTTGTCAAAGATCAAATAGCAGAATGTTCCTCATGTTTGACCACCAAAATTAAAAAAAAAGCTAATAAAAAATGGGCAACTGAGCCTGTGAGATAGCTCAGTGGCATAAGTGCCTGCCTATGAAGTGCAAGGTCCTGAGTTTGACTCCTAGTACACACATAAAAAAAAAAAAATGGGTCACTGAAATGAATAGATATACTTTGAACAACTACGAATGACCAATAACTACATGAAAAAAACATGTCCAGTGTCTCTGGCATTTACAGAATTGGAAATTAAAGCAGCATTGAAATACTATCTTACTCCAGAAAGAATGGCCATCATCGACCAGTAACAAATGCTAGCAATGATGTGAGTACAAAGGAACTCTGTTGGTAGGAATGTAAATTAGTGCAACCACTATGGAAATCAGTGTGGAGATTCCTCAAAATTATAAAAATAGAAATTCCATGCGACACAGCTATTCACCTTCTAGGTATCCTCCTGAAAGAGTTAAAGTCATTATATTATAGGAATACGTGCATACCCATATTTTTAGCAGCACAATTTATAATAGTTAAATCTCAGAAAGGAACTCTATGACCATCAATGGATGAAAGAAAGAAAATGCGGTATTTACACAGTGGAGTAATACTTTGCCATAATGAAACATAAATTTGGAGTATTCTTTGGTAAGTGGATGCAAGTTGAGACCATAATATTAAGTGTGTCAAGTCAGACACACAAACTTAAATATCACATGGCCTCTTACATTAGAAAATCAAATAATACATACATAAATAAAGAGGAAATAGAATAAAAATAAATTGGAAGTAGGAAGAGTTTTTCAAATATATGGGAAATAAGAGATGGAGTGAGAAGTGCAGGAGAGGAGGGGAAGGGAATGGAAAAAGGAGTTGAAGTGAAAAATGATGAAAACAGAGCTTTTGCAAATGGGAAGATGATGGAGAATGGGAAGGATTAAGGAGGTAGAGGAGGGACAGGGGATGAAAAAGTATAATGATACAAAAATCATACATATGAAAAATAACTAAAAGTTACTCATTTGATTCCTACTTTCCATTTATTATGAAACAACTCGGTTATGTGAAATTTTTCATCTATAAAAGTATTTGAGGGCTGGTGATATAGCTCAGTGGCATAAGCACCTGCCTGGCAAACACGAGGTCCTGAGTTTGAATACCAGTACCTGCATTAAAAAAAAAAAAGTATTTCCGCCATTTGCATATCATTTCATGAAATGTTACTTAAAAGAGCTAACTGAATATCTTTGAATATATGTCATTATTAGAAAGAATACATGCCATAGATAAATATATTTCAGAACAAATATAACATGTGACTAGTTAGAATATAACTAAATATTTTAATTTGGGAAATGAAGCTTGGCTCTAAATGGACTCAGTATTTTTACTTTACTAATCAATGCCACTACTTTCCAATTATGTAAATAATCCAGTTTTATATTTCAGTTATTTTTGCAGTTTTATCATATTAATTATGGTGAATGCACTTGGCTTAAGTTAATCCTAGATTCCAATTACAGTTTTGCCAGATGACATAATACACTTTTTTAGCAAGAAGCATGACAGATCTTCTTTACACTTTTTAATGTAAACATAATACTTGTTAAGTAGCAAAAATTATTTTCTTAATTTTCATTTCTGTATGTATTGACATTTTGACAAACAAAACTGCTGTTTTGATAAAAGTTTATAATCAAATTATCTTGAAAAGCATTGCTTGTCTAATTGTTCACTTATTACTGATTTTAATAATTTTAGAATCTTGATTTAAAGATTTTATGCTAAACACATTGCAAGAATAACGTGAAAAATGTTTTCTTTTTTCCCTCAAAAGAAAAATAAATAGATTAAGCATGACAGCATTCAATGACACTTTTAAAAAGCAGAAGATAGGAACTTAGAATTACTGAATCCTTCTGAAGCCTTAACTTTATAATTTTTATTATTGCATAGAATAATGATGGGAAGCACAGCACATCCGGTGGAATACATTATAGCAGCAATTGCAGAGGGCTGTGAAACATGTTATAGTTGTTTTCTAGCCTCAGGATTGCAATGGATAATACATTTGACCCTCTCAACACAGTAGACTCACCATCCCCAGAGAACACTTTCACTGGCTTGTTAATCTCTGTCTAAGTAGTAACCTGTGCACCAGTATAATAAAGATCAAGTTGGTTAAAGTATCTCAGCTCCTAGTTTAATGCATAAATACTTCTGGCAACAGAGATAAAACTAGAAAATACCCTGAGGTATCCAAAGAACTGCAGACTAAAGATAAAATTATTCAGCTGAGAGGAATTGCTGAATTTAAGGCCAATAGAGAAATTTTATCAGTTTATCCTGAAATAAATTGAAAAAATATAGTGCTTCAAATAATATATTGTAGAAGATAAAGTGCTTAACTTGTGGTTATGGGTGTAGCTGCCTGTGAATTTACTCCTGTATTGCTCACTGGAAAGAGAAAGTAAATGATGAATCCTTAAGGATATAACTGCAACTCTTCATAAGTACTTTGTAAGAATATCACTGCTCACAATATATTTAGTGTTCAAAAATACTTCTAGCTTTTGGAAAATTAACATTGTTAAGGTAAAATTAGGCTTATTGACGTATAACGTGTTGTAAATACAGATGTCAGTTTTTTAGTTTATTTCATGTAGAGCATCAGAGTTTAATTATGCTAACGTAATTATTACCAGAAAGTGAATGGTTTAATCTTACACTTAATAAAATTGCTTAATCACTTTGGAGTACAAAGTAATCAACAAATCAAAGATTTGATCTATGAATATACTTAATATTCTTTCCTGCTATATTATTAATATTATCTTTTCCTGTCATTTGAATTTAGTGAGACTTATAAATTTATCATCCTGAAGTAGAGATGTTTCAGGTAAACCTACTTTTTATAATGATGCATTTTTAGAGGTTCATAATTTTCTGTCTCTCAAATAATATATATTTTATGTGAATTAATATATAAAGTACAGCTGTGTGGAAGAGATACTTTTCATTCCCATTTTACAGATCAGAATATAAAGAATAAGAAACAATATTTGAGATAGTCTCAGGTTTTAAGAGCTCATTAACATAATGAAAACTAATAAAATTCTTACTGTGTTACACTTCCAAGTAAAATGTCTGACAGGAAATGGTTCATTGTGCATATAATAGTATGCTTTCCTGTAATAAGAAGTATATTTTTATCAACAGGATGATTTAGAAACCTAAACTCATGCTATTTTGCACTCTGCAATGATTATTTAATCAAACAACTTGAGAGAAAATTATAACCAGGTTTCCACTTAGATTTAAAAACTATTTGACAGGGCCGGTGAGATAGCTCAGCGGCGTAAGCGCCTGCCTTGCAAGCGCGACGGCCTGAGTTCGAATCCCGGATCCCACATACGAAAAAGGGGCCGGTGATATCGCTCAGCGGCATGGGTGCCTGTTGGCACGCGAGGTCCTGAGGTTGACCCCCCGGTACCCAGAAAAAAAAAAAAAAAAACTATCTGACAGTTTTATGGGCTGTAAATAAACTGTAGTTTATTATTTCTTTTTGATTGTATTACATATACATAACTGTCTTGAAGTCAATCAGCCTTATAGAAATGTGCTTCAATGATGTAATAGATATGAAACTGTTATGAAGCTTAGAGAGAGTTTTCTTCAGATGTGAAGAAGAGAGGTAGGCATTCTATCAGGGCTGCCCCTAGAGGCTCTCAGATCCCTTATTCTGTTTCTGTGTATTCTCCTCTACCTTTGGAGTGTGCATATTTGCTCCCAGACTCCATTATGAAGAAGAACCCCTGAGTCTTTTGAACACCTTTTACTTCCCAGGCTGGAAGGGCCTGGTTGTTTCTGTTCCAGAAACATGAGAATATGAAAGTCAGCTCCCTTGCTTCCATGCAAAACAGCTATAATGGATAAAGTTCCCTTTCTGAAATCACACTGAAGACAAACTTACCCTGTGGTTTCATTGTATCTGAACTTCTTTCCCATCCTTGACAAGCGTTCTCTACTGTCTTACCACATTCTTATAAGATGTCACTCGTACATGTGTCTTCATCTCTGGACTTGCTTCTGGGGCATCCAGCCTAAGGTAGCAGAACATTTTAACAACTTCAGTGTAACTGGTAGGCTAAAGAGTTGTCCCTAAAGTTGGAAATGTTCTTCTGGAAATTACCCAGAACAACTTAAAATTTTATCTCTTTGATTTTCCATTGCTTTATGATTTAAAGGCTACCTAATCACTTTTATTAAGGATAAAATGTTCTTTCAAAGATGTTAATAGATTTCATCTTTTATGGTCAAGTTTCATTGAGTTGGCAGTTATTCTACACAAATTAAAATTAATATATTTGCTTTCAGCCATAATATTATTTTCAAAATTTTTTGGTTAAGATACTATGGAACTGTTCTAAAAACTAAAGCTAATGACATGGATATAGTTTCATACAAATGCATAATCCCAGTCAATATTTCAATTGGAGGTACTTAACTTAAAAAATACAGACACAGTAATTGGTAATTTGAGATATTTTACTAAATCATGCAAACTCTTGAAGCATGAATTCTTCCCCAGAATGACTTGGAAAGTATATTATTATCCATGCGGTTTCATTGACTTAATGACTCTTGCTTTTACTTATACTTTAAGGACACTTTCAGTTCTAAAGGTAAAATGAGTTTTTCGTTATTTATCCAATAATTTCAAAAATGTTAGGTACTATAATGCATGTTACTATGGATTTGATTTCTGAATAACATTTTGCTTTAATGGTATTAAAATTCAAATGATACAAATAAGGCAATTTTGTTAATAATATTCAGATAAAAGAAAGCAAATCAAAGAGTTATATTTCCTTCTTTTTATAAGGGTAACTTCACATCTGCAGCAAGTATCTTGGCTTCATCAACTGTGCATGGTGCAACATGTTTTAAAATGCATATACATGAATACTATGTATTCAAGCACTTTACCTTCAATGTTGTGAAAATTAATCTGTATCATGACTAAGAGCTTTTCAAATTCTCCATTTTGTTTGCCCATTTAGAGATGAAACTTTCCCTTTCTCCTGTTCTGAAAGGCAATTTTGTCTATAATCCCTGTTACAGTTTTGATCTAAATTATACTTCAAAAGTTTCATATGGGGCCAGGGATATAGCTCAGTGGCACAGCATCTGCTTGGTAAGTGCAAGGTCCTGATTTTAATTCCCAATACAAAAAAAATAAAATAAAATAACCAAAAACAAGGCTCATATGTTCAGAGGTAGGGTTTTGGAAGAGTGATTAGAACATGAGTGCTTTATCTTCATTAGTGACTTAATCCATTGATGGATACATAATTTGATGGCATTATTGGGAGATAATAGAAATTTAGGAGGTAGGGGTTAATTGAAGGGAATAAATCATGGGGATGTAACCTTGGGGACTATATCTTGTCCCTAGTCTCTTCCTCTCTGCCTCTTCACATTTCTCTTTGCTTCTTGGCTGCCATGTGATGAAAACTTTTGTTTCATGATTCCTTTTGCCATGATGTTTCTGCATCTCCACAAGCCTAAAGGCAGTGGATCTAGATCAGCAATGACTGGAACCTCTGAAAGCATGAGGCACAATAAAATTTTTCTCCTTAAAATTGTTATTCTCAAGTATTTTATCACAGCAATGGAAATCTAACGTTTGAACTTCTAGTCAATGGAATCTTGCATTATTGTTTCAACAGATTTTGTGAAAAAAAACATAAGAAAAATAGTAACTAGTTCAGATTTATGTGATAAGATTAAGAAGGGAATTTTATAAAATTTATAAAATTTTGTGTCAAGAACTATGCTAAATCCTAAATTATAGAATGATTAAAAGCTCTCAATAATTTCCTCAAAGATCCTGTCTAGAAGACAATATTTCATCAGAGGTACTAATCTGGAAGATAATAGTTTATAAAGATGTAAGTTATATGAAATTATCTAAGAGATAAAGAGAGAAAAAGCACATGAAATGTGCATGAATAAGAAATCACAAGCATAAAGAATGCTACATTTAAGCCAAGATATGAACAAATGGGGGAGTAATGTCTGTGAATATCTGGAGGAAGCTTAATGAACACAAGCATATGCCTTTCTATGCCTAGAAAATCTGAGGGACATCAAAGAGGCTAATGTGGATCGAACCCAGTAGTCAGAGGAATGATGCAAGAGGTAAAGAGTTGTCTAAATTACTACAGATATCATGGTTTATACTATCCATGAGTTGGAAAACCAACAGACATTTGTGAGTGAAGAAGTAATAGGATGATGGTGTTATGCTAGTTATTGTGAGTGATGAGAATAAATTTTAAGAGGAGTAGAAATATTGAGCTCTGATAGGGGGCAGATAGGCAATCATAGTGGTTTAGCTCAGGTGTGGTAGTGGAAGTGAGAAGAGGGAAATATAATTGTCTCAGCATATATATCAGGAAAGACAAGAGATGTGCGAAAACATTGGACTTGTGACATGAGAAAAAGAGGAATTTTAAGAAAACAATTACTTAAAATGCTTAATAATGTGATTGACATTATGCAGAATTAAAAGTTGTGAAAAAGACAGTATTATAGGGGAAACCAGTAGCTGAGTTTTAGACATATTATGTTTTATATGTTGATTTTACTTTCAAATGGATATGTCAAGCAGTCGGATGTGAGTGTGAAGGTAAGGACAGAGAACTAGTAAATATACATATATGCTAGCATTACTGTTTGCAAATAATTGAAGTCATGATACTAGAAAAAGCATTTTTAAAGTATATGTAGAAAGCAAAGGAAAAAGTTTAAAGACTAATCTCTTGATTCTAAAGGATAAAATCTTACTAGATGGAAGATGAAATGTGCAAAATATACTGGAAATAAAGTCCAGTTTGGTAAGAACAACAACAGGATATTTTTTCAAAGGCTAAATGAAAAAAAGCTTCAAACTAGCAAAAAAGGTGATGAAAAGCATCAAATCTTAATTTTAGTTCATTATATTACATGTAATTATTGACTATTGACTTCAGCACTTTTTAAATCAAACTTTACCAGAAGCAGTTCCAGTGAAATGAAATTATCAAAGTGGGACATATACAATTGGAAAAATGTAGCCGAATTTTTATTTTGTCACAAAGGGCAATGTAGTGGAGAAATGGATTCAGCTCCATGAAAGTAGAGCCTACATTTTATACTTCTTCCAATTTAACAATTGAGCTTTCTGCCCTTTTTTTATATTGGCAGAAACCCAAGATTACTGGATCAGAAATTAAAGATAATTTATTACTCACAGCAATAGCAGTAGCCAGAGTTTCAGCACTTTTATGTGTATCCTCTGAGCCCTGACTTTCACATGCAGTTGTGTTATAGGAGAATAAACCCAAGTTGAAGGAACCTAAGTATTTTATAACAGCATGTAAGAAAGTTTTACCTTCTCTCTGGCAGAAGACACAATCTCTATTGTCTGTTGTTGATTCTTATACAACTATCCTTGTGAATATTATCTTGAACAAAGAACAATCAGCACCTCACTTCACAAGATGCACCAAAATTTGATAAATTGTGGAGAACCACCTACCAATAATTAGTAGAAAAATACTAATGAAAAATACTACTATTTCTTAATGAAAAATAAAGAGCATCTTTGCATATCAATGAAAATGATTCAGTGCAGAGATGAATATATAATGTGGAAAAGAGAATATAATATTTAGAGTAAAATATAATGTACACATAAATAGTTTAGCCTTAAAAACTTATAACACATGAATAAATCTTCCAGGGTGACAGGAATGAAGGCAGATAGCATATATACGTTTCCTAGTAGGGGAACAAAGTTAAGAATGGGAGCTGTTGGAATTTCCCTTCTGATTTTTCCTTTCTCAGCAAAGCTAGCTGACAATGAGGACTGGATATAAGCCATAAGATATTTCAAAGAAAACAAAAATATGAAAGGATTATCTACTCTAAGTAAAACTATAAGCTAGATATCCTAAAAGCATTTATAACAGAGAAGTCTAAGGCTCACAAGGCTGTGTTAAGTACCACCCACTTTCTTCTTTGGATCTTCTGCACCTCTACCATGCTATTTCTCCATATACATTTTATTTTTATTTTATTTGTTTTAGTTTTCCAATCCATCTCCACTGCTAGAAAGCATGGAAGAGTACTGGAGAGACCAAAGAAAGCTACAAGACATATTTCTCAGAGTATTCCTCTTAGGAACATTTGGTTGGCTTGCCTCCTAAGAGAAATTCAACACTCCTCTTAGAATACTCTTGTATTCATTGAGTTTCCATTAGTACTTCCCTGCTTTAGACTTTTTAGCATGAGGGACAAAAAAATTTGCTTCAACTATTTATAGACTATTGTAACTTTGTGGTTACCATACATACTGTATAAAACTCTGAATTAGTTCTTTTTGTTAAAAACATATGATACAAATTACTCAATGAATATGGTGTCTTTTACTTTTTACAATATGAATAAAATGGTTACATTTTATATTAACTTGACAATTTGTTTGGAATAAGTGGAAGTATGGAGATTCTTTAAAGGATGAGTCCAGTTGTACTAGACTTAGTGGATCCCCCACTCTACTCCCCAAATCTCAATGAGGTCAATTTGACATACTCATTGGTAATTTACATTCATTATAGTAGGTATACATGCCCAAACACATTGTGTCCTCCAGAGACAATTTCTCCCAACTCACCATTGGATTAGTGTCAAGGACAGCAGTTTACCTAAAATCCTTTAGAAAGATTAGTGCTTTTATGAACTGCTTGCTGTCACCATCTAACTCATAACAATTTCCTTTGACTCTATTTTCCTTGTATGTCCCAAGAATACATCCTTTTTCTTAGCACTTTCAATGACAATATTTTACCACATTTAATTCATACTATCTAATATTATAATTGCCTTTTTTCATTATTGATTCACTTATTTGTACATGTTTGCAGTACATAATGATTACATTCACTGTAGGGGATTGGTTCATGTACAAGTTACATTTCTTTTTTCCCCTTTCCTCCCCCTCTATTTTATTTTTCCAGCATCAAATTCATTTATTTATCTTATAAGCCAATTATCATGTATATATATATTGAAAACCAGACTAATAAGCCAACATATAAAACATGTAAGACAATTGTACTAAGTGAAGATATACTTTTAGATACTTTGTCTTCACTGGATTAGTATGCCTCTTTTTCCTGTCTCTTTTTTCTATCTCTGTTATCTGTCTTTCATATATAGATAGATAGATAGATGATAGATAGATAGATAGATAGATAGATAGATAGATAGATAAATAGATAGATATAGATATAGATAATATATATAAAATATATTACTATAATTTAATATTATGTATATTAAGAGAAACCATACAATATTTAAGCTTATGTATCTGAGTTACTTCTCTTAACATTATGGTCTCAAAGTGCATACATTTTCCTACAAATGACTCGTTTATCCTTTTTCATACTAGAATAGTGATCAATTTGTATAAATACCACATTTTCTTTACCTGTTCTTCCATTGATGGTCATGTAGGCTATTTCAAGATTTAGCTATTATGAGTTGCACTGCTATATACATGGATATACATGTATCATTGTAATATTATGTTTTAATTCTCTGGGGAAGATAACCACAAGGGGAATATCTGTGTCAAATAGAATTTTTATTTTTTGGTTTTTGAGTGGTCTCCATACTGATTTCCATAGTGTTATATCGATTTACAGTTCCACCAACAATGGAGAAATGTTTCTTTTATATGTTGGCCTATTAGTTTGGTTTTCAATATGTATATATGATAATTAATGGTGTCTTATAAGATAAATGATACACCAGCATGTGCTATTGGTTGATGTTTGATACAGTATTAGTTTTTCATCTTTCATTTCCAATTTCATCTTTGTAGTTCTTCATTCATCATCATCCTCAGCACTGTAACTGGAAGACATAATAGATTTCAAACTTAGGGGGCCGGTGAGATGGCTCAGCGGCTTAAGCGCCTGCCCGGCAAGCGCGAGGGCCCGAGTTTGACTCCCGGATCCCACATACGAAAAAGGGGCCGGTGATATCGCTCAGCGGCACGGGCGCCTGCTGGCGTGCGAGGTCCTGAGGTCGACCCCCGGTACCCACAAAAAAAAAAAAAAAAAAAACTTAGGATGCCTTTGACTTGATTCTTGCTATGTCTGTTAATTGTGCACATTAGTCAGCTTCCTGAACCTTTTCCCTTACCCATAATAATATATAGGACTTTCATTTAAGTAATTTTATAAATATTGAATATGATCATGTGTATAAGGGGTTATTACCAAACAATAATTTGATACATGTCAAATTTTTTCTCTTTCTCCATTTCATGTTGATCGATGTGCCTAAACTTTTGCCAAAAATATAATTTAAGAATATCATTTACAACACAGGATATTTTTACAAGTATTATAAATGTATCATGACAAAAAGAATTCAGAAAAATTGTAAAAGGAACCAAGTTTATACTTAAAATACCTTATCATTTTTTGTTACTACAATATAAATCCCTCTGTATGTGTTTGTGAGATATGAATCAGTGGATGTTTTTGCAACTAAATAAGTATCTAAATATTGTGAATGTTTTTAACTTCAAACCCAAATACAGGGCTACATTATGTTGAGAATTATTTTTGATGAGATAAAAAAGAAATCATTATCAAAGATATTATGAAAATATTTTATATTTAAGAAGAAATACTTTTTGAGATATATACGATGAAGTAACAACAAAAATTCATGTTTTTTCTCTATCAGTATTTAAAATAATGTCATGGTTGCTTGTTAATATTGGCTATGCTAGATCATCCTTCTAGACAAACCAGCTGAGTTTTATTCTGAAACAGCATAGTGATGCAAAGCTTGACTTCAAAAATCACTAGAATTCATTCTATATGTGGAAATGAAATTCCTAAAGTGCTGGAAAGAAAATGCCAAGAAGTTCTAACTTAGTTTTCACACTTCAAAGAATACTTTATTTATTTATTTATTTATTTATTTATTTATTTATTTATTTATTTATTTAATGCGGGTACTGGTAGTCAAACTTGAGTTTGCCAGGCAGGCGCTTATGCCGCTGAGTTATATCACTAGCCCCTCAAAAAATACCTTAAAATGAATCATTACATTTATTACTGAAACAAAGTAAGATGAGCTTAAGAATGACTGACTTGCGTGGATTTTATGTATAAATTTAAGCTATATGCTGAGGTGATAAGATTTAAAGGCAGACATTACTATTCCTTAGCAATGTTTCTAGAGGGAAAGCTTTTCATGTCACCACTCTCTAAAAGAGTGAAGTTTTTGTATTCTTCAAACAAAAAGGCCAATGATGCTGTTCAGTTTATAATCTTTGATATTTTTATAAAGGTATGTGAAAATATTCATAAAATGAAATATAAAGTATAGGTTCAGGCAATATTATTGCCTAATAACTTTGCAGTTCTATTCAGGAAGCAGGTATTATCAATCATTGGAATTTTTAAGAAAAATGTAAAAAGTTTATACTATACTGGACTGAATTTCTTGTAATATTTTTAGTGATGATAACTCAAAAACACTGAAAAGGTGAAAATACACAGTGAATAAATGAATAAAACCAGTTTTATTTCTTATTTTCAAACAGAATAACCTTCAGGTATATAAGAACCAGCACTTAACAATTACTGTGATGATGACTTTATCACACCAGAAAGTGATTTTGTCTTCCTGTTAATAATCAAATAATTCTCAGTGTTATTTTTTTCTTTTTTTTTCTTTTCAGAAAGAGTCTTGCTGTGTAGTTTAGGCTGCTTGGACTCACTATGTAGTCCAGGCTGGCCTCAAACTTGTGCTAATCATTCTGTGTTGGCCTCTCCTGTGGTAGGGTTTCAGGCACGCACCACCACACCCCACGTGGCTTATTTTCAGTTCTTAGAGTGGGAAAGCCATGTCTTGTTTCTATGTATGCTTCATATTTAAGTAGATAAACCTTGGTTTCCTAAATTTTCAAGGAAAGCATATATTCTATGGTTAAATTGTAGGTAAATAAGTATTAAGTAGTGGATGCTATTCACAATTTTTTTAGTTGGAAGCATTCTGCCTCTTCTGACTTTGAAGATGTGCATGCAGTTCAAAGCTTTACATAATTCATTTATAAAATTCAGGAAGTGCTTTATATTATCTCTAACATTATTGCTATTTAATAAGATTAAATAATAGAAATGTGCTTTGTAGAAAGAAACTTTATACACTTTTTAATATAGAATATGAAAATGGTATTAATTTTGTTGCATATTTTCAAATATCAATTTTACTTATTTGTGGACCACTTTTAACCAAATAATCACAGTCCAGTGAAGATGTTACATAATGACCTTTACTCTTAAATTTGAAGAAAGTGTTTGACTTTCTTAAATCAATGTAGTGAAATACAACTCATTGTGTATTATTAGAAATTTATTAAATAACGAAAAAGAAAATAAGCACATGAAAATAAACTTTTATAAAATATATCTCATTGCATTATTGTATAAACGTCATTGGTATTTATAATATCAGTAAAATGTCTACACTGACAATTAACTCACCACACATTCAATAATGAAATGAAATTTGTTAAAGTCAGGTTTAAGAGTTTATATTCTCTATGTAAATTCCCACAAAGTTCCAAAGACATTACTTGAAAATAACATTCATGAATTTCCACTGTTATTTTGCTAACACTCTATTTGAAAGTCCAATGAGTTTCTATTAATAATTTTTTTTTTTTTTTTGTGGGTACCAGGGGGTCGACCTCAGGACCTCGTGTGCCAACAGGCACCCGTGCCGCTGAGCGATATCACCGGCCCCTTTTTCGTATGTGGGTTCCGGAAGTCGAACTCGGGCCCTCACGCTTGCAAGGCAGGCACTTACACCGCTGAGCCATCTTACCGGGCCCTCTATTAATAATTTTAAGTTCCAATAGTAAATCATTTTATTTCATTTTGATATGTAATGTTTCTTTTATAATATAGTGATTTAAACCATATAATACAAAATGATTTTCTCAGTTAATTAGAAGTTTGATATTTTTAATTAACGATCAAAGAAAAAACTTAAAATATGGGTGCAACTTTTTTGATCAACAAGAAGCTATCAAGTAACCCTAGTTTCAGTTATTTTGTGGAAACACACACATACGCATATACTTCTATACTTTTACAACATCAAATGCTTTGCTTATCCACTCATCCTGTGGTAAGTTCCTGAATACAATATGTCCACGAGACTTTTACTCTAAAGACCAGTGAATGTCAAAGAAAAAGGCCATGTTTTCCTTCCAGTGAATATTTGGCAATACCTGGAGATACTTTTGATTATTATAGTTGAAGGCAAGGGAGATGCTACCAGAATACAGGGGTATAGTTCCAGAGTATTACTAAATGTCAAACAACAAACAAGACATCACCCACATTAAAAATCCATATGCCCCAGGATGTCAAGAGTGCTGGGCTTAGAAATTGCTCTTATAACCAGGAGGCCTCAATTCTGCTTTTCTGTCCAGGAAGAAGTTATGTTCAGTGAGAATTTATGTAAAACTCAAATCTTTTTTCAAATTTAGGATACACAAATACAAGGTTTATTTTAATGTATAATTTTAACACCACATTTGCTTTTGTGACATACACTGGAAGAAAATTTGAATAAACCTTTGAATATAATCTAGCAACATATGTCAAAACTATTATGGACTTCTTATGCTTTGTGGTAAAACACTATATTTCTAAGAATTGATGCTAAGTAAATAATTTAAAAATTGCCAAGAAACATTCTACATGTTTTAATATTTTCATATTTTGTTAGTTACAGGGTCTCCCTATTTAGTCCAGGCAGGCATTAAACTCTCTTTGTGGCCCAGGCTGGCATTAAAATCATAATCTTCCTGCCTTAGCTTCCCTAGTGCTAGTATTACAGGAGTTTGTTACCAAGTCAAGCTAATACTTTTAAAATAATTTAAATATTCTAGGAATATTTAAATAATTAAGAATATTAAAATAATTTAAATATTCTAAGAATTCAATAACAGAGAATAATTAAGTTAAAAATATTCTCATAAGGCAAAATATAGAGGAGGAAAACACCCCTCTTCTCTGAGGTTCAGTAACTGGGTCTATAGATAAAATGACAACAGGAATATTTTTAAAATTAATTTTATTGGTACACTTTAGATATACATAATGATTACATTCATCATAGGGAATATGTACCTGTACATAATATATCTTGATTCTTCTTTTTTCCCCAATCCCCTAAATTCCCTTTAACTATTTTCACCTACTTATTTACAAAAGCTTTGTTTCCATTTTTTTTCTTTCTATTCCTTTTCTTCTTTTCCTTTCCTTTCTTTCCCCCTATTCCTTACCCTGTTCCCCCTCACATTTGAAATGTTCTTCCTATTTCCCAATATCTAGTATACATTTTGGTTCTTAGTTACACTTTCGGTTTCTCACACAAGAAAATGCAATGTTTAAACATGTTTCCAATTTATTTCACTTAAGAATATAGTCTCGGGCCGGTGAGATGGCTCAGCGGCTTAAGCGCCTGCCCGGCAAGCGCGAGGGCCCGAGTTCGACTCCCGGATCCCACATACGAAAAAGGGGCCGGTGATATCGCTCAGTGGCACGGGCGCCTGCTGGCGCGCGAGGTCCTGAGGTCGACCCCCCGGTACCCACAAAAAAAAAAAAAAAAAAAAAAAAAAAAAAAAAAAGAATATAGTCTCAAGGAGCATCTATTTACCTAGAAATGTCTCAAGTTTGTCCTTCTTTGTGGAAGAGTAGTACTTCCTTGTATTAAAAAAAAATCTTCTGTATCCATTCATCCACTGATGAACATTTGGGCTATTTCCAAGTTTTAGCTATTACAAATTGTTCTACCGTAAACATGGGTGTGCATATATTGCTGTGGTATGATGTTTTTAACTCTTTCAGGAAGGTACCAATGAGGGGAATAGCTAGCTACAGGTCAAATGGACCTGTAGTTCTAGTTATTTGAGGAATCTCCACACTGACTTCCACAGTGGTTGCAGCAATATACATCCCCGCCAACAGTCGAGAAGTGTTCCTTCTTCCCCACAGCCTTGCCAGCTTTTGTAATTGGTCAAATTCTTGATAATAGCCACTCTTTCTGGAGTGAGATGGAATCTCAGTATTATTTTCATTTGCATCTCTCAAATGACTAGTGATGTTAAAACTTTTTTGTATATTTATTTTCTGTTCGTACTTCTTCATCTGAAAAAATGTCTATTTATTTCAGATGCCCACCTTTGGATTGGGTCTTTAAATTTGGGGTCTTATTTTTTTGAGTTCTTTATATATTCTAGATATTAGTCCTTTGCCTAAGGAACAGATGTTAGGAATTCTTTTCCCACTCCATGGGTTGTCCCCTCACTCTGTCAACAGGAGCAAAGTCACAAAATGGGTCCATGAAGCATTACAGAAAAAAAAAAAAAAGCCAAAAATGAGGTGAGAATTGAGGTTTATATACCACCTTCTTAGGAAGAAAGAAGAAGAAATTATTTTAGGAAAGATGAATGGGCCCTTGCAGAATATAGGGGAGCTTTGATAGTCTAGACAAAATATGTCTGGGTGTAGTGTTGACTTTGGTCTCTACTATGATAAGAACTGACCCTCTTTGGTTTATGAAACTCCAGAAAAGTACTGATGACAAGAGTTACTCTTGGAGGATATATCTTTATGCAGATAAGGGATATTCATAGAAAGACTTTCTCTGCATTTGCTGTTTTTCAAGTGCATTCATTTCAAAATAATCAAAATATAATTGTGGCATATACGAAATTTCTTCAATACCATCTTGATATTAGAGACTCTAGAAACAAGTCTCTATTTGAAAAAAAAATATTTTTACATTGTAAGTGGAATAAGTAGAGATAAAAATACCATATGAAGAGTATGAAAAAAGCAGTGTAACAGATATGAGCTAGTATATCTATGCATTATGCTCCTATATAATGTAATATAGTATTACTTGGCCTTGAATATTTTAATGTCACCACTAATTAAATTAAGAAACATAAAATAAAAATAAACATTTGAATGATTATAGTATGATTTTATGTATTTAGTTTTTCCAAGGATTTCCTGACAAAGTAAATACTGTATCTGCTAGTACTTTCCAGACTTATTCAGTAAAGAATCTTTCATTCACAGGAAACCTCACGGTACTGATGTCCTGTGAAATATACTTTGCAGGATATTGTTCAAGACTCATGCAGTAATAGTTTAGCCACTATGTCAAAGAATTTGTAGTGATAACACTAGATTCTCTCAAACATAAAACAGAAATTGTATAATTAAAACTGCATTATTTAACTAATCTGAAGAAATCAGAATGTTGAATTTATCATTTGATGTGATAAATTAAAGATATATGTAATAGAAAAAATACATAATAATTTTTTATGTAAATGCTACTGTTAAGTGATTTATGCTTGTTAAGATTGTACCCTTTTCTATGAGAGAATAGTCTACTGAGGGAGGAGTCTACTGTGCTCATTTTCTTATACATATACTTACTAATTATACAGGGTGCAAAATTGAGATGTTCTTTCAATTTTCTTGCAATTCACTGGTACTTAGAAATGTAATAATTAACAAATATTAGAAAACTAATAAAATTCTCAAATGTTCCATTTTAGAAAATAATGACATATATGATTTTGTGGCTATCAGTTTTAATGAAAATGGCTAGCATAAGTATGATATTACTAAATGGCTGTACAGATTATACTTTTCTCAATATGTATGTGATTAAATTTAAAAATAAGGCAGTAATATTTATAATTCATTCAAATTTATGCAGAAAAGGGGACTTTAGGCCAATATACAAGATTAAAATTTTAGAAGGCAGAAAATACAGAATTATAGCCTGTATTTTAAGTATATAATTAAATGACAAGGCTGTAAATTTTTTTTTCTTTAAAACATGACACACTATTTTTTCTTTTTTGTATTTTCTAGCTTAGATATTCTTTACACGTGCAATATAAATATTGTAGTTTTGGAAAACTGGGATACATTTTTTATTTACAAACTAATTATAAGAAATATTATTTCTAAATATCTTTATAAAATAATCAGCAAATTTTTTTTCCCTACAGACACTTACATCATTATTCATCTAAGGGACTTTGATGTATTTAGTATTAGATGTATTAGATGTAATTTTTAAATGTCATTTTTTATTGTGCATTCATGGAATTTTAAGAGTAAGATATTTGAAACTGTGCTGATAGAAGCATATGTGTTAAATATTACCTCAGTAAGTGTCCTGTAGGGAAAAAAAAAGAAAAACAGAAAAATGTGGCAACAGAAAGAGCAAATGCATCAAGATAATGTAAATGTTTGGACAATTTCATGCTTTGTGATCTTTCAAGAGAAATAAAGTACACAGTCATTCTTCATTATTCACAGTTTCCATATATAAAAATGTTCCTGATTGCTAATATTTATATGTAACCACAACCCCATACTAACCATGATTTGAAGGCATTTTCACATGTGAAAAGGTCAAGAAAAGTTTGAGTCACCAGACACACATTGCCAGCTCAGGTGGCTCAATGCAAGTGTCTGCCTTTTGTTTTAACTCTGTCCCCGAGATAATGAAAGGGTGAAGATGAACTAGATCCCACTCTGGGGTCAGTGAGGAAGTCTGAATCTCATCACTGGCAGTTGGAAACTTTGGACAAGTCACTTGAACACCTTGTTTTCTCTTTTGTTCAACCACAGATATAAAATCTATCACAATCAGTTGTTTCTAGATTTTAAAACTTATGTAAAATATGTACAAGTATATGAACATACATTATTTCTCCTAGGAAGAATTATTTAGTTTTCACTAATGCCCTCTTCACTGTGACTTCTTAGAACATAATTACCACAGGTAATGTGAAATGACTGTATATTGAAATCTCTACATAATTGAAACTTTAAAATGTCCTTTAAGAACACTTTACTATGCTTGTTTTAAAAAGTAAGCTTTTAGAAAGTCTCTAATTTTGGAGAACGATGACAAATTAAAGATATGTCCTTTGGATTAAAGCAGAAAAGTTTGTTGAAAGATTGTCTTGTCACCAATTCCAACCAGGGAGGTTCACTTCAGATTCGGCAGCGGGAAGAAGAGAGAGTCATGCAAATGTCTGAACATGCCTTTATTCTCAGCTGCTCAGCTCAGCCAGGAGCACTCCAGCTGCAGTCCTGGGCCCCAGCCCACACTTGGAGCTTCCAGCAGCTCTCAGTGCTGCTGGACATTCTCTGTAGTCCTCAGTCACTTAGACACCCCCAGCCCTCCTGGCGGTCTCCACTGATACCAAAATACACAATAGTGACCCGGTGCCAGTAACAACCTTGTTATATAAGTTATTTACAGCAGCTAATATTGACCTTGGTTGTATCAGTTATTTACACTGAGACCAACAAGATGCACCAGGGCCAAAATCTTGCTAACTTGAACTTAACATCCACTGGAAGTCACACCCAGCCCCACAGCGAAACCATAGTGCAGCCATCTTTGGCTTCACTTTGCCCTAAAGACTTTATGAGAAACTCTAAGCCCCAGAACCATTTTCCCACATCTTTCTAAGACAGCTAGAATTCTGTCTGGAGTCTTTGCCACTAAGGAACGGGAGAATTACTTTTGCCATGGTAGAATCAGAGAAGCTCCAGTCTGTGAGGTGATATGAAAGACGTGCAGTGAAAATTCTCTTCTCACAGCTTCTTGCGCTCATAGCTGGCCTAATGGAAGAGTGAAGCATGTAGTCACACCCAGGAGAGTCCCAGTGTTGGTTGGATTAATGTTTTGTTCTTGCTGTCTTTAAAGCCCTAATTATTTTGAACAAGAGGTTTCCTAAATTATGTAGCAGATGTTTGCCTCCAAAACTTTGGTAGCCCAGGCAGGAGATTGCAGAATTTCTTACTGAGGGATATTATCTTGCTCTTAAAAAAAAAGAAAGAGGGCCGGTGAGATGGCTCAGCGGTTTAAGCGCCTGCCTTGCAAGCGCGAGGGCCCGAGTTCGACTCCCGGAACCCACATACAAAAAAGGGGCCGGTGATATCGCTCAGTGGCACGGGCGCCTGCTGGCGCGCGAGGTCCTGAGGTCGACCCCCTGGTACCCACAAAAAAAAAAAAAAAAAAAAGAAAGAGAAACTCAAGATACTTCAGTGGAGGTTCTTCTGTGAAATAAATGGCTAGAGCTTTGTTCAGATAGCCTATTGACAGGACCACAGGCTGACCCAGGTCCTCTGTCCCACTACACACAGAGTGTCAAACAACATTATTAGCATGTCGTGTTTACATCTTCAGAAGACACCAAACATCATGAAATACTGAAGAAAGAACAGCAGGTAGTTTATCTTAAAATATATAAAAATTCAAAATATATCTTTTGAGCCAGGGATATAGCTCAGTGGCACAGTGCCTGCCTGACAAGTGCAAGGTTTTGAGTTCGATTCCCTACAGCAAAAACAAAAACAACAAAATCAAAATATATCTTTTGAGATAGTTCCAATATTGAAATACTTCATCTATGAGCTAAAACTATACAATGCTATTTTTAATCCATAATTATTTTAATTTTTATTTTTATTACTACACGTTTGCAGTACATAATGATTATATTCACTATGGAGAGTCTGTACATATACATGGCCTATTTCAATTATTTTTTTAATCACCTGTCCCCACTGTCTACCTACTCCCTCCTCTCTTAGTACCCTTTGCTTTTGCAGAAGATGCATTTCCCTACTTCCTGTTTTTCCTTTTCACTCTTTATTAGAAACAAATTTGAAAATAACAACGTGGTACTGAGAGATTAAATCACAACAGATATTACAATAGGTATCACAATAGATATTAATTAATTACATTTTCCCAATAATCAAACCAAAATGATACGTAACAAGGAAAACTAGATAAGGTGTAATAAACAAGACAATGGGCACAATATTCAAAATATAATTTAAAAACAAAAATAATAGAATGAAAGAAAATAAAATTTATAAGAAAAATGTATCAGAAGTGAAGAACACTTTTCAGATGGATAAATTGCAATAAGCACCCAGGATAATTTTAAAATAACAAAATGAAATAAAAATTTTTTTTCAAGATGCATCAGATAAAATTTGAAACAATTATGATTGATAAAATATTCTTAATAAATACACTGATGAAAACAGGAATCAAACTGTTATGGAACTTCTTAAAATTTAAAAAAATTGAGCATGCAAGACAGTAATGTATTTTTAATTTGTGCACAAAGTGAAAAATCAAGGAAAAATGGAGACATTTCTATGAAGACATTTCTAACCATGTATAAAAAGTCCAAAAAAGGGGGCCAGTGAGCTGGCTTAGTGGCGTAAGTGCCTGCCTGGCAAACGCGATGGCCCGAGTTCAACTCCTGGAACCCACATATGAAAAAAGGGCTGGTGATATATAGCTCAGCGGCATGGGTGCCTGCTAATGTGTGAGGTCCTGAGGTCAACCCCCAGTACCTACAAAAAAAAAGAAACAAGCTAAAAATTATCTTCAACTTAAATATCCAAACAGGTTGTATACCCATATAGGTGATGGCAAAGCACAAGTTTAATTTTGGAAAGAAAAATTTCATATTTCACTAATTACATTAATGATGCTTATTGGGCCTCTGCATAGAATTTAGCTACAAACAGGTTCATTTGAAGGATTAATGATAATACAACCCTTTAACTTATGTTTAGTCAATTATTTAATCAAGTATCTATTCATTTGGGGCTCCCTATTTTCCTCCTTGAATTGGAAATTAATACAACTGAAAACCTCTTTTAACTTCAGGAGCATAATGGATGTTTTATATCCCTCCCACAGTTCAAACTTTCAGCCCAATTAAGACAGAAAATCTATGAAGCTCTATTAGAAAAGCTTTCCTTGATTCTTCAGCCTGAAGCTCTACTCATTCCCACCTTTATCTGTTTTAGATTTCAGCTTACTTACTGTAAAATATTGAAAACTACATTCCTTTCCCTTTTTTGCCCTCTGCTATAGTAATTCACCTTGTTTCTCTGCACTGACATACACCACATGGAAAATAAATTCATTATTTGTTAAACTTTGCCTCGTTATTATCCAAATTTACTAATGCTAGATTTCCACTCTCCCCCATGTAAACAGAACACTTGCTCAATACTTTTCTCTCCCTCAATTATTTCCTCACTTTTATTTTACAAAGTTGCTTTTCTTCATAATTAAAAAAAGTCATATTTGGGCCTGTGAGATGGCTCAGCGGCTTAAGCGCCTGCCTGGCAAGCGCGAGGGCCCGAGTTCGACTCCCGGAACCCACATACGAAAAAGGGGCCGGTGATATCGCTCAGCGGCACGGGTGCCTCCTGGCGCGCGAGGTCCTGAGGTCGAACCCCGGTACCCACAAAAAAAAAAAAAGTCATATTTGACAGTTCTTATCTTCCTCCAAATGTTCAACCTTATCCTTTGATAGAATGGAGGAAATTCTGTCCTTGTTCTGGGTGTAATTCCTTCTCCTTCAGAAGGACAACTCTCTGGTGATCCCTCTCTGAGACATCATTGTATGACAGACCTTCTCTGAATCTGCCTAAAACAGATGTGGTGACTGTGTGAAAACCATTGAGTTTTTATCTAGGCAAACGCTAAGGAGTTTCTGAAACTCTGACTTCACGTGCGACTTTTTCTCACTATTTTTCAAACTGACATTTCTCTGATTGGATCTCTGGCCTCTGACTGACTTTGGTTCTGCTTCTCTAGCTATAGGAATCTGTCTTAGACTGAATGGGCCCCTGTGGTCAGTGGAGTATTGTTAGGTCTCTGGATAGATTATGTTCCTACAGAAAAATAATATTTTGGGGGATGTATCCTTTTTATATTTGTCCTCCAGCAAAAAAAAAAAAAAAAAGCCCTTTATTCTATAGCTTTCTTGAGTCAAGAACATAATATGTCAATCCCTTTTGGAGATAGTCTATTTACTTAATATTATTTTTAATTTTTTCATTTTTTCTCTGTAAAGCAGAAATTTCATTTCCAATAATACAATGTGGAAAGGCCTAGATTTTACTATGATAGCACTAAATCCTTGAAATATCTTTAAAACTTAGTCAGACTCCATCTTAAACTGACTCTTGCTTGATAATAAAATGGAATTTCCAGATTTCTTTCTTTTTTTTTTTTTTGTGGGTATCAGGGGGTCGACCTCAGGACCTCGCGTGCCAACAGGCACCCGTGCCGCTGAGCGATATCACCGGCCCCTTCTTTGTACGTGGGTTCTGGCAGTCGAACTCGGGCCCTTGCGCTTGCCGGGCAGGCACTTAAGCCGCTGAGCCGTCTCACCGGCCCTCCAGATTTCTAAAATGTAAAGCAGGGCCTGTGAGATGGCTCAGCGGCATAAGCACCTGCCTGGCAAGCACGAGGGCCTGAGTTCGACTCCCGGAACCCACATAAGAAAAAAGGGCAGGTGATATCGCTCAGCGGCACGGGCGCCTGCTGGCACGCGAGGTCCTGAGGTCAACTCCCGGTACCCACAAAAAATAAATAAATAAATAAATAAAAAATAAAAAATAAAATGTAAAGCAAACATTTATGTAAAATCTTGCTACAAATGCTTCACAGTTCCACTGACTAATATGTATCCTCAAAATTATGCAGTATACGCATGTCCTTTAATATATAAAATCCTACTAAAGTGAATGCAGTAGTCACAGACTACTACTCTTCAGTTTTCCTATTTCTTTCATAAACTAATGAAAATTATGAAATTTCCAGAATTCTATTTTAAATTTACCTACCATGAAACAAACAAAGACCATAATATAGAGCATAATATTCTTACTTATAAAGGTATTTCCATTGACTATTTAAAATTAGAAACTGCATCATTATCATTATGCTATAACAATTTTAAAAAGTGCTTATTAACTGACATACCAATAATGGTCAAAATGACTTCCATTAAGATTAGCAAGTCATAAATTATTTAGGATGAGATGACCCAGTAAGCATTTGCTTTTCCAAACCAAGAAAGCTATTTTTCTCTAGAAATATAAATTTACATTCAAAAATACAGTGAATGCTACTGACATCCAACAGAAAAGCACATCAGTAAAAACATTATAGCTTGGCTTCATTCACCTTATTCACCATATCTGACATGGTACAAGTTCTAGCTCTATTTCAAAGTCAGAAAGATCATGAAAAGTTAACATCAATTGATTCAGGATATCTAGGAAGCTATGAACGTGCAACTAAAGTCACTCATAAAAGATGACTTACAGAACTGCTTAAGAAAGTGCTAAGAATTATGGGATAAGTGTGTTTGAATCAAGGTGGAGTAGTGTAAGAATGATTAATGGCAATGTGTCTTTAACTGTAATTAATCTTTTAAAATTTAAATATTCACCATATTTTTCAATCATACCTCATAGCTTCCACATTATTATACAAAACTAAGATATATTCCCCAATGTATTTAGCTCAGGATAATAACATAAGGTGAGTTCAGACATTGCCTTTCTACTTATGTCTCACCTTAACTTTTGCAATTACCCGAGGAAAACTTTTTTATATTTTTAAATTTCACCTATATCCATCATATACAGTCTTTTCTATAGAAGCAACAGCTGCTTACATAGTTTCTAAAATCTCTGTTCTAGGATTCCAATTGTATCCAAAAAATTGAATAATTTTTTTCTTATTTATTTCTTTTGAGGCAGGGCCTCACTACATATTCCAGTTTGGCTTTCACCTCTGTGTATCACCTGGGTTAGCTTCAAACTCACAGCGATCCTTCTGCTTCAGCCTTCCCACAGCTGGGATTACAGTCAGGCACCATCACACCATGAGGTCTTATAGGAGAAATAAAGATAGGCAGAAAGGAGCCTAGAAATACCCTTCCAAAATCCAATAAGCTTGGGCAATTTTCTTTCACCTGTAAAGATGTTCAGCAATCCCCCCCCCTTTTTTTTTTTCTTCTAAATGGACCCCAGGAAGGTGAGTCCTGACTGAAGACAATTTGTCGAATCACTCCCCTTTGTCAGTCTGGGTCCCCAAGAGGCAGCAATGCAGCAAAGTTTATCAGTATTTTAATAAGATCTCTCATGGGGGAAGCACTTGATACCCCTATTTATACAGGTATAGCTTGATATCAGGTTATTCCATAGTTGAGAGTGGTTATTCCCAAGAGATGGGTTGTGGTCAAAGGAGGAAATACAGAGGTACAACAGAAGGGATACGAGTGCCCACACAAGGCCAAAGGTGTCTGCCATCTGAATCCCATGCAGTTCAGCTTTACCTGGGAATGGTCTGGTACTAAAAGGGTTGGGAACTGACCTGGGGAATGCCCTATAAGGTTCCCATGAACTAATTTCAAGGAGTTAGACTTTACCAGTGGATACCCTGAGCACAAATTGGTCAGAGAAATGGGACACCTGTAAGGTCTTCCCATGGATACATCATGGGGAAAACCTCATCCATTCCATCTGACTCCTCTCTTAGATGCATTCTCAACACTGGGATAAATTGGATCCCTGAACCCTCAAGAAAAAATATTCCTGTGTAATGAGGTACAGCCCATGTGCAGACTTGGGGATCAGGCTGCTGAGGACTTCCTTTTATCACCCCTAAAACCCCATAGGCTATCTTTTTGCCAATCTGCACTGTCAGTGCCCCCAGGCGATAAAGACAGTCTCTTGAGCTGACCCCATAATAGGTCAGGGTCTGTGTACAATAAGGCCCTAGACTCAACATCTAAGACTGCCACCATCTTACTCCTTTGAGGCTTGGCAGGTGCAGATGGTACCATATGAGTTCAGTTCCATTTTTCAGTCATGGATATCTAGCAATGCAAAGAAAAATTGGTAAACTTTCTGAGGACACTCAAAAGTTTGCTGACAGGTTTCATATTTCGACAGTAGCTTTTGTTCTGACCTGGGAGATTTGCAGTTCATCCTGGTTTCTTGATGCACAGCGAAAGAGTTGGAGAGGATTATATGAGCTTCAAGACAGGCTGATAATGTCCCTGACCACACTTGATGGATTCTTTGGGCTCTGAGAAGGGCCCGATATAACTCTGGTGGTAGAGAAACCAAATGGAAGTTACATGTACCTCAAGGTGATTTTAGCACCTATGTGCAAAGGCATGCCCAAGCCTGTAAATTTTGATAATCTGAGACCCATCAGATAAGGCTCTGATGAAAATAGTAGCCTTCCAGCACTGGCTTTAAGGGGCACTCTTTAAATATACCAGTTTACACCCAGAGTCAAGAGAGGGTCAAATTATCCTGGGACAGTATTTTACTAGGCAGTCAGCTCCACACATTAGGAAGAAACCCCACCAACTACCAGAGGGCCGACAAACTGGGATAAGTTAATTTGGTCAATGTGGCTTTCATGGTCTTTAACAGCTGTGTTGAAAATGAGAACAAATGGGAGTTGATTGAGGAGAAAAGGTGATCTAAAGCTATGCTTGTCCACGTGGACAAGCATTATATTAAATCCCACAGCACCAAAGGAAAATCAGGAATGCCATCACTCAGGGTAACATTAGCCCTCTATAATATAATGGAGATACATCTATTACCAGATGAGGGGGCACCTCAGGCTTCTTTCCAATTTCTTGGTGTCCTGAAAGAAAAAAATTGGACAAGACACTCAGAAAAAGTAGTGAGGGTGTATATTTGTTGAAGATAGAAATAAGTACACATTGCAGAGCAAGATCGGGCTAGTGAAAATGCTCACAGCAGCCCTGAGGAAAAGGAAAATTGTTGTTTTGTTTTGTTTTGTGTCCAAAATTACCCCAGATGGTTCCCCTCTCAAGCAAGTAAGGCACTGTACATTTGCACTATAAAAAACTTACTTGGCCTCCCACCACATTTAAAGTGTCCCATGGAAAATCTCACTTGGTTTGCAGCCAGTTGTAAATGAAGGGTCAGAAACAACATCTTTTGATTAGTGGTGTCCACATGTAAATAAAGGATTGAAAATAGCATCTTCTGATTGGTCCTGCAAACAGTACCAGATTCAAATGAGGTATTGGAAATAGCACTGTGGTCCACAGTGCTCAGCCCGACATCATTCTGGGTGCATCATCTGTGCAGGTCCTCTCTTTCAGGAAACGTCTTGCTCAATCTGTTGGCCTTGGGCTTTTATGAACTTTACGTATTCTGCCAATTAGTTGTCCAGTTTGTCTTGGCCTTTTTTTTCTACATAACATCTTCAAATTTGTGCTAACCATTTTTTTAATGTGGTGGTATTCCCCAGTAATCCTAGCACTCTAACAGACTGAGGCAGGAGGGTCACAAAATTGAGCCCAAGACTGGGTAACTTAGAAAATTACAGGGTATATAGGCGTTGTGGATATAACTTAGTGCAAAGGTCCTAGGTTCAATTCTCAGTACCACAAACAAAACCAAATGAAAAAAAAATATGTATATATGCACACACACACACACACACACACACAACATCTTATTGGGGATATAAAATTAAAAATAAAATATTTCCCAACATCATAAACCTGTTCACATACATACAGAAAATGAAAACTGTTTTGTTAGTGAATAAGCGTTAGACATGAATGTCATGTACATACAGGTAATACCCTAAAAGATTTCAGAAATTCAAAGGAATCTCATCCATTTATAATCACTTACAACATGCAAGCTATTACACATATGTTTTGAAGCTAAAGAGTAACTACTGTTTATCCTAAATTCACCCGGTGATTGAGGTGTCCAACTGTGTTAGCTAATTGGCGATGTGTAGAGAAAACAAACTTCCCATATCATTATGACTGAAGGTGGCTATGCAACTTCAATCAGATGCTCACAATTGCTGGTCTGCTACTTTCTCATTGACACTGGGAGAATAAAAGTGGGTGCTGACCTTCCTTACTATTTATATTTCAAAGAGCTATATGCTACATTCTTGAAAATAATTTTCCTAGGTATTAGAGATGAAAAAAGTTCACTCCTGTGAACTTTCCCCACTGATCTGATGAATTTGAAAGTCTGAATTTAATTAAAGACATGAAATTCTAGTAATATGGGAGTTATTTTGTTGCCTCTAATATAATTTGGGCATTTAGATTCTGCTGTAATACTCAGAGATATTAAAATGTACATATAAAACAATGTCTAAACATTATATACATGTATATCTGTCTGGTGGGTTAAAAAAAGATAGAACTTGTTCTAGGCCAGAGCGTTCCTAATTAGATAATACTTTAAAATCATAGCCTTATTTAAGTATATGCTTTTTTAAATCGTTATATATATATAGAATAGTTAATGTCTTGTTGGAAACATCCAGATGTTTAAAGTTCACACATGTAAAAGTCAAGGGCTAATGTAACACCATTTAAGTACTTTGTTACGTTATAGGAATGGTTACATTTTGGAAATGGAATTGTCAGTCTTGATGTCTAGGAGATGTTTAACTGTCCCAGAGTATACAGTTGTTAGGAAGAAGAACAAAGACTAAAAACCAGGTTGGGGGCCGGTGAGATGGCTCAGCGGCATAAGCGCCTGCCTTGCAAGCGCGAGGGCCCGAGTTCGACTCCCGGATCCCACATACGAAAAAGGGGCCGGTGATATCGCTCAGTGGCACGGGTGCCTGTTGGCGCACGAGGTCCTGAGGTCGACCCCCCGGTACCCACAAAAAAAATAAAAAAAAATAAAAAAAATAAATAAAAACCAGGTTGGCTTGACACTATTTTGGAAGCCTAGAATTTTTTGACTCTCACAAATAGCAATATGACAGAAAATATTTTTCCTTACCAATAATTAATTTTAATTCATTTTATTTTTTTGAGGAAGAACGGTCTTCTGGAAGTGACCTTTTTAAAAACTACTTCTTGGAGCAAGGCATGGTCCTCAGTTTAGTCACTGAAGTTGTTACCATGAATGATGGGTCCTGGGTGGGTTCTTGGGTTCTCATGCATGACCAACAATGAACTAGATATTCCATGCATTGGCAGGAAAGAGTAGCAAAGTTTATTTAGGAAACAGTACTCTTAGAGTGAGAAGATTTGTTCCAGCAAAAGGCAAATGGCACAAGTAGTGATTGCCTTAGGTTTTAGGGATTTAAAATGTTGCACATGGTCTAGAGTGTTACTTACTGGGTCTTCCAGAGCATGACTGATGATGTGATTGACTGGGTGCTGAGTCTTGTCAGCTGTGTCTATTGCACATGTTATTTCCCATAGTTCACTCTATTATAAATGGATGTATGAGTTGCAGCTCGTATGTGTGAAATTACAATAAAAAAAACAAAAGGTGAAGAAATGTTACTGTCGGTCATGTATGAGGGTCTGGTGCACATGTGTCCTGGTTTATGATTTTAGAATTTTCTAGGGCAGGCTTGTGGGTGTTTGTTTTTCTTACTTCTGCCTCTGAGTAGTAAGCCCTAGGTCAAAGGTTGGGGATTGGCTTTGGGGCATTGCCAAGGTACAAGTGAATGCATGGGAGTGGCCCCTTAGCCTCAATTGTACTAGTTACACTAAAGTGGTGAAGAGGAAATAGGGAGAGTGAGGGTAAGGACTCCTCACTAGTATCTGTATCTGAAAGATGATTTTAAATCATAACCATAGGTCTGCATGTGCAGTTTTGGTAAATTACTTGGGAATTATTGTGCACAAAGTCCATAATCTATTGCACATCTAACTTTATAGATGTTCTAAGATGACAATGTATGATGAAAACTAATGAATGAGATACATGTAAATATCATTTTGTTATAATTGAGAGAAAAGATGCATCTCGGATTTGAAGCAGTTACACCGTCTCTGCGAAGTATGTATCAGGACTTGTTTTAGGCGGGCTGTAGAGGGCAGAAAGAAGCATTCAAACAGAAATACAAAGTTCTCATGTTTACATTTTGGTGGTGCGTGTGTGTCTTCTAGCTCTTCTAAAGGAATATGTTAGTAATTCAGTGGAAACATACCTTCTTGTCTTAATAGCAGAGATCTGATAAATTTCAGATACGTGCTTGGCATACTCTATTGGTCGATGTCTAATTTTAAATTGTGCATTAAAGGAATGCAGTATCTTAAATGTAACTCTGCCAATACTTCTATCTACTGCTATTATCATCAGTGAAATTCTCGTCTGGAAAGAAGGCAGGATTTCAATTTTTCTCTACAGGTTGAGTTGGTGCAGTGTATTTTTTGGTTACTAAAAATACTCTTGTAGCTTTGGGATGTTCTATGGGTGAATACGCATGATGTGTGGAAAAGCCTGACATTGTACAACCTCAGTCACACAAAACAGCATGTTGTATATGCAGGATCTAGAAGGACACATCCAAATAAGCTGCTCATGACTGCAAAAGGCTGTTCTTTGCCTTTTTTTCCCTCCTGTAACACACATATCAACTTTTAAAAATAAATATTATTTTTAAAACTCAAAAACATCTCATAGATAATTTCCCAGACAAGAAAATTAGGATAACTTCTAAATATGCTAGGGCTGGTGAGATGGCTCAGCAGCATAAGCGCCTGCCTGGCAAGCGTGAGGGCCCGAGTTTGACTCCCAGAACCCACATATGAAAAAAGGGCCGGTGATATCGCTCAGCGGCACAGGCACCTGCTGGTGTGTGAAGTCCTGAGGTAGACCCCCCCGGTACCCACAAAAAAAAAATAAATAAAAATAAATAAAAAAATAAATATGCTCTGAGCATTGAATAAAAAAGTGAATTAAAAAAAATAAAACCTTGAAATTGTATCCAGAACATAAAAGGCACTTCTGATATTATTTTCATCTAACACAGAGTATATTCCTTTTGTACTTTCTTCTCACCCTGTCAACCTAGTTTCTCACAGGAAATTTATTTTATGGAATATAAATAATAAAATTCTTGACAAGTGAAATTAAAGATGTTCCGCAGGTTCTGACTAGTTTTTTGTTTCCAGTTTTCTATCATTTTATATCAGCATACAACTCAACAATGATAGGACATTAGTGTCCTAGCAAATTTTAGTATCACAAAGTCTAAGTCTCTATCCACAAAACTTATAAATTAGCTATTCATTTATATTCATCTCCCTCTTATGTCTTAAATTCCTCAAATACTTCTTTTTACTTCCTATGATAACTTTACACCTGACAGCTGTCATAAAACTGTTCGTACAATATTGTATTGTGTCCAGTGGGGCAGGTTAATTACACTTCCTAAAAGTCTCACAAAAGCAAAATAAAATCTCCACTACCTTAATCAAGGTAAAAATTTAATGAATTAAAATTGAACCATAAATTCATCAAAAAGTGTAATAACAACTTGGGAATAACAAAGAATATTGTTATTTACTTTAAATATTCAAACATCATATGAAAGATAACATAATACTATGATATAGACAAGTCACAAGTAGGCTTTTAGGAATATGACATTTCAGTTACATTTCTTATCCCTCCTTTTTAGTAATTAAGAATAGCATATGCAAGTATGTGGTGAAAATATTATCCAGATTAGCAATCTTCATGCGTCTTTCTTTGAGTGCTAAGGTTAAATGCATTGGTCTCTGCTGTATAAAATTAATTCAAATAAAATGAGAGCAATTTACTGAGACAAATTGCTGCTAAAAGTCAAAGTGCAGAGAGCAGTATTGATCAGTTCTCTAAAACTTTGCAAAAGATAGCAGCAATATGAACACTATGTGGTATATTCAGCCTATTATAATAGATCTTAAAGCATTTATGAAATTTAATATTAATTTCTGAAGCAACTGTCAACAGTGTACAGTTTGGAAATTGTACCAAGTTTTGTTAAATGCCTATCTGTGATAAACCCCTTCCAAGGTACCGAATATTAATACATGAAGAAATTAAGAAAGGGAGAGGTAGAGGACATGAGAGGTGTGACACGATGGGAATTCATCACCTGTTCAAATTCACACTATCATAACAAATGATCTAACTTTGCCTTAAATCATAATATTCATGCCAAATTTTTTGTCAGATAAAGATCATAATCAGGCAGTAATAATTTGCCAGAAGATAATATTTGATAGAGAAAACTGAGTGGAACACAAAATGGAATAAAATTTCATAGGAATAAAAGTGTACAACATGGTTACAATAATGAATTTCAGTATATCTTAAGTCAAAAGCTTTGGAACCTGTTTTAAAAAATTAACCAAAATGAAATGACTCCTTTTAGTAAAATATTCCAAGCTTATTAATTATTCACATAGCAAAAGTATTACACAGGTTTATTTGTAAAATGTATTTGTGTTTTTTATCTGTTCTGTTTTTTCCTGTGAGATGAAATGTAGTTTGATACATAAAAGCATGTAAAAATTATACCACTTAATGTTTTGATAAATGTATACATCATGTAATGCTTAAATCATATTAAACATGTCCATATCCTCAAATATTTATCATTTCTTTATGGTAAAACCATTTAAATTATTTTATTACAGCTTTTTGAGATATACAGTTTATAATAATTACCTGTAGTCACCTGACCATGCAAGTACACCATAACTTCTTACTGCTATCAACTTTTAACACAGTATCTACTCATTAATCAAACTTTCCCCATCGCTAAAACCCCCAGTCTTTGCTAAGCAGTATTGTTCTCTCTACATTTATGTCTTTAATTCATTTTGAGTCGCTCTCATAACTGGTAACAGAAAGAAGTCAAGTTTTATTCTTCTGCACATTGATCGAATTTTCCCAGCACCAATTATTGAAATACTGCCATTTCTCCAATATATGCTCTTAGCACCTTTATCAAAAATGATTAAATATTGATTTTAGATGTATTTTTGGCTTTATATTTTATTCTATTGGTTTGTGTACTGTATTTATTTTTATGCCAATAGCATGCTCTTTTGATTACTACTTTTTTGTAATATATTTTGAGGTAAGTTAGTATAATGTCTCTTGCTTTTATCTTTTTACTCAAAATCACTTTGGTTATTTGGGATGTTTTTATGGTGCCATTAAGTTGCAGGATTATATTTTCTAGTTAAGAAACATTAAATTTTTTTACTTTAAAGGAAAAAAATAAAAATAACAATAAAACAGCTTCAAAACAGGAGGAGAGTTACAATAATTAATATATTGCATATTGCTGTCTTTGGAGTAGTTATTCAGAGTACAAGATATAGATATTATCTCTATATCTTAAATTGGTTTTTTGATTGATATTGCATTGAATCTACAGATCATTTTGGGTAGAATGGACATTTTCAAAATATTGAGTCCAATCCACAAACATGGAATCTATTTCCATGATTCTGTGTCCCCTTCAATTTCTTTCTTCAGTATTTTAAAATTTTCATTGTAGAACTCTTTACTTTTTTGGTAAAATTTATTCTTACACATTTTATTTTTCTTAATTGTTATTGCAGATAGATGGCTTTTCTAATTTCTGTTTCAGATGAACTGTTACTGGCATATCTCAAAGCTATGGATTATATGTGTTAATTTTGTATCTTGCAACATTACTGACCTTCTTAATTACCTATAATTTTGGTAGAGTCTTGGGTAATTTTTATCTATAAAATCACGTCATTTGTAAATACTGACCATTTTACTTCCTCTATTTAAATTTAAACACCTTTTATTTCTTTTTATTGCCTGCTTACTCTGGCCAGGACCTCAGATACCATGTTAAATAAAAGTGGAGAAAGTGGTCATCCTTGTCTTTTTCCAGTTCTTAGAGAGAATGCTCTAAGCTTTCTACTGTCTGAACAATGCTAGCTGTTGATGCATTATGAATGGCAATTTTTGTATTTAGGTATGTTATTTTAATGTCTAATTTGTTCAGCATTTTTATTATGAAATGATTTTGAATTTTATCAAATGCCTTTCTGCATGTAGTGATATGATCATATCATTTTTGTCTTTCATTCTTTTAATGTGTTGTATCACATTTATTGATTCGTGCATATTGTGACATCATTGTGTTCCTGAGATGAATCCCACTTGATCATTTTATGTGTTCTTTTTAATGTGGTGTTAGATTCAGTTTGCCGATATTTGTTAAAGTTTTTTCCATCTGTGTTTACTATTGCTTAGTGTTTTTTTTACTTTTTAGTCATCAACACATAACAAGCAAAAGAACAGAATCATGGCTTTGCAAAATGGACATCAGATTACATGGAAAGAAAATGAGTCAGAAGTACTGGTCCAGGAGGATGCTATATATCAGATGTGCAGTGAGGACACTGCAAAACCGATCTTCTTAAATCCCTTCTATATCTTGGATTATTTAATTCTGAACTGCAAGGTTTATGGACGAGATACAGAAAGACAGGTTTTGATATGAAAGCAATACTGTATTTTTAACTACAATATTTACTGTTACCCTGTACTCAGATAATTAACTTTATAAACTCCTAAGTAAAATTATTTTTAAGAATGTACCTTTGTTATTCTGTGTTCCATCAGGACTATTTATGCATATGTTTCATATATATATTCATTAATAATTTTAAAATAGCTAATCTGAAGTATGTGATTTTTTTTTTACTTTTTTGTGGGTACCAGGGGTCGAACTCAGGACCTTGTGCACCAGCAGGTGCCCATGCCACTGAGCAATATCACTGGCCATTTTTTTCATATGTGGGTACCAGGAGTCGAACTCAGGACCTCACGCTTGCCAGGCAGGCGTTTATGCCGCTGAGCTATCTCACTAGCTCCCTTTTGTTATTGTTTTTAATCCACAGTATAATAAAGCTGAATAATTTCATGATTACGTGAATGGGCTTTGGACTTACCATCATCTGCATGTGAATCTCAGCTCTATTACTTGGAAATGTGAAAATCTATTGGAGGCATTCAAACCCTCTGGAGCCCCAATTCCTTCTCTGTAAAATAAACATAAAATCCATTAAACAGTCATTTCAAAAAAATTTAGCTAATAACGATAAAGAATTAACCTCAGCATGTGTTGCAAAGATTGATGGACAGACAGACAGACAGACAGGTGCTTACTATATTTCTTCTGTTTAATCCTCAGTACTTATGACAAAGTAAGACCTAGCAATCATTTTCTGTGTCATCAAGTCTCTCCAAGACTTAGATATTTTTGTACTATTTAATTTGCTTATCAGAATCCCATCCTATGACAATGTTTCTATCTCCTCTCTTTTACGTGGTAATGATTTTATGAACTTATTTCAGTGATTGAAAGAAAATGTCTGGGAAAGCTCAATAAGATGCAGTATGTTATCCAGAGGGGGCTTTTTATAGAATGGGACTTGAAATACAATCAATTATTCTTTCCTAATGTAGTTAAGGACAAAATTCTGATGGCTGATATTACTTACTAGAGTTAAAAATTACAGATTAAGTGAATATATTCATTATTTACTTTGAAAGTGTAATTAGTAGGCTTGCTAACAGAGAGGTAAGTTAGTCTGATGTTATGGTCATTTTCTAGAGAAGATGGACACTACTCAGGATATGGTTTGAAAGTGGAGACTTATGGTATTATACACATATCAAAAATTACAGAGAAGTTAGCAGGAATTTTATTTAATTTATAAAGTAATTGAGAAACAGCAAATGCACTAACAAAACTACTGGTCTCTCTAGAAGGCATGGATTCTACTATAATAAATATTATTTTCCTTCAGCTCAGTGCTTTAATAGCTATTTTTAAAATGTGACTATCACAGCTTAATTATATAACATTAACCCTTTGAAAACAATTCAGAGAAAGGGTGAAGAGCAAGATCAGTTTAAAGCACAGGAGAGGGCCGGTGAGATAGCTCAGCGGCATAAGCACCTGCCTGGAAAGCAGAGGGCCCGAGTTCGACTCTCGGAATCCACATACGAATAAAGGGCTGGTGATATCGCTCAGCAGCACGGGTGCCTGCTGGCACATGAGGTCCTGAGGTCGACCCCCGGTACCCACACACACACAAAAATAATAATAAATAAATAAATAAATAAAAATAAAGCACGGGAGAATAAGAGAAATAGAAGGAACAGTACAACTGAGAAGTAAGGCAAAAGCATTGGGAGGCTTAAGAAAACCTATCAACTTGGGTTACTAAGTAAACACAGGTTTAAGTTTGACTCATGAATCAGACATCTTAGTCTCAGTGATAATTAAACACTTCAAAGATAACAACGGTCAACAAAAGAGCTCAGACGAAGCAATAAATAGAATGCACCTCAGGAACATCAAGAACAGTTTTCCAGGATTTCGTTATATTTTATATCTTCTGCCTTCAACTTTCTTATCTGGCTTAGAGTAAGCGAAGTTTCCAAATTGAGCTCTTAAGGTCCCTCATATGTCAGGAGCCATTTTTATTCCAAATTGTCTCCAATTTATATTTCAGATTGGTGAATAGTTTATGTGAAAATCTAGAAAAATGGCTTGATAGGCTCTGGAATCTGTTTACCATAATTTATTTGCACAGGTATATCTTGTCAAGGACATTTCATAGATATATGCTTCTTCTCCAAAGAAATACCATGTTTCTATTTTCCAGGAGGTCCTCTTCATAAGGAGCTTAAACATTGCTGCTTCTCTTTCTTCTTTGTCCCAGGGCATCCTCCTAGTGAAGAGAATGAATGGATCACAGAAGAGGTCATCTAACTCCTTTCTCCTTACATATCACAGTTTTGTCTTATAGTCTCTGTGCTTGAGATTACAAGCACAACAGAATAAACAGGAAGGAATAACTTAGAAAACAAAACCTATGCAAAGTTTGGAGACAGAAAAGAAGCCATAAAAACACAAGTCGAGAACTTGTCAGTAAATTATGTCTGTAAACTCAAAGTATTATTTCTTATTCCTGTTCACTCTATCTCCTTCTCCTTTCATGATCTCTACTGTTTCCACCACATCTAAAAGGATAAACAACTTCTCGAGATAATAGAGTTGGTTATTGTACTTAATAGTTGTACTAGGACAAAATTCAAGATTTAATTTAGCATGCTATATTCCAGAGCTAGAAAACTAGTTATGGGTGTATTATAGAAATAGAATGAGAAGAAAGAGAACTAGAATCAGGAAAAAAAAAAAGTGTATCATGGTAATGAGATTAAACTATGTTAAAGGCACAAACTCATATGGTGGGAAGTGTGGAGAATGTAAGTGGCTTTGAAGGATATTCAGGATGTGTAATTTAAAGAACAGAATGACTTCTAAAGGGAACTGGCATAGTTTATTTGAAATACCTTCCAGGATAATTTGATAATATTCCAAGAACCAGTCTTCAAGGCTTGCTACAACTTTATTGGTATTGGGTTGAGATCCTGACTTCTTATCTCATGAGCCATTACAAGACAAAAAGAAATATCCAATAACCCAGTCACATCTGGACACATTGACACCTTGTAAATCTAGACAGGCCAGATCTTATTCTCATTCTGTCACCCATTTCTGTTTTCCAATTGCAGATTCTTATCTGAAATGTATAACACTTCCCTTCCTCCATCAAGAAAAACTGGTTTAGCTTCAACCTTGCAATTCCATCCAGTCGGCCATCCTATAGTGTAGTAATAATGAAAAGGCCAAATATTTACCAAAATGGATATTAGTCGTGCACAGTTTGCTGTGGATTTAAATAGTCATGCTGAATTTCTTGTCAAAGAATTTGGGGTGGGTGTATAATAATGAATGATTTCTGATATATTTTATCACGGATTGCAGCACAGTGACCTGTGATGTTAGGTCACTGATCTGAAAGAAATATAACAAAATTTAATCAATTATGGAATGGATAAGTAAAAATAAGTTGTGAAATTTTACTTCCCAATGAATTTACACTTGGTTTTCTTCTTTACCACATAACATTTCTAGGATACAGAGAAATGAGGGAAGTTAAAAGATACTTTCCATGCCAATAAATATTTAAAAACCTATTTTGAGGTTAATGTGTTGTCATTGCTATTTAAAGTTTAAGGCATGGTATATTGTAAAATTAATTAAGATTCTAAAGGAAAAATCAAATGCCTGAATTTCTAAAGTAAGCACTAACTAAATGAGGTAATTTGTGGCATAATTGTAATAATAATTTCAACATTAGAGAAAAAAATTACCTTTGTCATTGTTGGTGAGATAGAGATAGATAGATAGTTATTAAGCACATATTTATTTCATTTCATTTCATTTCATTTTCTAGATATCTTTCTTTAGAACTGCACTGCTCTTTAAAGTGCTCTACAGAATACTATTCCCTGGGAGACATTATTCATAAATGGCACTAATGAGTGTCAAGCTGCATTTCAAGGCATTTTGAAAATCGTCCTATTAATTAATGGTGTAATTAAGCTTTTGTCAGTGACATATCATATTTCTGACAGAAATAGATGGCCTGTGTAAGTCAATGCTAGGCAGCCATCCAGGCAGCCAGTGTGTATAATGGATGGCAGCAATTTAGCGCAGGTTTACAGTGATGGGACCACCTACGTGAGGAGTCTGGCGCCCGGCATACACAAACAGGGCTTTGCACTGTACTTCAGGAAATAAGTGTAGCTGAGATTGATGTGATCCCCCTCCCTAGGACGACACATTAGCCTTTTACCATTAAACCATAAATAGTGTTTCTCTGAGCTTTTGTGACAAAAATGTCAATTAGCTTCCAAATTACATTTTCATTTAATTTTGTATTCTAATTCCATTTGCATATTAATGTGAACACGGCACAGAACTGTTAGATTAGAATAACTGGCTAAAGCTAATAGGATGTAATACATACTTATTGAGGGTGATAGTTGCACACATTTAAATGTTGCCCCACCACCACACATCTATTTGCATGGGAGATGTGCCACTGTTTAATGCCTCTCTAATACCAGTGTGTCACATACAGCAAGATTTAAACCTGGGCACAGAGCAGTGATAGAACTAAAACTGAAAGAGAAGAAAGATCCAAGTCCACTCACATCAGCGCAATTAAATATAAATCATTTTATTCTGGTCCTCCCTCTGTAACAGATCTCTATTAATTCTAGTATTAATAATTTACTTTCTGGCTGCAGCTATCAAGGTCTTAAAATTGAATAAGACTCAAACACAATGGTAGAATTTCCTTGGTAGAAAAATTTCACTTCAGTGAAGCTCATGGGCTTAGCATTATTTTTACAGAAAGAATTAGTTTCTTTCTGGTGTTTAACACTCAACTTACTTTTTTAGTTTTAAAAAATTATTTCATGAAAAGTTACAAATGTTTGTTTCATTTTACACAATCTATAGGCCTCACTTTTCCCAATATTTTCCAAGGTTTATATACAATTATAAAATTGCTCATAAGTATTGCTTCAGAAATCAATGCTACCATACTTAGACTGAGATATCTTGAAACTGAACAAAGGACATTAAAGATCATCCAGTTTGACCCAATTCATTTTAAGATGAAGAAAAGAAAACTTGAGAGATTATGTAATTTGTACAAGGTCAGGCATCCAGTAAGGGGCAAGTGATGACAAGGACCTGACAAGTGCAACTACTGCTTTTCAGAGGTTGTTTTCAAAATCACTCTGCTTAAAAATAAAAACAGGTTAAATACCAACAGAATTGGAAAGTTGAAATGGGAAAGATAACAGAACATGAGAGAAAGGGAAGAACAAAGGGATAGAAGGAGGGAGGAAGAAAGGAAGGAGAGAAGGGATAGAAGGACAGGGATAGAAACAATGTAAAGAAAATTCTATATGATGTCATGAGGATATTATTTCAACCTTTCATGATGCCTCAGTATTTTGATGAAGTGTATTTTTCATTGTTTGAGACATGGATTGATTATATTAATTTGTACAATAAATCTCCAGATTAATAGGTGTGTTCAAGAATTGTATTTTGCAAATAATTGTAAAACCAATTTAGTTATAGGTGCAAGGTTATATCAAGTGTACACACAATAATTTATTTAACTCACAGTGACCCCTCAGTACTTGGTATAGAAAATGCTGAAATTATATAAATAGAGTCACTTTGAGAATTTGCAGCACACCTAGGAGGAGGTTAAAATGCCAGTGCTAGACAAGTTAGGTTAGCATTCTCTCAAACAACTATTTTTTTTTAACAATTTGTCCCAAACTTAGTGTGAGAAAAGGCAGAGGAAAGTCTGTTTATAGAAACTTTTGAAATTTTCTGTATTGGTCCTAATTCTCCAGCTTGTCCTGAAATGTGTGTATGGCATTCAATTGATTAAATCCTTCTTTTGTCTGAACTCATCTTCTCTAGGTCAACTAGATTAACTGCTTTTATTTAAGCTTTCTTTATTTGAAGGGTCTTTTCCAGTCACACAGCACTTCTACTGAGAGAAAGTATTTATTAGTAACTAATATACATGTGATGCTTACCATGTTAGGTACAATCCTAATGTTTTTAATAAACAGATTCATGTAATTCTCATAGTAACTCTATATGGCAAATATTTTGATATATAAACTCTAACTTTACAGATGAAAAACCTAAGGCACAGATCTTACCTCAAATTGACTGAAGTCACTCAACTAACTGGTAGTAGCAAAGATCAAATTCTAACAGCTTAGACTACTCACTCTTAGTTTCAGGAGGAAATGGCACTCCCACCGCCTATTGTGCAGAGTAAAGGATTGGAAAATGTAAATTAGAACAAATTGTTCTTCACAGTGCCCAGAGGGAGGCAGTCTTAGGTATAACTTGATTTCTGACCTGGACAGTTTTTAATATGAAGAAAAGTTAAATAAAACAAAAGAAAATATTGCTGTCCATCTAAAATCTTAAAAACCAACCAGCCTTTCACCTAATTATATTGCTTTTTACTCCAAATATGTGTGTAATTTTTAGTTCAAATATTGGACATTGATACTAATATGTACTGGGTGTAAATCTTATTCTCCCTTTGGGAGTGTGATAGAGTCATAACACCTTAAAAATATTAAATAACACTTAAGGTCCATTTCACCTGAATTTTAAAGAGGTTTTTATTTATAGGATGGGTTCAGGTTTAGGGAACATGGATCACCTTTCTGAGGACTCAAAAATATATGGGAGGTTTATTTAGAAACAGAAGAGTGACCTCCAACATTAGTCACAGATATCTATCACGGTAAGTTTCCAGGTCCTGTAGGTTTTTTCAATCAGGTTAAATAATTTACCTGCCATTCCTGACCAACACAAAGTCTGCTAAATGTGACAGGATTAGTAACTAATTCTACCCTCCTAGGGAAAATGAAAAAAATTTTCCCTCTGATATCTAGGCACCTTCCAGAGTAATACCAGAAGATAAACATGCTCCAATAGCTGGGATCAGCTGATTGTTCCATCTTGAGGATCTCTTTCTCCATTGATTATTTACTTAAACCTTGCTTTACCCTTTTCATAATTTCTTCACACTGCAAGCTCTACTTTAGGTTCTGAGATGAATTTCTTCTGAAGCAAGGAAATATATTTGCCGTATAAGAGGATAATTATTAAGATGAGAAGGGTAAAATAACAACAAAACACAAATAAAATATCTTGCCATACATATCATATTTTCTGCTGGATGTGTCCATTTCTAACATTCAGGGTTCTTTTAAATTAATATAGCCTGATAAAATGCCTCACTGTGCACCAACCTCACCTGCCAAGGTAATACCATCTTGTTCTTCTCTCATGAAGAGCTCTGTCATACATATAGGTGCTGAAAGCAGTGTTCTATTTGTTATCTTTGACTTGTTTTGGTGAATTCCCACTTCTAACCAATAGCTAGATCCTCTTTTAACTCCTTTATAAATCTGTCTTGCCTCTTCCATAGGGAGCCATCCTATTTTGTTGTGCCCTGCAGCATGGGAACCATGATAACCAAACTCATCGATATTGCCATTCAACAGCTTACAATGACTCCCATACTTACTGGCCCCAAGTTCAATTTGTAAAAGATTACCTCTCCAAACCATTCTCCATACTTTGTTCTTTTCAAATATACATTTGTCAGAGCATTACTTTCTTTAGGATCCCATATCACCTTTGGTATTCTTTAGGGTGATAACTAAAATCCTTTGATCCTGTAAAAGGCCACTGACATCTGACACTTACAGCTTTCTGTTTTTCCACTATTTTTCTCCATGCTTTTCTCATATATTTCATAAGTCATACCTCAGAGTTATTGAAGTATTTTTATTATAAATATTTTCCAGAAATTCTGTTGCTTGTAAGCCTTCATAAGCCCACATATACATGCATATATATGGAGACAGACAGAGAGAGATGTATACATCAAGAAAAGAAAAACTTGTATAAATATTTTAGTACTAAATTTATTTAGATAGCATGAGGTTAATACAAGTTTCCCTTGCCCTCTATAATTACGAGAGGTGCTCAATGTGGTGTCCATTAGCTTCCAGACATTTATTAGTACAGTGAACTGACACACGTACACATTTTTTGGCAAATGAGAGAGAGAGAGAGAGAGGGAAAATTTCTTAGTACCGCCATTTTATTTACTTTATTTTGTCCCCTCATGTTACTAACTTTATAAGATCCTTCAAAAATCAAAAAAGAATCTCATGTCCTCATATAGTCCCCTGGCTTCACATTCTTGAATCATACTATATTATAATTTTCTGTTGACTTGCCTGTTTTCTTCACCTAGATTATAAACTCTCCTAGAAAAGCAGTGATTCATATTCATTGTTGTACCCCTACTGCCTTATATCATATTATCAACTGCTAAGTTTTAAAAACTGAATACCAAAAGTTTATGTGAGTGTTAAATGTGTACATCAGGAACTGTTTGTTAAAACTACATTATTACCAAATTTTAATCATTTCTTTATAAAAATCTTCATATCTCTCTGCCTTTGTCAAAAATAGTTGAGAAAGATAAATAAATGAATTATAAAGAACTAGGAAAAGGAGACAGCCTGGCAAGCGCGAGGGCCCAAGTTCGACTCCCGGAACGCACATACAAAAAAAAAGAGCTGGTGATATCGCTCAGCTGCTCGGGCGCCTGCTGGCGCGTGAGGTCCTGAGGTCGACCCCCGGTACCCACACAAAAAAAGGAGACAGTACAATACCTGCTATGAAGTATTTCCCATTACTAGCTTTTTTTATCTTTTTTGTATTTAAGATCTCAAAATAGTTTTATCAGCCTTGTCTTACAGGATGACTTTTAAAGTATTCAGTAATGATGAAGTCAACACTAAAGGCATAAAAAGAACTCAGTATTCATTTGGTGAATATCTAATATATTTAAATTAAATTGGCAACTCATTACAGAGACTAAGACATAGAATTACTTTGTCATAAATTATAGGTAATCTGTATTTTCACATTTACTCTATTACCAGTAATAGAGTTTTAATGTGGTACTTACACTTTGATAAAAAAGAAATCACGTTGCCACTAAAAATATATAAGACATGAATAGAGGAAAAAAAGGGGAAGTGGAGGAGGGTTGAAATATATGGGGGAGAATGAAAGATTATAGGAAACATCAAAATGGCTAGCAAAAAATAAAGGGCAGAGAAAAAGAAAGATGGATAGAAAACAGTAACAGGATCAGCTAGAGAAATTGTAAGAAATAAAAGGTTATCAAGAAAAAATGAAACAAATATAGAAAATAAAAAGAAACAATATGAAATATATATAGATCCTTGCTATAATGAAAATATAAAATGATGCAAATAGAAATCTGTGTTCTATCTGTGTACATTTAAGTAAAAAGTTTTCACATGAGTGGCAAAGAGAAAAAGAATGATATAATGCTATATTTTAAATCATTTATTGATAGTCAAGTAAAACTTTATTGTACATCCAGAACTTACTTTAGGTATCATAGCTCTATTGGTTGGGCAATGGGGGAAAGATTTTTCCTACTCTCAAAACTGTATGAAGGCAAAACACCACGAGACAATGCCACCAGATTCATGTTTACCACAGTGAATTCTTCACATGTTCCTTAAGCTTCACTATGTTCTGCTGTAACAGTATATATCTAGGGTCAGGAGAAGGGGGAATGAATGGGAAAATATTCAGTAGTTCAAACATTCACCAAAAAAAAAAAAAAAAAGTAAAAGTAAGAGAAAACATGTGACACAGTCTCATTTTATATAATATTCTCTTTAAGCACATAGTATTTTATTTTCACAGTAGACTTTCTTTAAGCCTATTTTGTGCCTGCTGTAATACCTCTGAAATTCACTATTTGTTGTTTTGTTAAAGAAAAAAAAGGCCCATACTAGATTTTAAGAGTTGGACATTTTAGAGGTTTATAGTGAAAAGATTAAGGGTGGGGGGACTTTCCGATTCATTTCTCATCTTTCTCATGTGATTAATTTTAATTCTGTAGTATAGAAAAATGAAAATGAAAATATAAGCTTACAGCTCATAGAATAAATCACTATATTGACAGACAAAAACTTCTGTATAAGCAAGAGTAAAAGTGATTTAATAGTCTGGCGTATCACAAATTCAAGACATTGGTATTAAATTAGATGTCAATAAATATAAGTAGTGATTCAAGACTTTAACAGCATAAATAGGAGAGAATATATTAATAGTCTACATTCTTCAATCTCCTTTGTTAGATACACTCAATTTTTAAAAATTCATACACATTAGCACAGGGAAATTTGGAGTTAGATGATAAAAATAATAGGTGGAAAATTGATCTAAGTGTAAATAAACATCAGTGTGTTTTTATACCATACATGGGGAATTAATTTGTTACTATATACACTTTATATTACAAAACTGGTAAACACATGCATACACATATGTATATATGTATACTGGATCAAATCTACTCTTTGAAATGAGACAGAGGCAAGTGTCTTTTGTGGGTAATCATAGAGGAAGTAGGATTTTTGAAGAGAGGAATACGTTATTAAGTACAAGAATTTGACTAGAGGACCTTGATATTATTTCCATATTCCTTTAATTACAAAGAGATTTGTATAAAGGAAACTGTTTGCAATAAACTGAACATAATGCTCTTCCTACTATCAGTCCCTACAACAGCCCACTTTTTTGCATTAAAAGGAAAAAATAGACAAAATAGTCCAACAATATTTTTTTAATTATCCTGTCCTCTTAAGGAAATATGAACATTAACACATCAGCAGACAATTCATTTGAGAGACTTTTGTAGCCATAAATATTCAACTCAGGATTAATTCTCTGATCATTTACCTATTTGTCACACCTTCCTTAATTAAGGTCCTTAATTGAGGAAATAAATATACCACAATATTGAACAGGTACACTTTCTAAAGCCTTTCCTTCACCTGAATCAAATGTAGCTTTTCAAATATTAAAAGCCATTAAAAGCCTTCTAAAGAAAATTAGAAAGGTAATATTTTAGCCAACTTATAGTTTTGTGGAAGCAAAAGTATATTCATATTCCTAGTTTTCTTTAATGTTTCCTACTTTTTGCTCACTTTTCTCTTGTCCATTACCATTATTATAACTAAAGTATCTTGTCATTAGTTATGTATATATATGTTTGCCTAATTAACCACATTGTGAGTTCTGTGAATATTGGAAACATTTCTTGTTCAGTTTTTATTTACTCAACTTTTTATTCTATTGTCACACAAGGAGTATTGTATACTATAGGAACAATAAACATTTCTGATTTAATGGCTTAAAATATTATAAACATAGAGTATATCTACCAGAGAAAATAGCCAAAAATAGCTAGTCTAAATTGAACAATATTCTAAAGAACATAATTTTTAAATAAAGTCCAATTTGTTATTTCAACCATAAAATTTAAGACTGCAGAAAATCATGTTTGCAAGAATAATAATGTTTTAAAATGAGAAGTGCAAATTGTATAAAAATATTACCTGTTTTGTCCTGATTGGATGTCAGCTCTCTTTACATCTCTAAAATGGCTCTACAGCAATAATGGAATTTAAACAGATATTTTAGTAAGTAGTAAACACAAGCACAATTTTCAACTAGACAATATTCTTCATAGTGAAACTGAAAAAACAGAAATGGTACTTTGTTATTGTCTAACTCATAAGAATATATGTTACTTCAGGTCCTTCAAGAATGAGATACCAATATGCAATTAAGCATCCCAGAAAACTATTAGACAAAACAACCATAGGGAAAATGAGGAAGAAGAACAAGGCTGAGAGTGCTTTCTGACTACACGCAAGCCTTACCTTTGTGAAGAAAAGAGGAAAGGGAGAAATGTGCAATCTTCATTTTGACATGGCTTCTGGAAAACATTCATCCAAACACATCCTGCGGGAGTTCCCCTGTCCCAGGATGTAGCTTGCCCATTGCTGCTTGCTAAGCAGAGTCATCACTTGGGAACCACCCACAGGAAAATATGGCTTTAGTGCAAAGCACGTTATGGGTCTAAGAAGGTGGCAACACTTGTGTCTGCTCAAGTCTGGTGCTCTAGTTAAAGATCTAAGAGTAAAATTTGCTTGGCTACTGGAAATAGTACAGTGGCTTAGAAAAATTGATGGTGTTTTCCAAATGTAAAGTGTGATGACACAGAAAAACAGCAATTAGTTCATAAAAAAAGATGGACATTAAAATAGTGACATAATCGGAATGGGAGGCAATACTTGTAAAATGGTGGATTCTGCATGTGAATTATACTTGGAGGATTAAAACTTCAAACTTACTACCTATATATCTATGAGCATATTATCTAAGATTAATCTTTCTATTTCTTCTTATGTAAAACAAGTTCAATTATTGCTTTGTTCTTACAGTAAGTAGCATTTTTATTTTGGCTTTTAACATTCAAAAAAGATTAAAGATCATGACATTTAACAATATATAGCTCCATGGCTCTATCCCATTCCACCATAAACCCTCCAAATAGCAGGTTTTAATTTATGCGTGAATTGATATATAGGGAATGAATAAGGAAATCAGTTTTGCTTTAAAGAAAAAGAGAAAATATCTGAAAAAATTTATCAAAACTTTTGTTCTAACACATACATAATGAAGTGGTTGGTAGTAGAAAGGAGAAATAAGTTCGAGATTCTTTATATTGCATAATGACTACAGTTAATAACCATATATTGTATACTTGAAAATTGCTGAGAGCGAATATAACTCCTCCACTTCAGAATATTCCAATTCATTTTCCTACCATTTAGATCCACAGATGTCTAAGATATTTTTTTTAGTGCAACTTAACTGAGATAAATTATGAAGAAAAGTCTGACACAGAGTTAATGATTCTAACAAACTGAGGTCAAAACTTCTTCCTGTTGAAAATTTTACAAAAATATATACCTTGTATGAAATCATTGTTAGAATGAGTCCTATGGTCTCAAGGTGCATCCATTTACCTAGAAGTGTCAAGTTCATCCTTCTTTGTGGCAGAGTAGTGCTCCACTGTATTAAAAATACATCTTCTTTATCCATTCATTGGTTGATGAACATTTGGGCTGTTTCAAAGATTTAGCTATTACAAACTGGGCTGCTATAAACATAGGTGTCTATATACTGTGTTATGATGTTTTTAATTTTATCGGGAAGATAACAAGAAAGGGACTAATGGATCATATGGAACCTGTAGTTTCAGTTTTCTGAGTAATCCCCACACTGATTTCCACAGTATAAATGAAATAAATTGGACACACGTGTTCAAACATAGCATGGCTTCTTCAGTGTGAGAAACTGAAAGTATAAATGAAGACAAAAATAATAAATGAAGACAATAATAGATATTGTGAAATAGAAAGAAAATGTTCAGATGGGAGGAGGAGAGGAAAAGGAATTAAAGGAAAAAAAGAGAGAGAACAAAAGAAAAAATGGAAACAAAGATTTGTAAATAAGGAGGGGAAGAGAGGTTGAAGGGAGAGAAGGTAAATGGGAGAAAAAAAAAGGAAGAATCAAGTTATATCATTTACAGGTACAAATTCCCTATGATGAATGGGATCATTACATATATCTAAAATGTAACAACAAAATTAATTAAACAAATAAAATAAAATACTGCGGAAAAAATGGTCCTATGTAAAGAGGAATCTTTAGAATTAAAGTACTTATCTTTTTGGTAAATCTACCTCATTTCCAATAAAAAACATGCTTCTGCACATAAGTAAAAATTATATATATATATATATATATATATATATATATATATATTCAAAAAGTGTTTTCTTTTTATTTTACTAAAAATTCATTGCGACTATAGTAGCTAAATTCTTTCAGTGGTCATTATTTCTTAATTATTTGTTACTGTGTACATCAAAATGTTGGATATTTTCCCAATCCTTGGATACATAGTAACATTTCAGTTATTAGGTGACTCAATTGTTCAGTTTAAGACATCTTAATAAAAGTTTACCTTTTTTTGTGGGTACCGGGGGTCGACCTCAGGACCTCGTGCGCCAGCAGGTGCCCGTGCCGCTGAGCAATATCACCGGCACTTGGGCCGGTGAGACGGCTCAGCGGCTTAAGCGCCTGCCTTGCAAGCGCGAAGGCCCGAGTTCGACTCCCGGAACCCACATACGAAAAAGGGGCCGGTGATATCGCTCAGCGGCACGGGTGCCTGTTGGCGCGCGAGGTCCTGAGGTCGTCCCCCCGGTACCCACAAAAAAAAAAAAAAAAAATATCACCGGCACTTTTTTCGTATGTGGATACTGGGAGTCGAACTCAGGACCTCACACTTGCCAGGCAGGCGCTTATGCCACTGAGCTATCTCAAAATGTTTACTTTTAAAATTCCAAAACTATGTCATTTTAATCTTCTTGACTTCCCTATAGAAAATAACTGGTCTTCTTATACGATATTTAAAATTTATTATATGCAACAATTTTAAAATTTGACACCATTAACTTCCAATTCCACATTGGTTAGGGCTCCTAAATTTTGTTACTGCTGTTTTTAAATTTTCCTGTGAAAAAATATGTGAATAAGAACTATTCATGTACATGAATAAGCTCTCTCTCTCTCTCACGCACACACAAACACACACACACACACACACACACACACACACACGACCTACCGTGATAGTTAAATATGATTTCCTATCCTGTTAAAGTTACATCCTCAGTTTCATAGTTATTAAGATCTAGGTTAATTACTTTTTATTCACATAATCTATTCACCAAGTACTAATTCCTAACAAAGCAATTTATATATTGGTTTTGATCATTTGGCATGATTTTCCTTTAATTTAAATAAATGTATAAATTTTTAAAAATTTAATATTTAGATAAATGGATACTGAATACAATATAAAATATATGCTGTTCTAAAATTTGCTGCTGTAGGAAAACATTGGCCCATAATGCTGGGTTTTTTTCCCCCGGAGAAGTAAATTAAAATAACTAATCATGTAAGAAAAACACAGCTTTTGTGGGAACTAGACAAGACCATGTTTTTCCATTGGTAAATCAGGAAAAGATTGGAATTGTTTTACATATTTCACAGGGGCCTGAGTTGCAAACATTTGCACTTCTGCAAATATCACATTTTAAAAATTAGACTGGCAAAAAAACACTTATTCCATCAACACCTTTTTATATGTGTGAAGACAATTAATTTAATCTACGCAGTGCTTCCTTGTATCAGGAATCCTATGGACTAATCACTGTTAGAGAGTTTTATTCCACATCACTAACAGTTCATGTGGAGATGCTAAAGAAGTTCTTTGTTCATGAAGACATAAGTGCCAAGATTTCAGCATATTGAAATTTTAAATGGAGCATTTTAACACATCCTTAAACCAGTAATTTGACTTATAAAATTATTTAAGGGAATGTTGCAATAGTGAGAAATATACTTATAGAGGATAAACTATAACAGGCTTGCCACAATTGTTTGGCAAGGAAAGAAATACAGCACTAGAATTCATTTGTGAGATGAAACACAATAAATACCAAGATATAAGTATAACAATGCATGATTACCTGGAAGAAATAGAATACTTTCTCAAATACCCTCACTTAATTCAATGTTAGTAGAATTATTTATGTATAATGTATGTTTAGAAAAATATGTAAACTTGGAGTATTTTTGATTGGCCTTAAAAATAGGGAGAAATCAGACACACTGTTCAGTGATCCTCATTGGTAGAAAACAAGCATGCCAAGCCAATAGAGTACAGAAATATAATGCAAAGCTTCTATTAATATATGTTTATTTTGTGTCTTTTAAAATTATGTTTTGCAGTGTGTTTGCACATTTTACAATATTTAAAAAATATAATGTACAAATATTGAGGTGAACACTTAAAAATGAGCTTCAGTAATAGAGAGATGTTTTCCACAAAATTATACCCAACTCAAGTCTGTCCAGGGTTTAAAGAGCCTTAACCCATAATGTGAGTGCTCAAATCCCATTAGGAGTGCCATACTTATTAAGAAATTGGTGATCTTGTTGTGATATAATGCTCGTTCAAATCTGCTGTTATTTTATGCAAATGTCTGGAGATATTCTGATTTTCTTAATCAATTCTATGGCTAATAAGTATGAATTGGCCTAGAAAAAAATGTAACCTGAATCAATACCTAATTGTTTTCACTATTTATGTGGATACCGGGAGTCAAACTCAGGACCTCGTGCTTGCCAGCAGGCGCTTGTGCCACTGAGCCATATCACCAGCCCCACAATATTTTTTTTTCAGCAGAATACCAAAGAGAGGATTTCAGGGTCAAGCTCATCAAAAGGTGAACACTGATTTTAGAACTACGTATGTATCCCTATTGTAAAATAATAAAATTACATTTTTATTTTAAACTGTAAAGCAAACGAAGTCAAAATGGATAAGGCTTAAAGATAAGTTCTAAAATTGGGAGACTAGAAAAACAACAGGATAATATCTTTATAGCATTGTTTTGGCAGTAATTTCTTGGACCTGACCCCAAAAGTACAAGCAGCAAATATAAAAATAGACTAGTAGAACTATGTTCAATTGAAAAGGTTCTATATGAAGCAGAATTGATCAGCAGAATAAAGAAGCAACATTTACAATGAGAGAAATATTTTCAAACCACATATCTGAAAATGGGTTAATCTCTGAGATATATAAAAATCTTGTAACTCAATAACCATATCAAACTACACTACTTAAATAACCAAATTAAAGACTAGGCAAAGAATTCATCAGACATTTCTCCAAAGAAGACATATATGGGGCCAAGAAGTATATAAAAAATGTTCAGTATCAATAATCATAAGGGAAGTGTGAATCTAATCCATAATGTAATGTCACCTCACACCTGTGAGAATATTATGTTGTTTGAATAATGGTTCCCCTTCCAAAATTCATACTGTACCTTAATTCCAGTGCTACAGTATGACGAGGTATACATTAGTTCATGAGGGCTTTACCCTTTTGAATGGGATTAGCACTATTATTAAAAAAAAATGGCTCCAAACTGAAGGGAGTTTCTATTTCCCCTCTTGTCTTGTGAAGCACTCAGCATTTCTTCTCCCTGAGACTTGCAGGAAGAAGGTGCCACCTTGGAAGAAAGGAACAGTCCTCCCCAGACCCCTGTCAAGAACGTACCCTGACCTTGGGTTTCCCATAGTCTAAAATCATAAGAAAAACACATTTTAAAAAATAAATTATGTACTGCCCACATTTTGTTATTGTAGCACAAATAAATTATGATTAGAGAAGATGGAAACAACAAAAAATAAGTATCAGTGTGGAGAAATTGAAGCGCCAGTACATTGTTAGTAGGAATGTAGAATAGCAGAGCCACTATGTTGTGGCAAGAGTATGAATATGTAAAGTGTCCTCAAAAAATTTAAAGGAGAACTAACATGTAGTCCAGCAACCCTTCTTCTGTATATGGAGTCAGCCCTTCGGAGACATGTTCCTCATTCTCAAAATTACTCAACCATGGGTGGAAAATATTCAACTTTACTATAACTTTACTATACATCTATAGACTTTTCTTGTAACTATTCCTTATAAAATATAAAGTACCAATTATTCATATAGCTTTCACATTATATAAAGTATTCTAAGTAATTAAAATATGATTTAAAGTGCGAAGGAGCATATTAATTACTTTCCCACCACTGGAACAAAATACACAACACCTGCAACTTAAAGGAGGAGTGGTTTATTTTGGCCCTTTGATTTAGAGGGTTGAACCCATGGCAGCTGGCTCCAAGAGAGAAATTACATGGCAGAAGATTGTGGCAGCCAAAAGATGCTCAACACATGACAACCACAGAGGAAACACCGGAGGAACTTGGGACCAGAATGTATCCTTCTACATCACACTCACAGTGACCCACCTCTTCTAACTGGGTCCCACCACTGGAAAGCACATTCAGATATGAATTTATCAATTGATCAACCAGTCCACTAATGAGTATGGTGTCCCATGATCCAGTCACCTTCCAAAGTTTCCAAATCTCAACTTATAAGACTTTTGGGAGATATTTTAGATCTAAATCATAATATTCCAACTCTGTCTGCTAAAAACCTCAAGTCCATCTCATTAAGAGAAAAGCATTCTGTCCATCTCTAAGAGTTGACAAAGACTTAATAGTTCCAGCATTGCCAAAAAGTCTTAGTGCAGAGTCTCCTCAGAGAATCAAGTCTAACTCTTAGCTATAAGCCACTCTAAAATTAAAAAAAAAAAATGTTAATTCCACCAATCAATAGCACAGAGTCACAATCCCACTCTAAAAAGGAGGAATAGGAAATAGAAATGAAATGGGTCAAAGCAAGACTGGAACTCAGGGGTAAACATTAAGCCCCATAGTCCATGTCCAGCGTCTGGGCCAGGGTGTAGTGTGACAAGAACTCTTAAGGAGTCGGGCAGCTCTGCTCCTCTATAGCCTTGTCTTTTTCAGACACTCAGCATTTCGCCTGCACTGCCTCCTTGCAGTGCCTGTGATTTTATTTGGCAGAAGTTCCACATCTCCAACTTTTTGGATCTCCACTGAATCTTCAACTTCGCTTTCATGGCTTCACAAACTGCCTTCTCTGGGCTTCCTTGGCTGGCCTCCAGGTCTTGCTTTGAAATTTGAGTGGAAACCTCCATGAGACTTCAACTCTTTTTTTTTATTTAATTAAGTTTATTGGTACATTTTAGATAAATATAATGATCATATTCATCATAGGGAATTTGTACCTGTACATGATATATTTTGATTCCTCTTTTTTTCCAATCCCCTCTCCCTTCAATCTCTCTTCCTTCCTTATTTACAAATTTTTGTTTCCATTTTATCCTTTTTTTCCTTTTCCTCTTCTTCCTTTCCCCTTCCTCCCACCCTAGTTCCTCTTTTCTTCTGAATAATTTATTCCTATTTCATAACATCTATTGTATATTTTGGTCCTTATTTACTCTTTATGTTTCTCACACCAGAGAGATAATGTGACATTTACACATGTGAGTCTGATTTATTTCACTTAAGAGTATGGTCTCAAAGTCCATCCATTTACCTATAAATGAATGCAACTTGAGACCATACTCTCAGCTCTTCAATTCTAAGTACTTGCAAAACAATCAAGTAAAATCATCCAAGATTTTGTGGATGATGTCATGGTCAGCTGCCAGCTTAAGCAGTAGGAGAATACCACCCTTGGTCCCTGGCTCCATTGGCCTCTCAGTGTCTGGGTAGCTGAATTCAGGGTATTACTTCCATACCTCACACTTCTCAAAAAGGGCACCCATGGGCTATTTTCTCAAAGCAAAGTCTTTCAAGGATTTTATCCATTATAGACCCTTGCTCCTATTATGGATAGGATCTGGCCAATTCATGAGATGCCCTCAAGGTTTTTCCTGGTACAAAGTAGTTGACATTTTAAAATTGCTCTATATTTTTAGCAACCTTACCCTCCTTGGCTCCAACTTTATGTGTGCTTTCGTTTTGGTCAAATTGCAATATTTTCCAATCATTCAGTTCTCCTTTTTTGCTCCTGATTGTCACTGTAGATCTGGCTAAAATCACCCCATAATACATCTGCCACAGCTTGAGTATTGAGCTGGCTTAAAATATTCTCTACTAGATTAAGTATTAGGCCCCATTCAAGCTCAGTCACAAAGACATAGAATATAGATAAAATAAATTCTTTCCCAGAATAAAACACTCATAATTTCTATTCTAGTTTCCAATAGAGTCCTCATTCACAACTAAGACCTCTTGAGTCTGGCCTTTATGTCTCCATTTTTATCAACATTCTGTATGTATGTATATGTATGTATGTATGTATGTATCTGTCTATCTATCTATCTGTATGTGTGTGTATTTTACATATATATATATATATATATATATATATATATATATATATTATCTCCAACTGGAATCACCCATGAAGCTCGGCTTACAACATTCTATTCTAGGGCTTCTCTAGCCAACATCTCCAAATTTTTCCACTCCTGTAACAATATAGTTCCAAAGGCTTCTGCAGCACATAGTCAGGTATAATCACAGAAAGTCACCACTTCTTTGGTACCAATTATCTGTATGAGTCACTTTTCCTGTAACCTTGATGAATTATCTAATGGGTGCAATTCAAATCAGGAGACGTTTATTTTGGCTCATGGTTTCTTTACTCCATGGCTGCCTGGCTCCAAGGCAGAAAAAACATGGCAGAATGGCATGGTGAAGGAAAGCTGCTCAAACCTCCAGTAGAAAGCAGAGAGAAAGAAGGAGTTGGGAGCAGGAGTATAGCCATTTCTAGACTAGAATATACCTCTTCTAACTGACCCCAACTCATAAGTATATTCAACATGAATTCTTCATCTACCTCTGAACATATGTGATTTTTATGGAAGATTTTATTCTAAACAATAGCAAGGATGATATGCATGAATAATATGAAAATTCTTTGCCTTTTTATATGAGAAACTTGAGCAACCTCGGGTTTCCCCAGGGTTCCTAGATCCAGTCCCCTATGGCTTAGTAAGAGACAATTATGTAACTACATTAATTGAAATCAAGATCTCAAAAAGATAAGTGTATGTCTATGGTCTTAGCAGCAGTATTCACCATCATCTAAATATGCAAGCAGTCCAAAATTTATGTTATTCTCATTTTTTTAAAGGAATATTGCCATATCTGAAAATATGAATGAACACATAGGATATTATGGTGATTGAAATAGTGTAGTCAGGGAAAAATTAATACTGTGACTAAGGTCACTTTTCTTGTTGTTGGGACAAAATGCCCATCTTGCTCAAGTTAAAGGAGAAAAGGTTAATATTGGTTCATAGTTTGAGTAATTTTCAGTCTATAGTTAACTGGCTCCAAGTCAGGGCAGAATGGCAAATGGACTTGGCACAGGAGAAACAGCTCAGGGCATGGCAGCACGAAGCAGACAATGATCAGGAAGGAGGGAGGGAGATCTACTCTTCCAGGCTGTGCTTCTATTGACCTACCTCTTCCCAGCATCACATTGAGCTTAAACTTACCAGTCAGTTCATCCACCAATATGTATCACATTCTTATGACCCAATCACCCTTTCCTAATAGTTCCACTTTTAAGGGCATGTTAGGTGACAAATTCTTTCCCAGAATTGGCTTTTGGAGGACATCTAGATATAAACCATAACATTTCACACCTAGCCCCCAAAAGATTCACCCAAATCAATTTCTGCAAAATGAATTTAGTAGATGTTTAAGAGTCACCAAAGTCCTAATAGTTTTAGCATTTCTGAAAAGTACAAATCCAGAGTCTCCTCTGAGATTTAAGTAAACTCATAGCAGAAAGTGCCTGTAAAAATCAAAATATAGGCGAAGCATCCAGTCAAAAGTTAAGGCCTGGAGCTCTCTTCAGAGTCCTCTGTGAATGTGTATCCATAAACTGAATGATCTGTGTTGAAAGGGTGAAGAGTCTGCACTGAAAGCCTGGAGATAGACATTCAAAGGTGATGCTGAAGATGAGCTCCTCTGAAGAAGCGAAAGTGAGATTTCCTTTTTTCCTTTTTCATTCCATCCAGGCTACAAGTCCATTGCTTGGTGCCACTCACATCCAGAGTAGGTCTTCCCTCTTTAGTAGTCAATCATCCAGTTACACACAGAACTGTGGTAAACTAATCTGCTGAGTGTTTCACATTCAACTACCATAAATACTGAACAATTCCACTTAAATGAGGTATCAATAATAGCCAAATTCATAGAAAGAGAGGAGAATGGTGATTGCCAGGATATGAGGGAATGAGAAAATGGAAATTGCTCTTTAAGTTGCAGTTGCAGCTATGCAAGTTGATTAATTTCTAAATATCTGGATATTGCTTCATGCCTAATTTATGGTATTACATTATATATCAAAATATGCCAAAAGGCGCATGATCTTCATATATATTAAATATATGTGTATCTCATCTTTACATCTATCTATCTGTCTATCTATCTATCTATCTATCTATCTATCTGTCATCTATATAATCAGAGTCTGTTGCTAATAATCCTGTCCTGGTTTCACCTTAAATAACTATGTGAATACATGAAAGGATAAGGTAGGCTGGTAGGCTAAGGGTCTCTAATATATGATGCCTTCAGGTACCCATGTCTTTGTGAAGTTACTTACTACAGGGACACTTGACTTGGCTGTATTATTTTATTTTGTAACAGGAATTAGTGAAATGAGTTAGGGTTCTATTAGGCAGTAAGAAGAGCAGCTCTTCAATGGAGTCAAGCAACCTAAACTGGAATCTGCTGAGTAAGGATTCTCCAAGGATCTTACAAAAACATCTGCCAAGTGCCCTTTGGCTTTCAGACACAACCCCTGAGCCTGATCTGGAAGGCTAGTGATTCAAGGGTGCACGTGCCCTGCATGGACACTGTAATTTTTTTTCATAGATTGGACCCTGAAAAGTCTATAGTCCCCAGCAGGATGCAGATTATATTGCTTGTACATTTGCCTGAGCCCCATCTAAACCTAGATAAAAAGGCTCCTTGGTATCCTACTCAGGAGTCTTTCCAGTTAGCAGGAGTTTTAATTAATTAATTAATTAATTTATTTATTTATTTATTTATTTTTGTGGGTACCGGGGGTCGACCTCAGGACCTCACGCGCCAGCAGGCGCCCATGCTGCTGAGCGATATCACCGGCCCTTTTTTCGTATGTGGGTTCCAGGAGTCGAACTCGGGCCCTCACACTTGCCAGGCAGGCGCTTGTGCCACTGAGCCATCTCACTGGCCTGGAGTTTTATTTCCTTGCCCTTATATATTTTACTTTCTTGCCTTTAAACCTTTTAAATGAATTGGCTTGCATCCTTCATTCTCCATCTGCAGTTTCATTCTTCATCACTGTGGGACATGACCCCAAAATTCCGGTAACAATTTGACTACAAGGACACCAGCAAACATAATGCAAGATGAGCTGAAGACCTAAAACCTGGGATTTGTCTCACTTGTTGCTGGCTGAAATTCTCCCACCAATCTATAAGAAAGCTGTTGTGTTCTGCTGGAATAGGTAATCCACTACACATTCAATTCCAAACCCAGACATCAGTCAGGTCATTTAAATCATTTGTAGCAACTTGAGCCACCAGAACATCAAAATCGTATATTATTCTAGAAATCACCATCAGAATAAATATCAAACAGGTTCTAGCATAAATTTTTGACCAAAACAGAGCAAACAAAATGATTTTAAACTTTAGATACTTTTGTTACATATACATAAATAACAGACAAGTATTCTAGAAATTTACCGAAAGAGTAGTGATATTTTCACTTCCAGTCCTAAAGTGGAGTGCGAAGTTGAAGCAAATCTCTGAGAGAACACTATTTTTCTCTGCTAAAGAATAATGTGAGATACAATGGTACCTCTGTTCATGAATTTAATATGTTCAATGATTTTGGAAAAAAATGGCTACATTTGTGTTTGTGTGGGAAGGATGGCTGCAGATATGTTTGTCACCTGATGCAGAGTTTGCAAACCAAAACAAAATTTTGCCAAATGCCTCTGTCTGGAAACCAACTTGTCTGCAAACAAAAGCATTCATGAATTGAAACACCACTGTATTGTATTTAGGAAACAGTAATTATATGATTCTTGACTAATGAATGCCCCTGGGGAGCCAGAATTATGTGGCAAATATCATTGAGTTTTCATACATTTGTGCACAGATAAATAGATGAATGTTCTTTAGACAGTAAAGGGGGTTTTATGTTAGGTTCAAAAGAAAGATGTATTGAAATAGGGAGTCATTCTACTTCTGATTATCAGGGTAGTTTTATAAATGAGTCAGCATACCAAGGAGAAAAAGCAGGCATCATAGTTCCTTGGGCAACATGAAGATATTTAAGAATAGAGAGATTAAGCTACATTTGTAAAAGACAAGAGTTAAAAAGAATTGATAAAAGAGATGATTGTTGTATTTCCAAAGGTGTATACTTTATTGTAATAAATAATATTATTTATGTGAAGACATTATTTAAATGTTAAAATTATCTAAATATTTTTGTATTGTTGCATAATTTCACGAGATTACTATTTATATGGTGTTTTTTGCTGTTGTTGTAGTTGTTTTGATTTTTGTTTTTGTTTTATTTTATTTTATTTTATTTTGTTTTTTTTAAGACAAGGTCTGTCTATGCAGTTCAGGCTAACCTCAAAATCACTATGTAGCCCAGGGTAGCCTTCAACTTATGGTAATCCTCCTGCCTCAGCTTCCTGAGTGCTGGGATTACAGAAGTGTGCCCCTATGCCTAGATTTTTTATGTGTGTTTTGTTCTTTAGGAGATTGCATAGGTGAGGGGACAACTGTATAATCATTTGCAGCTGTAACTATGATAAAATTCTTGTGCATGTGATCTTTTAAATATTTATACCTGCAAATATTTATAATGCAACATCACGTATTTTTTTACAAGCATCAGTGAAAGAAGCAAATTTACATGCATTTGGTGCTACTTTTGAACACACATGCACAATTATGTAACTTCTAAAACAAACAATTTCCAACATAACTAAGGTACATTATTACTTAAAATGTGATTGAAAAATCTCATTTTAATTTAAATATATATATATATATGGATATAATATTTGTAGGAACAAATGTAAAATTATACTTCTGACTAAAACAAACTTATAAGAAATATTTGAATTTCTAAAAATGATTAGAGAAATATTACGCACATATATAATTCATTTAGATATAAAATATTTTAGATCCTACTATAAATAATTGGGGAATTGATTCTATTATAAATAAATTACTTTAAAATGGGATGTGTTCTGTATGTACATCAACAAATGAATGGATAAAGAAAATTTGGTATTTATAAACAATGGAGTAGTGTTTGTTATAAAGAAGGATAAATTTGAGTCATTTGTAAAAATGGATATACCTGGATACCATGCATTAAGCGAAATAAATCGGGCATAAAAGCTTAAATGTAGCATAGTTGCTCTTATATGAGAAACACGAAGTATAAATAAAGAGCAAAATAAAAGACAGATAATAGGAAACAGGAACATAGATCTTTTACAAATGTGAAGAGGATCAAGAGATGGAGATGCAAGGTAGAGATGGAAGTACAAGGGGACATAAAAGAGATAAACTGCTTTATGTACGTGAGCCAAATCTCTACTGTGAATATACTGCAAACATGCACAAAAAATAAACATAAAAAATAAATCCAGATGTGTTTATAACATCATGTTTATAAATAAAATGCTTATGAGTTTATTGAATGGCATTTCTATTCTTCATGGGTTGCAGATTGAAGAATGACTGACTTCAATTAATTATTTGAAAAAATGTACATATATAAATACATAAGTAAAATACACAGAGCCATGAAACTAAGCCCAGTATTTTCTTTTTCTGCATCATTCCACAGGGAGATTAGTGAGGAAACTATGTGGTGATTTGAATATTAAACTTAGTGTATTTTGTCAAGTAGATGACACTCTTTTAACAGGACAATCAGAGCCACCATTAAGGTTTGTCTAATATCTGCCACTTGTTTATTTCTCCATGTGGACGATAAAGCCACTCTATACAGCAGAACACTCCATAGGCTAAACAGGGTGATATACATGTATTTAAAATTTAACCTTAAAAATAATTCCATAAATATATATATAATTAGCTCTAAAGTTACAGATTACAAATATGAGGCTTAATAACATCACATTTTTTTCTCCTTTTATGCATTTGGTAAATTGGGTTAAAGGAGATTCTACGTTGATCTGAAACTCTGAACTAGGATTTTTCTACCCAGCTCCTTATCCTCTTTATGTCTTAATTTCTTGTTTAGCAAACAAGGTTATTTGGTTGTTGCTGCTGCTGCCGCTGCTGCTATTAATTTTGTACTAGTCACAATTTAGAGAAAATGCCACAAACAACACAAAAGAACAGCGTCCTTAAAACTTACCACAAAATATCCGTGGGGAAACTTCATAGAGCTAATTTCCTTGGTTTGGGAGCCACTAGGGGATTGGTGGGACACACTTCCTGGTGGGACTATGTAATGTAGGTGTGACCTTGGGTAATATATCTGGCCTCTGGCCCTTAGTCTGGCACTCTTCTCCTGCTGTGGTTCCTGGCTGCTATGAAATAACCATGTTTGTTCCACCACTGCCCTCTGCTCTTGGAGCCAGCTGACCATGAAACGAGCCCCCTGAAACAGTGAGCCATACTAAACTCTTCTTGAATGTGTGTGTTGGTATTGTTTCTCAGCTACATGAAATCTAATACAGTATCTTTCTTCCAATTTCAGATGAAAATTAGCAGGATGTAGGCATAAGAATGGTAACTGTATTTTTATTTATTTATTTATTTATTTATTTATTGGCAGTAATGATCTTATAATTAATAAAGCAATTTTCCTGCTTACTCTAAGAAAGGCATTATGCTTTAGTCATTTTTGCATCAGAACACACATAGCGGTGAACACAACAGTTACTTCACAAATTTTGTGTATACAAGCATTAATTTTAAAATGATTCACTGCTAGGAAAGATAAATTATAAAAGAGACACTAAATTTAAACAGCTTTAATGCATAATACAATCTGGTACTTGAGACATCAATCAAAAATAGTGGTAACCTATTTTTGCAACCAATATAAAACATAGCTTATAACAAGGCATGCTGATTCTCATAACTCTATTTTGATTTTGAGAATATTGAAACTCAGTTCATCTAAAACATATACTCTGATTATTTCCAGAATAATCCCAAAAGAGATAGTTAAACTAGAAAAAATAACTATGAGTAGCAGAAAACTGAAATTAAAACTATACTAAGTACACAATCAAAAAACACAAAATCACTCTTCTTTGGTTATATTCAACTTTTTCAGACACAGTTGTCCGACTTCTATTACATTATCAAAGGACAATCTTGAGTCCAGGGTCTATCTTAGACCCTGAAAAATTAATGCCCTAGGAAAGGCTAGAATGTTTTATATAGTACAGGATTTGAGTTACAGGTACTTTCATGAACTCATTTTAGCTGAATTATAGATGGGTTAATACAAAAGTAATTATAGGCACATGTATCTTTTTGGATTACCGTACATAAATATATTTCCAAGTTTTTTCTGTTGAGCAAGTTCAGAGACAATGACACACTAATTGCAAAGAATACATATGGTACCAGGATTGTGATTTCTAATGCAACTAACTAATATAAAGAATCAGAGATTCTTTGAGAAAGTCTAGTTTGAGGACTGACATTTGTTTGCCAGAAAGTAAAGAAGTACAAAACAAGCAAACAAGTGAATAAACAAAACAGCAATAGGACAAAGGACAAAGGAACCAAAGAGCTAAATAAAGGAGCTCTCAGTTGCCAAAGTTGGAACCACCTGAACAATATAAATAATAGTAATTCATTCAACATTCTTTACTGATGTATACTAAATTGTATACATATGTGCATATATGTTTATTAAAGTATGTATTATACTTGTGTGTACTATAGCACAAGATTTTTAAATAATTTATGCATACTTTCTCTCTCAGGGAGGTGGAGTTTAACTTTCCAACTCCTGAGTATAGGTTGCTTTTAATGAGTTGTTTCTCAAATGTTAGTAAAAAGGAAGGGACAGTGGGGAAAGTAACTTTATAGTGGAGAGAACAGGACAAACTCCCCCAGCCAGGTGATGGAAGTTAATATCAATAGTGACCAGTCCTGTGGAAATTAGGGACCATTGATACATTGTGATTAGAATGAAACTACATAATCTTCCACTCTCAGTATTATAATTTACAAAATATCTGTTGAAAAAATACATAACATAGTTGATGAACATGTATCCCATTAATCAAATGATCATTTGTTTCCAAAACTCTCAAGTTCATCAAAATCAAGAGAAGCCTAAGATACTGTTCTTGTATAGTAGAGCATAAGGAGACATGATAATGAAATATCATGTGGAATCCTGGAACAAAATCACGGGACAGAGAGACTAATGAAATATGAATAAACAATGTCATTTAGGGTTAAATAAAAAGATAAAAATGACTCCAACATATAGATGGTTTATTTTTTCTCCTAACATGTTTCCTTAAGAGGATTGAGTACAATTTTTAGAAAACAATCCTAAAACTCTTGGATAAATATTTGTATATACATTGAAATAAAATCTAAAAGATAGAAACTGTACGAAATTTTCTCTTTTTGTTTCACTGAGCAGACTGATTTTCACTGTATATAAGTAAAATTTGTGGCATCCCAGTAATTTACTAATTATGAAAGAAGATAATGTGAGTATAAATTCAATATACCAAAGAAGACAGATCAGAGAAGATACAGAGAAATGTAGCTGGAGCACTGATTTTACCATATATTTAGCTTAAATCTATAACATGCCTTTTTATGCATATGTATGTATGAATATACATATTTATATGATACTTATTATACATACTCACAAATTTCTGAAAAAGAAACCCACCTGCATCTCATTTATGCCAATGTGATATGAAAACAACAAAAAGAACTGATGACATAAATCCTGTGGTAGACATCCTTCTTATTGGCCACATTAAGTCAGGACTGATTATGTGACCAGCAGAAAACAATGAAAGTGACAATGTATAAATTATGAGGCTAAGTCACATCAAGTATTTCAGGTTTTTCTTGGCTTCCTAGATCACTTGCATTAGAGGAATCTAGCTATCCTACTCTGGAGACCCTCCAGCAGTCATTTTGGAAAATTTCTACCAGTAGCCTGTTCCAACTTATCAGCTCTATGAATTCACACCCTTTGAAAGCAGATCTCCTAACTCCAGTGAAGCCTTCAAGTGACTCAGGGCTGATGGACATTTGACTACAACCTTAAGAGAGACTCTGGGCCAGAGATGCCCAACAAAGTTCTGCCTAAATTGGAAATCCATCCAAACAATAATGACTATTATTACTTTAAGCCAATAAATTTTGGAGTAACTTCTGGTGCAGCAGATAATTCACACAACCTTGAAAATTTGTGGGAGGTTGGCTTTCTTAAGGAATTTAAAAGAAGGGTTCCTGTTTCAGAAATACAAATAAAAATATGGGGATAATATTAAGTGAATATATTTGTGCCAAAGCATCATTTGCCTCTGTTCCACATTGTTTTCCAGAATAAAGGAAAGCAGATTTCTATCAAGGTAAATTATTGAAGAATTCTACATTGGGAAACACACTAAGTGTAAAAGCAAAACTACAGATTTCCTGCCTTTCACAATTTCCTAGTAAAATAAATGGCCCCACCATCTAAGTAAAGTTCTTCCATCACCAAGATCTATCCAGGTATGCTGAATTTGTTTCTCTTTTAGAGTCATACTTAAATATTACAGAACACTTAAATATCATAGGACTCTTAAGTATCACCAGATATTTGAGGATATTTATTATCATATATGTACTAAGGCAGATAAAATTAAAAATTCAAGAAAAAAACTAAAGACAAAAAAGCCATTAATCAGAAGGAACTTTAAAAATCATTAAGCAGGGGCCAGTGAGATAGCTCAGCAGCATAAGCGCCTGCCTGGCAAGTGTGAGGTCCTGAGTTCGACTCCCGGTACCCACATATGCAAAAAGGGCCAGTGATATTGCTCAGTGGCACAGATACTTGCTGGTGCATGAGGTTCTGAGTTTGACCCCCGGTACCCACAAAAAAAAAAATTATTAAGCAAACAAGATATTGCATCAGAAGTTATAGTGGTAAGAATATTGACACTACTCAGAACAGAAAATTTTAATAAATAAGAAAAAGTCATTAGAATTTAAAAATAAGACATTAATTTGTGTGAAATAAAAATTTTAAATTATCAGCCAGAAGTAAAACAAACAAAAATGAGACTGACAAGTGAAAATGATAAATTGAAGAAAATAATATTTTACTAAAGTTGCACAGATTTTAGAAAAAGAGAAGGCCAAAAAGGAAGTATGCTATTTATCATTGTAATAATATGAAATTTATTCCTAGGCCTGGCTAAGTTTCTAGAATAAAAGAGGCTACAGAGACCACAAGCACAATAAATTTAAGAAAGATCTATAAAAAGACAAACCATTGTGAAACTTCAGAACACCAGGAATAGAGAGAAAATCCTAAAAGATTCTGGAGATAAACATTAATAAAAAAATAGGTCATCAACAAAAGAGCATAAAAGAAATTGCATTTTTTAAAATGGCAACTACAAAATCTAGATTTATGAGTACACTATAGGCTTAAGGTTTTCAGTATCTATCATGTCCTCTGATGATAGAGCCAAAGAATGAAAGCAACAAAGCAAACTTATGTATGGCATGAAAGAATTAGATCAACTTCTGATAGATTTATTGGTTTTGAAATTCCGTAATTCTAAATGCTAAATTCACTGAACATGATAGTTGCATACAATTGCATACAATAATTAATATTCTTTTTTGTTGTAAGCAAATTTTAGTTGGATTTCTATCAAGTGGAATTGCAAATATCTTGAAGAGTAAGTAAATTCATAGATACCACACACACACACACACACATTCACACACTACTTATCACACACTTACATACAACATTTATCTCTTACATATTCAAATCATAGAATGTTTATATTATATGAATTTGCCCAAAGATCAAAAACAAAAGCCCCATATTAAACATTAATTATCTGGTGTCAGATTGTGTCAAAAGGAAATTCCAGATCCTTCACTGGTTGTTATGGACAAATATACATACGGAGATAGAAATTGCTAAAATAAACATGAAAATGGTGTACTAGGGAGGGATTCCCTTAAGTAAAACCTACAATGAGGGTTTGTGAGTGCTATAGTTTGGTTCTTAAATGATCCCCAGAGACCCAGCAATTAAAGTATTTTTTTCCCAAATTGTTATTGGGAATTTGTGGAAACTTTAAGGGGGAGGTATAGCTAGGAGGTCTTCTGGTCCCTGCGGGCATACCTTTGAAGGGACATGGCCCTGAAGAGGGTAGTGGGAGGCTGGTATCTGATTCTTCCTCATTTTGGATCTCTGCCATGATGTTCAATCTTACTATAGGCTCAAAATCAATGGGCTCGAGTAACCATGGACTGAAACCTCCAAAACTGTGAGTCAGTATATCCCTTTCCTCTTTTTCAGTAAACTGTATGAAGTATTTTGTTAGTCAGTAACAGAAACCTAGTTAACACAGTAACTAAGTGACTTAGATTTATTTCAGGAGAACAGCCAAATAAAAGGCAAAAAAAAAAAAATTACAAGAAAGAGCAAGGCAAGCAAAGATGTGATCTCAAGCATTGCTCACAAGATGATAGCTATGCCACTAATGTTGTGCCATGCAATTTTCCTTACTTTTTCCAAGGAATTTGGGGCTTTCATTTTCCTACATCCATCTGTTCTTGGTTAATGGCCACTCAAAGAAGATGCAAATTTATAGGTATGTTGGGCTTACTAGGCTTGTGTGCAGTGCAGAGCCTAAGGATTGCAAGTGATGGTCATAGAGGCAAATCTAAAGCCTCCAAATATACGAACACATGTCAACTGAAGAGAAATGGGAGACACAAGACCACGTGAATGAGACAACTAATATTGCTTTATATTAAGCAAAAAAAAAAAAAAAAAAAGCCTAGGTCTTTTAGTGTAGCAAAACACAAACTGGTCTTCAAATCAGAAATATAGGAAAACAATACATAATCTGAGCATCTAAATCAGAGCATTAAAAATCTGAGAAGTTTGAGAGAGCCTCCACCTTCTTCCTTGTTCAAATCTGGCTGTGACCTGGAGGAAAACTGGCAAACAGTTGATGCTTTCTCACCTCTTGCATCAACTACAATATTGCAAGTTTTAAGCCCAGTTTCTGTCACGCATGAGGTCACTCCTCTTAAGCCCAGTGCTGACAGGAAGTGTTTTCTTCAGTGATGTTTTACAACCCTCTATCATGAGCCTATCCCACAACAATTCACAAACCCATACTGTTCAGAACTGAACTCCTTTTCCTCATACAAATCAAAATGTTCTTCTTGGGGCTATGTGCTTGGAGATTTAGAATAATAAACAGTGATTCATGTATGAAATGAAGCATTATCTTTTGGATTTGGCCTAATTTTCAATCTGCTAAGTTTTTTCTTCCTTTATCCATTCATGCTTCATTTCAGTTCTCACCATGACCACAGAGATATCCCTTCACCTTTTAAAGTACATATTTGATTAAATAACTCATAATTAAAAATGATCACTGGCCCCCTACTGACTCAAAATTCATAACTTCATCTTCTAAGATCCTCCTAAATTCCCAAATCGAAATTTTTTACATATATGCCTTATACTTTGGTGCTGTAGGTTGCTGAATTATTTTCAGCTTGCTAATTTACTAAGATGGCCTGAATCTTTTAAGCCTGTGTATATACTCGACCTTTTTAATCTTGTTTTCTTCTGGTTACATTTTTGGCTGTATAGATGAACATTTCAGTACAGTCCAAACTTATCCAAGTAACTATTCCTCTGGGAATCTCTTTATATTAAATAAGACTTATTTAGTTACTTTTTGTATGGTCCTTCTTCATTGAATCATATTTTAGAATATTATATTTGAAACTATATATTTTACTCTCTGCAATCAAATTGTGAAACACTTTGCGTTAGAAACAATGGCTCAGTCGCTTAGTCTCAGTACCCTATACGTAGTGTGATGTAGTGTAATCACTCAGTGAGGTCTGGAAAGGAGTTGAATGAATTAAATACACAAATACCTTTCTTTTATCTTTAGTTATATGAAAATATAAAGTGCAGAATGCCTTAAAATTCTTTTTTGTCTTTTCTTTTGACCTTCACCTATGATTGCTACTGGGCCATCTAGTGTTACTGAATAATCTAAAATTTAACTCTGCATATTAGCCTCTGCCTAGAGCAAAATAAATTGTAAAAAAATTATCAATATGGTGCTTATTAGATTTGAACACTCGTCTAGGTCCCAGATTGATGGGAATTTGTCATAATCAATGCTAAGCACTTTTTTGCTCATAACTACTTTAGAAAGTCATCAAATAACTTATTTGTCCAGTGATGTAAGGAAATGAACAACAAAGAACTCATATTAAATTGTCTATAAAATGTCTATAAATGTCTATAAAATTGCAAAATCTATTGATGGATGAGCTTTTTTCTTGATTTGTCTATATATGTACAAATTCTCTCACTTAAGAAACAATAAAAAGCTATGCACGGATACGAGAAGGCAACCTTCTTGTAAGAAGGATATGGAGTCTCCTCTACTTGTTAGAGGCCTTTCCTCCTCCCCAGGAATACTGTATACAAATACAGATACACACGTATGCACTCTTGCTTCTGTGAAAGACAGAACAACCGTATAGTTGAAAATAATATGCTATTATAAACAATTCACATAAAAATATCAAAGATTTTTGAAATTCATTTGCAACATAAATATATTTATCCCTTCTCCTCCTCCTCCTCCATCTTTTTCTTCTTCCTCCCACTTTTCTCCTTCTCCTCCTCTTCCAACTCCTCCTTCATTTATTTCTCTTTCTTAAAACAATTCATCAGTAATTTCAACATGAAATATTAAAATACTGCAGGCTGCCTTACTTTGTACAAACACCATTTTCATGGAAAGAGTAGAAACTCCACACACAAAACCTGGATATTCCAGGAGGGGGAATATGTCTGATCATCAGATTTTGCAGAACTTTTAGCAAAAAAAGATGGCATCCTAATCACAATTAGAAATGTTTTGCACAAACTCTTCTCACTAAAACTTCTAAAAAATAAAATTGCTCCACATGCATATTTATGTTTGCATATAAGAGTCTTCAATTTGTTACCAGGATGACCCACATTTCAATATGAACCACTGATTTCTTCTTGATTTTGCATATTTGCATAATAATTTCAGATGAATAATTCTACCACAAAGAGATCCTCTACAAGATGAGTTTCAGACAGCACAGGGAATTTAGAAATGTTTGCATAGTAACTTTTCCTTCTTTTGATGCTCGCGTTCCCAGTGTCAATCTCTGGTTCAAACACAGTCAAGCTCAGGGATATGTGATTTTTTTTCCTCCTGTTTGTTACCTTCTCTCCTTTAGAGATGATGCCTTCCTTACACATTTATGTTTGTCCCTTCTTTTTCCTCGCTGCCACGATGAGCTCTAATGAAAAGTATAATCATGGTACTGCTTTCTACCTGCAACACAGGGACTCAGGAATGTGCAGAGGCCCTCCCTCAGTATCACTTACCTTCACCTGCCCTCACTAGGTACACACATCAGAGGCATGTTGGCTACTCTTCTTCATTAATTAAGGGAGAATAAACATGGTAGATCAAAGATACCTACAGAACTTTTAATGTATAGACTTCTCCTACCAATAAAGAATACATTTTTCAGAGATAAAAACATATGTCTATTCCAGAACTGATTTAAAATTCAATAGGTAACACAAAATATTTATTTACTTATATGCTGAGAAAATAGTTTTAATAGTTCAGGTGCATTCAAGTTGAGTTAATGTTAAAGTAATATTATATCTATTCTCATTCTATAATGTATTTATATTATTATTTTTATATTTCATTCATTCATTATTTTATTAGTAATAAATCTTATTTATAGATACTCTTACATTGTTTTCTTAATAAGGATCAAATTTTACCTAGTGGATCAAATCTCAAGCACCAAGATTCATGAAATTCTAACATTTCAAGATTTGGTTTGTCTTAAAAATTCAAAGTGCATAAAAGTACACTAGCTAGAAATGAGTTTGGGGTATGCTCTAGGAGAGAATAGAGAGCTCTGAAACCCATACAAAGAAATGAAAGTAAAAACTCTCTAGAGCTCATGTTTTATTTAATTGGTAATATTTCTGCTGGAAGAGAAATGATGCTGTAAGTTAGCTTCTATCAGCGGGAAATAAATATTTTATTTTGACAGTGTTGCATGACATAAATGTAAAAAATTACCTTTATCTTCATTATATGTAGGTCAAAGTTTCTGACTTTTAAGTCAAAACTAAAATGCATTTGTTCAGAAAGTATATAACCTCTGGTACTAGTTAAAATTTCACATTTTATGTGTCAGTCCTATTTGTTCAAACAGATTAATATGATTATTAAGTCACATACTCTAATTTAAAAACTAAAAAATAGAAAGTTAAAACTGTCAATTAAACATATCAAGGTTAAGAAAAGTAAATCTTTACTTAAATATTTGTTAAAATGTTTTTAAGCATATGACCTTTTAATTTAAAAATTAGTTTAATGGAAGACAAGAAAACTGGTTTTTTTGACTATTTCATAGTATAAAAGTCAGAAGTATGACATGATTAGTCAATTTATTAAAAGTCACTGAATTCACAATTAAATAAGTTTATTTTCTAATTCAGAAACAATGGCATTTAGTTCATTGTATTTTCTATAGTTAAGTGGAAATATTTCCTGATCATGAGAATTCTTTGGGACACTTGTTAAAAACCACAGATCTCAAAGCACTTGCTCCTAAAATAGTAATTTTGTTTAAGCTGAAAAATATATAGCAAGGCACACTACTTTTGAATACCTCATAAAATTTACCTGAAATACAGAAATACTATAATATTTTCTATTTATCTCATATAAGCCTAAGTAGACTTATTAGGCTAAAATCTGAAAAATATTTGCTAAGCACTAAGGTTGTTTGAGCTAGAACTCAGACAATAGCAGGAGGATTATGGGAAGATGCAGAAAAGTAGTTAGCACCAAATTCAGCATGTTTTCCTATCTAAATTTCATCCAAATTCACTTTTTCAAATATGGAAAAGGTGACTAATCCAGAAAGTAAAACAAATGAGAAATGCATGTTTTTATTTTTTCAAGGCAGGAATGACATAGGGAATTTTTCTTATGAAAATGGAAAGCAAGACCACATGTAAATTCAAGTAATAATTTTAGAGTCCAATAAATACAATATGATAGTGTGAATGACAAATACATTAAATACTTTATACAAGGTATGCTTAAACAACACAAATCTATAGGTAAAGATGTCATTAGAACTGATAACCCAGTAGGATTTTTAAAGGAATTGGTTGTTATGAAATACTTGGTATTCAGCAAAATAGAGTAGGAAAAAAATGAAACCACATTATATTCCATGCCATAATGTGTGTTCAGGAAACCCCTTGCTTTCCTTGGCTGTTAAACAACTGCCCTGAGATCTAGTGTGAACAGCCCCAGCATCACCTCATGCAAGTGAAAAATTTATCATGCTTAGAAGAAGAGTCTAAGGCAGCATTAATCAGTGAACAGCTTATTCAGATCACAGAGATTTGGCAAAACCATTATTCATTTGAGATGTTTTTATGGTGCCATTAAAATCACACAGCAAATAAAATGTGAAATCTAAGAATAGTGAGTACTATAAACCAAAGTAAAATGAAATTATTATTTGTATTTCAATGAGAACTTAAACTGGCATTTTTTTATTTTGGTCAGAAGGACATGGATATTCAAATTGTTCCTTAATACTCGAAAATATGCCTTAATAGCGACAATATTTTTGGTAGTATCAAAAATTAATTAAATAAAATAAAAGTAAAACAGCTGCCTCTGAACTTAACCAGAGAAACACGTAATTAGAATGTAATAGAGTGATCACCTGCGCACACAACTACACTATCAGAAATCTATATGATTAACTGTGGAATGTAAGTCCTGTTTGCTTTGTTTATTCCAACATGTCATTTACCGCATAGAATAAGATGCTATGGAGAACCATATGAATCAGGGGGTCCAGACTCTAGACCTAAATCTTATTTTTAATGGTAGCCTTTTATAAATTCAGTAAAGTCTCTACACATCTGTCTCCCCTTCTGTATATTATATATATGTAATATACAGTTTTATATAAAGCTTACACAATCACATAATGTTAGTTATTGCAAAAATGGCACCAATTCTCCATTGCTTCTTGTGGTGGAGATTTCTATTTCCCTTTACACCTTTATAAAAATTAGTTCATATTAATAATCCTGAATAGTGATATTTGTTTGGGAAATTGGTCCATGGATATAATGCGTCTTAATAATTGTCAGCAATGCTCTTTTTTCTCTGCCCTCCCCTCCCCTCCTTTTTTTTAATGTGGGTACCAGGAGTCGATATCACCGGCCCCTTTTTTTCCTTTATGTGGGTACCAGGAGTCGAACTCAGGACCTCGCGCATGCCAGGCAGGCACGCCGCTGAGCCATCTCACTGCCCCCCCCGCTTTTTTTAAAGAGTAAATCTGTGGCTCACTTCTTGAAGCTGGTGACTTATTTTGGCTGAAAGGATTTACTGAAGACAGAAGACTCATCCTATGTGTGAGTGGAACCAACTAATAGGCTTGTCACCAGAATAGAATAAAAACGAGAAGAAAGAAAGAAGGCTCACTTTGGCTTATTCGAGGAGCTTCAATCTTCATCTTTACCTTGGACATCCTCTCCTCACTTCCACTTGCAGACCCTTCATCCTCCTGATGCAAACTCGCACGGGACTATTCCTGTGACTGGATCCTTTTGATCTCCAGCCCTTGTTCACTTTTCCACATCTGACTCTGGGTGGCCACTGTGAGCCAATCTTCTAAATCTTTGTAGTGTCACATATCTTATATTAAATGTGTTCCTTTAGTAAACACTGATAGATACAAACACGCACTATATTTTGATTCCACCTTTGTACATGAACCCAGATCTCACAACCCAAGCTCAGCCCTGCTAAGCAGCACTGCCGAGAAGCCCAAATAGACAACTGCACACTAACAAATTACTAGTGTTCTCTAGCAAATGAGAAATATTAACTAGAAATATTGTATCAATAGATAAATTATCCCGGTGAAATGTATTATTATCCACCTATCTGATAAACATAGAAAACAGAGTCAACTAATTTGCTCAAGATTAATAAGTATGTGATAATGATCTATAAACTTTTCCACTACACATCAATTCTTCTACATTTCTGTCTCAAAATTATACCTACAAATCAAATTAGTATAAGGCACAAACATTTTTAAACATAAAAATCATAAATCAGTACTGTTATATTTGATATTCATTTAATATAATCACACATGTGTATATGTATATATATGCATTTAAGTATGTGTATGTCTGTATGTATGAGAGAGAGAGCTTTTAAAAGCTGAAAAGCATTGTTAGATTTACTATTGATTTAGTTTTAAACGAAGTGTGTGTGTGCTTGTGTATATATACGTTTAGTTTCTTTGTCCTTGAATTATCTATTTATATATGGATCTTAAAATATAAGTCAGTAGCAGGAAAGGGAAAATATAAATATATGTATAACTCAAGTAGGATGTCAGGTTGCGACCATTAACTTCAGTAGTGCTAATTTGATTGAAATAAAAATGCCCATGTGATTATTAAAGCACACTTCTGGGTGTGTGTTGGTGGCGTATGGATGAGAGATGAAGCGTACTGTATGATCCCTGGCCCAGCTTCTCTGACACTATTCCCTGCTCTGATTCCTGGCTGCCATGAGCTAAGTAGTTTTGCCCCACTGCACAATTATCCCATGATGTTTCTGCCTTGGAGCCAGTCAGACATGGACTGAATCCCATGAAACTGTGAGCCAAGTTAAACTTCTCTTTTTTTAAACTGTAGGGATTGGGTATTGTTGTCCCAGCAATGAGAAATGTGATCAGTACAGTGTTGTAGAGTAAAATTAGTAGGAATATATTTCTCTCTGCTCCAACATGTGAAAAAGTTTTAGTGGTTTACTATCTAACTTTCCTCAAGAATGCATTGCATACAAATTTTTTTTAATGTGTGAGGGTCTTGCAGGTGCATTCTAAAATTTAGAATAATGAAAATCCTTGTTTGGAAAAATACATTGACTATTAAACAATTTCTTCATGGAGATTTGTGTTTTATATCCAATCACATGTATAGTATAGTAAAATACTAATATATTCAAGAGACACTGTCATTTGTAAATTTAGCTATTATAACTTCATATATCATTTGCAATGTTTTCAAGTATGAAATTCCAGACATCATAGTATCTATCCTCAAAGTCTTACTTTTATTATATTATGGGAGTCTAAGAGTATTTTCCTCTAGTGTCTAGCCAAATAAAAAATGTTTGACAATCTGGATTAGGTAGACAATATTATTATCTCTAGGACCAGAAAGAAAAGAGAAATCCCTCCTCTCTTTTTTTTTCAGATAGAAATAAAAAGCATCTTATAAGATAGCAGTAACACAAGTAATCTAAAATAAAATACACAGATGTATGTGCTTATTCAACCGAAATTTATTAAACATGACATGAACTGAAAATAGTGTTTTTGTTGTTGTTGTTGTTAAACTTTCTATATATATCAAAATGAAAGTTATTTTCCCCTAGGATTTTTGGAATCTTAGGGTTTATTTCCTCACCATAACTAGTTTTATTGTTATAACCAGCCCCAAAAGACTTACATATACGTGCATCATACAGCAAGTTTATGTCCAATAGTGAAGAATGATATGATTGAATGAGAATTGTTGAATACTGTGCATCATTCAGTGTACACTTGCATTTTTTGGATACAAATTGCAAATTACCCAAATTTACTCAAAATTATTACCAATACACTAAAATTTGAAAATATGTCATCCTTGTTAAAATAGTTCTTTTCTCTTGAAAAGCTGTTTTCTATGAGAACTTCATGAGCGGCTTACATGCTATTGAACTTGCTTCTCATGTCTTTCCAAAAATAAGTTATTGGAAATTATGGACAACACTATCTCCTTCCCAGAGTAAATCCACAGATGGAAGTTGTCAAATGATTGTTTAGAAAGTTAATCCCTATAAATGGTAGAAGTAGACAGGATGTTTATCAAAGGCATATCTGTAGTGATTTTCCCCAACTATTTGGTGCAGTAGAAAATAACTCCTCTCTTATCTCTTCTCACATCTGTGACAGACCTATCACCAGTGACATGACATTACTGTTCAGAATGTCTTTCATGGGAAAATGCATTACTTATTTACATTATGAATGAACTTTTAAAACAAAAATGCCACAAATAGTATGAAGAAACTGAAGAAAATATATCGAGTTATACAAGGAAGAACCGATATATAATATCATTTGATACATAACTTATTGGTCATAATAATGTTACACGTGTCTTTTATTTTAAAATAAGACCACTGTTAATTCCAAGGAGTAATTTACCAAAAATCACACACACTACCACAAATCAATGAACACTTATTTACATCAGATATTTATTATTCATACAACATCTTCTGTATCTTCTGTGCAGATATTTTGTTAATAATAAAAGAATGCATATGAAGGACATAAACTTTTTCAGCGACTTGCTTAAATATTATTATTCTCATTTAATGATGATGACATGGTTTTAGTAGCTAAGTCATAATTAAGGTGGTTGTATTCCTAAGATATAATAGAATCCTGCAAATAAGCACATCTTACAAAATAAGAAAAAAAGAACTGAAGTCTTCTGGAATAAGTCATTTAATTATCAATCGTTTTCTTCCTTCGAGTTTTCATTTTGTAAGTTTTAACAAGAAATACATTGAATTTTAATAGACATGCCATTCTTACAGAATACATGAATGTGTATGAGCGCTTTAGAAACCATATAATGTATATATCCATTTTAACATTCACAATAATTAAATTACCTCCTGTCTGCTCATTATTAGCTTAAGAAGTTGGGGCCGGTGAGATGGCTCAGCGACATAAGCGCCTGCCTTGCAAGCGCGAGGGCCCGAGTTCGACTCCCGGATCCCACATACGAAAAAGGGGCCGGTGATATCGCTCAGCAGCACGGGTGCCTGTTGGTGCGAGGTCCTGAGGTCGACCCCCCGGTACCCACAAAAAAAACAAAAAAAAAGTAAAAACTTCTGAAAGAGTTTGAGAAAAATGAAGACATTCTGAACAAAGAACCTCAGGTAGGTTGTAAGGGGAGAAAAGAAGCTAGTATGTTGTGAATATTATTTAGTTCAATTAAACTCTGTTGAGTTTTAATAAGTATCATTATTTTTTTGCAATTTTATTTTCTTCCAAGTGTTATTTTTAATATTTTAAGGGTGTGCATGCACATGTGCATGAATGCATGTGTGTAAGTAAAATCTAATATCTTTTTCAGTTAACTAATGATAGAATCATGGTAATTTCTGTTTTTATCTCCCTGTTTATAAATATTTTATGTAGGGATCAGTGTTCCACCAAGTGTTAGGGATAGAGGAAACAGTGAATATATCACACTAGCTCTGGAATCTAAGGGCCACGTTATAAAGGATAGTTCTGGAGGATACTCTCTCCAATGGTGTGCCCATTACCTCACACAGATTCATCATCCTTGCCATCCAGTTTCACTCTAAAGTCACATTCTCCAAAAAATTTTTGTTTTTTGTGGTAGCAGGGATGAAACACAGGACCTTCACACTAAGCTACATCCTCAGACTTTTGTCTTCCTTTTTTTTTTTTTAAGTTTTAGTTTTGGACAGATCTTCCTACGTCACCAAATTGCTGAGGCTGGGCTTGTACTTGAGACCTTCTTGTCGCAGCTTCCCAGAGTGATGGGATTATATGCTAAGTCCTTGCCCCTGCAAGGTTCTTTTAGTCAAAAAGCATTAGTTCCTGTAGAGGAGGAATGCGTATAATCTGCCATTATTTTCTTGTCTGTTTATCTATCACAATTATTCACATCCTATAGAATTTTTATATGTAAGAGCATGTATTTCTTGTGTACCTTATGTGGAGTACTAGTGTGTTTTTTGGAGGCAGGGGTAAAGAGTCCATGTATATATCCCTGGTCTTTTATCTTATAATGTTAATTACATATTTACTTTGCTATCTGTATTTTCTATAACATTGTTTCCATGATAACAGCAACCATGTTGTTTGGATCATCATTTTTATTTTTCATCTCCTGCAGTGTCTTCCTTATAAAAAAAGCCCAATAAATACAGTATTTGCTGAATGGATTATCTCAGTACTAGGACAATGTTATCTTGCAAGAATACAGAGAGAAGAATTATTCCTCACAGAGTAAAATTCTTAAAGTTATTAAGAAGCATATGTGTATGTATCCATTTCTTACCACATTCAACTGCTTTCCCAAAGTTAATCCATTTCGTGTATTTTGCCATTTTTTTGAATAGCTGGAAAATCAAAGGCTTGAAACCAAGAAATTCTCCTAAAATTTTATAAAATTAAGTCCAAGGTATAAATAGAGGAAAGCAGAGGAAAAAGAAAGGTCTTTTCTAGAGTAGGAAGAATTATGGTAACCATTTTGCCTGACTAGAGATGGGGCTTGAGAATGTGCGGCTGACTCTGAATGATGTCAACGCTTCAGAAGTCAATAGCTATTTGGACCCCCAAGGAGACTAGAGAGACCCTAGGAACTCATCCTCTTAGCTTCTTTGGGGATGCCCATTCCAGAGGTAAGGGCTTACAGTGAGTCCTCAGATTCAAGGAATCAAGTGACTTGAACCAAAATGATATAAACAGCCCTTCCTGATATTCCATCACTGAAAATTTACAGTAACTCTTCCACATAATGACAAGCAAATACTGTGATGGCTTCCCAGGTCAAGAAGGTAAAACTGTATTGATTGTTCAACTCCAAAAACAAATACTCAGTAGCTGAGACACACTAAGTGTTGCATATTTTTAGCAATTGCTTTATCTTAGTGAGCTATCATTTCAGTCAATGTTAAAGCTCTTTTATCTTACCAGCCACTTTGTTTTTCATGAAAAATTTTGTTTTAAAATATTTACTTTGAATATTATTTCTTTTAACATCTGCTATCTTAGTAGAAGCTGTAGCAGAGCTAATGTTCAGAACTGCGATCTTTCTTTGAGCATTGGTTTCTATTCTAGCTATTTTATTGAACCTGTAAGGAAAATTACAAAGACATGTTGTTTGTTCTGGATATACTGGTCTCTGATTGTACATGTGTATAAGAAAGATCTTACTTGAACAATGCAACCTGCTATATCACTGTTAAAGTAAAAACTCCACTAGAAAAATAATTCCTACACAGATCTATTTTCTCATCTATGGATGTTTTATTTGATGCTATAAAATTTTCACATGTTTATTCTATTCAGTGCAATTATATATACTATATCTATATACACACACACTATATATATATATAGTATATATTCTGTTAAATCATGAAGAACTTCTGTATTGGATAGTCTCATTTTGCCCTTCAGAATTCTCACTTCTACATCTGTGACCCTGAGGTTCCCACTCTATATGCTTTTTTTATGAATCATCTGGGAAAATTTCCAAAATTATTGAAGCACAGCCAGGAAGATGAAGAAATGTTGAAGAGAACTAGAGAAAGACTGCTGAGTGGGTGAGAAGAATGTCAGCTAAGGTCAGGGAATATCAGTCCCAGGAAGACTCTAAACACATACCTTGAGGTCAATGTCATAGTACTGCCAAAGCTTTAAAAATATCAAGGTTACAAAAGCTATTTTGCATCACTTTTTCTACCCTTCATTAGTCTAGATTTCTTAACATTGCTATTAATAAAAAAATAGTACAGTAATGGAGACTTGCTTGAACTAACAGCGTGGTCAGATAATGGTTGCCTATTAATAAGCATAGCATCTATCTATTATTAAATAAATTCAATAAACAATGGTTAAATATTATTTCTCTGTTTTTAGCATTATATTAATCATTCCATATGCATAATTCCACTTGATCCTACAATCCCATACTACTATCCCTTTTTGCTGATACAGAATCTGAGAATGACAGAACATATGTTAATTTAGCTAATGGCAGTCAGTAAGTCAAATTCAGAACCCTCTGTAACTGATCCTAAAGTTCCTTTATGTATAGCCAATACCACCTTTATAATCTGCTAATATTGTGAACCTATGTGGTTGTTAAATTACCTGTGTTATTTACCTTTCCATTTATGAGCCAAATTTTGGGACAAAAAGAAAGTATTCAATTTGTATTCTATGTTTCTGAAAAGTTAAGTATATCTAATATTCTTTATCCAATATAAATCTTCATATAGATAACTTTTATATTTTCCATATTATATAATGTTTATTAGATTTACTAATAGAAAATATTCT